>JAPDOI010000524.1:0-446122 GCA_029168955.1 Aplectana chamaeleonis
CGTTCTGGCGCACTCTCATTTGGGTCCCACACACTTTCTACGGCGTCCTGCGAACTCTTAATTCGGGTCCCACACACTTTCTACGGTGTCCTGCGCACTCTCATTTGGGTCCTGCACACTTTCTTACGGCGTCCGGCGCAATTCCGTTATTTGGGTCCTCCACACTTTCTTGACGGCGTCCGGCGCACCGCGTTATTTGGGTCCCACACACCTTCTTCTGGAGGCGTCCGGCGCACTGTTATTTGGGGTCCCACACACTTTCTACGGCGTCCTGCGCACTCTCATTCTGGTCCCGCACACTTTCTACGTCGTCCGGCGCACTGTTATTTGGGTCCCACACACTTTCTACGGCGTTCTGCGCACTCTCATTTGGGTCCCACACACTTTCTACGCGGTCCGGCGCGCTGTTACCGGGGTCCCACACACTTTCTACGGCGTTCTGCGCGCACCCATTTGGGTCCCACACACTTTCTACGGCGTCCTGCGCACTCTCATTTGGGTCCTGCACACTTTCTACGTCATCCGGCGCACTGTTATTTGGGTCCCACACGCTTTCTACGGCGTTCTGCGCACTCCCATTTGGGTCCTTACACACTTTCTACGGCGTCCGGCGCACTGTTACTTTGGGTCTCACACACTTTCTACGGCGTTCTGCGCGCACCCATTTGGGTCCCACACACCCTACGGCGTCCTGCGCACTCCTCATTTGGGTCCCGCACACTTTCTACGTCGTCCCCGCGCACTGTTATTTGGCCCGTCCCACACACTTTCTACGGCGTTCTTGCGCACTCTCATTTGGGTCCCACACAGCTTCTCTACGGCGTCCGGCGCGCTGTTATTTGGGTCCCACACACTTTCTACGGCGTTCCCCCTGCGCGCACCCATTTGGGTCCCACACACTTTCTACGGCGTCCTGCGCACACTCATTTGGGTCCCACACAGTTTCTACGGCGTCCTGCGCACTCTCATTTGGGTCCCACACAACTTTCTACGGCGTTCCTTGCGCACTCTCATTTGGGTCCTGGGCGCACACTTTCTACGTCGTCCGGCGCACTGTTATTTGGGTCCCACACACTTTCTACGGCGTTCTGCGCACTTCTCATTTGGGGTCCCACACACTCCCTTTCTACGGCGTCCTGCGCACTTTCATTTGGGTCCCACACACTTTCTACGGCGTCCTGCGCACTCTCATTTGGGTCTCACATGAAGTTTCTACGGCGTCCTGCGCACTCTCATTTGGGTCCCACACACTTTCTACGGTAAGGCGTCCTGCGCACTCTCATTTGGGTCCCGCACACTTTCTACGGCGTCCTGCGCACTCTCATTTGGGTCCCGCACACTTTCTACGTCGTCCGGCGCACTGTTATTTGGGTCCCGCAACACTTTCTACGGCCATGTTCTGCGCACTCTCATTTGGGTCCCACACACTTTCTACGGCGTCCTGCGCACTCTCATTTGGGTCCCACACAGTTTCTACGGCGTCCGGCGCGCCGTTATTTGGGTCCCACACACCCTCTACGGCGTTCTGCGCGCACCTCATTTGCCGTCATTCAATCCCACACACTTTCTACGACGTCCGACGCACTGTTATTTGGTCCCACACACTTTCTACGACGTTCTGCGCACAGTTCGTTTGGGTCCTGCACACTTCCTACGGCGTCCTGCGAACTTCCTTAATCTGGGTCCCACACACTTTCTACGGTGTCCTGCGCACTCTCATTTGGGTCCCGCACACTTTCTCTACGGCGTCCGACGACCGTTATTTGTTTCAATAATACTTTCTACGGCGTTCTGCGCACTCTCATTCGTCCCACACACTTTCACGGCGTCCTGCGCAATCGTTATTTGGGTCCCGCATTACTTTTTGGACGGCGTCCGGCGCACTGTTAATATTCAGGTTCCACACACTTTCTACGGCGTTCTGCGCGCACCATTTGGGTCCCACACACTTTCTACGGCGTCCTGCGCACTCTCATTTGGGTCCCGAACACTTTCTACGGCGTCCTGCGCACTGTGCTATTTGGGTCCCACACACCTCTACGACGCTCTGCGCACACCCGTTTGGGTCCCGCACAATTTCTACGGCGTCCTGCGAACTCTTAATTGGGTCCCGCACACTTTATACGGCGTTCTGCGCACACCCATTTGGGTCCCGCACACTTTCTACGGCATCCGGCGCACTGTTATTTGGGTCCCACACACTTACTACGGCGTTCTGCGCACTCTCACGTGGGTCCCGCACACTTTCTACGGCGTGTGGCGCACTGTTATTTGGGTCCCACACACTTACTACGGCGTTCTGCGCACTCTCACGTGGGTCCCGCACACTTTCTACGGCGTCCGGCGCACTCTCATTTGGGTCGCGCACACTTTCTACGGCGTCCGGCGCACTCTCATTTGAGTTCCACACACCTCTACGGCGTTCTGCGCACTCTCATTTGGGTCCCACACACTTTCTACGGCGTCCCGTGCACTCTCATTTGGGTCCCACACACACTTTCTACGGCGTCCTTGGCGCACACCTCTCATTTGGGTCCCGCACACTTTCTACGTCGTCCGGCGCAGCACTGGGTTATTTGGGTCCCACACACTTTCTATGGCGTCCTGCGCACACTCACTTGGGTCCCGCACACTTTCTACGGCGTCCGGCGCACTGTTATTTGGGTTCCACACACTTTCTACGGCGTTCTGCGCACTCTCATTTGGGTCCCGCACACTTTCTACGGCGCCCGGTGCACTGTTATTTGGGTTCCACACACTTTCTACGGCGTCCTGCGCACACTCACTTGGGTCCCGCACACTTTCTACGGCGTCCGGCGCACTGTTATTTGGGTTCCACACACTTTCTACGGCGTTCTGCGCACTCTCATTTGGGTCCCGCACACTTTCTACGGCGCCCGGTGCACTGTTATTTGGGTCCCACACACTTTCTACGGCGTTCTGCGCACACTCATTTGGGTCCCTCACACTTTCTACGGCGTCCTTCGCACTCTCACTTGGGTCCCACACAGTTTCTACGGCGTCCGGCGCACTGCTATTTGGGTTCCACACACTTTCTACGGCGTTCTGCGCGCACCCATTTGGGTCCCGCACACTTTCTACGGCGTCCTGCGCACACTCACTTAAGTCCCGCACACTTTCTACGGCGTCCGGCGCACTGTTATTTGGGTCCCACACACTTTCTACGGCGTTCTGCGCACTCTCATTTAAACCGCACACTTAATACGGCGCCCGGTGCACTGTTATTTGGGTCCCACACACTTTCTACGGCGTTCTGTGGCCCACTTCTGATTCACACCGTGCGGCGTTCCGTAAAAAAGTACTTCCGAGATCCCGCCGTATTGATTGAAGCGTTGCCCCGTTTCAGGGCGCGTTCAATCGTGATCAAAAGCCTATCAGTAACGGTGTTTATTTCCATTAGTTCATTTTTACGGATGAGTAAACGTCGGATGGTTTATAATAACATGTTTACGTGTTTTTGACTTTCCTGACCCCTCAATTTGGTGGTTCCACAAAAATTGAGCTACCAACTTCAAATTTTGACAGGAGCTAGGTGCAATCATGCTAACCAACTTTCTGGGCCAAAATGGGCTTTTCTTAGCTCTAAGGTTAAGGCTGTTCCCAAATAAGATCGTGTATGAAGCAACTTTGAAAAAGGAGATGAACCCTTTTTTCGACCAAAATGACGTGGTTTTGACAATTTTTCTCGAATCTCAGGTAACCATTCCGGACCAATTTTTGAATAGTTATTCAGCCTCCTAAAGTGTATTAAATGCAAAAAGAACGGTCTTCCTACGTTTACTCTGGACCATGATACTGAGATCAGGGGGTAGCGCGATGGCGAATCAAAGCCAAATCTGGTGAGAGCTTCGCGCTCACCACAATTTGGTGGTCGATCATTTCACAAGCTTCTCCGTTAAACTTATCAAAACAAAATCAAGCACGATATGAAACGCAGCCTCGCGTTCACCTAGCTTGACCTATGCGAGTGCGAGTAGGGAGTTTCGGGGGTCGGACCTGCTCCGCGCGCGGTCGCGTCGCGGACATGCGCTGAACACAGCTCGGCAGCAATCCCTCGGCACAAAGGCTCTCGGCAGTGCACCAATCGTCAGCAATGTCAACATATGAGATGGTTTCGTATACGAAATTGAGCAGAGTATTATTTTGAGATCAATTCACTCAAAAATCGTCAATAGCCACCTGAACGCCGATTATTTAATAGATTTTATAACTTGGATGCTTTCAAACGAGTAAAAACGAGCCACACGTGAATATAACCTGAACATTGAGTGTTTAATACATGCAATCTCATGAGCATGAGAGAAAAACCGGATGTGAATAAAAAATGAGCACAAGCGTTCCAAGACGTCATCATGACGTTCGACGTAACAAAGAAAGCGTATTAGCCGTAAATTTTTTACACAACAGCAGCAATCAGTGTGAAAACTACTAGCCATATCGGACTAGACCGTTAGATAAACTGGAAAATGGAGAAAATCGAATGATTGCTTCCAACCATCCTGCAGAAAACTTACACAATCCGGTGCACTTTTTCGTTTTGGAGTTTACTTTTTCCAAATACCAAGTTTTCAAAATACAATTTAAATTCGCTTTTTTTCCTTGAGAATACACCAACACCGGAAGAACATACAATGTGAGACCATGCTTCACAAAGGCCTGATGGTGGATAGTGCACCCTGCGGCTGCACCATCGCCCAGGGGAGGAAATCCCCTGCGTGGAGGCTAAATCTATCGTGTATCGGGTATTTCTGGGTTGGAAATCAGTTTGAACCCTATGTGGAAGGTGCAGCCTGCGGCTGCACCGTCGCTCAAGGGAGGAAATACCTTGCGTGGAGGCTAAATCTATCGTGTATCGGGTATTTCGGGGGTGGAAATCAGTTTGAACCCTATGTGGACGTCGCTCAGGGGAGGAAATCTCCTGCGTGGAGGCTAAATCTATCGTGTATCGGGTATTTCTGGGTTGGAAATCAGACTGGAACCTTGCGTGGACGGCGCGCAGCCATCGGCTGCAATTGCACCGTCGCTCAGGGGAGGAAATCCTGCGTGGAGGCCAAACCCATCGTGCATCGGGTATTTCGGGGTGGGAATCAGTTTGAACCCTATGTGGACGTCGCTCTGGGAGGAAATACTCGCGTGGAGGCCAAATCTATCGTGTATCGGGTATTCTCGGGGGTGGGAATCAGCTTGAACTTATAGATTTGGTGCAGCCTGCGGCTGGTAACTGCCGCTCAGGGGAGGAAAATCTCTGCGTGGAGGCTAAATCTATCGTGCATCGGGTATTTCGGTGGGAATCAGCTTTGGAACCTTATGTGGATTTGCAGCAGCCTGCGGCCGCACCGTCGCTCTGGCTGGAGGAAACTTCGCGTGGAGGCTAAATCTATCGTGCATCGGGTTTTTCGGGTGTGTGAATCAGTTTGAACTCCTGCGATTTAGACGGTGCAGCCCGTACCGCACCGGGCTCGCTGCAAGGGAGGAAACTTCGCGTGGAGTGCGCTAAATCTATCGTATCGGGTATGTCGGGTGGGAATGGGAACTAGTTTGAACCTTTATAAAGACGGTGCAGCCTGTGGCTGCACCGTCGTCGCAGGAAATCCTGCGGAGGCTAACCTATCGCATCGGGGTATCGGGGTGGGAATCCAACGAACCCTATGGACGTCGCTCAGGAGTGAAACTTCGCGTGGGAGGCTAAATCTATCGTGTATCGGGCATTCGCTCGGGGTGGGAATCAGCTTGAATTATGAGGACGGTGCAATTATAGCTGCACCGTCGCCTTAAGGAGGAAATCTCTGCGTGGAGGCTAAATCTATCGTGCATCGGGTATTTCGGGGGTGGGAATCAGTTTGAACCCTATGTGGACGCAGCAGCCTGGCGGCCGCACCGTCGCTCAAGGGAGGAAATCCCTGCGTGGAGGCTAAATCCATCGTGCATCGGGTATTTCGTGCTGGGAATCAGTTTGAACCCTTTGAGGACGCAGGAGCCCAGAGGCACCGCCGTCGCTCAAGGGAGGAAACTTCGCGTGGGAGGCTAAATCTATCGTGTATCGGGTATTTCGGGGTGGGAATCAGGTTGAACTCCTATGTGGACGGTGCAGCTCACAGGCTGCACCGTCGCTCACGGGAGGAAATCCTCTGCGTGGAGGCTAAATCTATCGTGTATCGGGTATTCTGGGGTGGGAATCAGTTTGAACGAGTAAATCTTCTGCATGGAGGCTAAATCTATCGTGTTTCATTTTCATGTCTGAAACGTGAGTGGCTTTCGCAGCAACTAGTTTCTTTGCAATTCCAAAGAAATCGCAGGAAGGATGCCACCAATACTTGAATCATCCGCGGCCCAAAATAACGGAGCAGAAAAATAGAAAAAAATGGCGTAATATTGGCGCGTTACGCCGTGAATGAACACAACACGTGCAGCTCAACGAACATACGATTTTAAGCATTAATGTTAACTAGCGAGACCTAGCGAAGTTTTCGCTCAAAAAAATTTTCACGTCCGCTAGCTTCCTGAGGCAGATTATTCTGACAAAACGGTGTTGACTGCCTTCCGTATATCCGAAACTTGCTGGTCCGTATGGACTCTCCTGAGCAAAACTGGCTGCCGGACATTTATAGCAGGGCGTAGGGTATAAAAAACGTGGCATGTGCCAAACATACAGTGGCCAGCGGTAGATCGTCGGCTAGTTGTTAAGCGGCATCTTATTTACGACCCTTCCTTCTCTGTAAATGTACGTGCGCAAGCTATTATTCTCGCTCTACCATCCCCTGTCATGTTGGAGAAAAAGCACTCGCATTTTAGATGTGGTTTCCTTTGTTGACCAAACAACCATGTTCCTTTGTTCTCAATAAATGAAATATGTCCTGCTTGATGTTTACGTCGCTTTGTGAAGCAGATTTTTGATAAGCCCAGACGTTCAACATATATATAAAACTGGTTTATCGAAGTTAGAAGTGAATCAAAAATTGACTGGAGCGGTTGTACTTGAGTGAACGCAGAACAGAGATGATGCGGAAGTGGAGCTGCTGATTGCTTCGTCAGACTGGCGAGGAAGTGTTCCATAGTTTCGCGTACTTCCTCAAAACGCGTTGCACGCTTCTCAAGATACATGATTTCCTATCTGTTTTCTTTCTGCTACACAAAGGCTACAAGGCGATTTCGTACATGAAAAAATTGAGAAAATCTGGGCCGATTCAATCTTACTTTCTTCATGACGTCCTGCACTTTTTCCACTGCGACCTCTGCTAACTCTCTATGACGTCCTGCACATTCCACCTGTCCTCAAAGGCACAGTGCACACCCTCATATACGAATTTTTGAGATTTTCATGTAATTGTGTAGAAGACTGCCCTGTATAACACATGCCAAACATGCTAGATCTCAATTCCTCCATATAGGCGGAGATATAAGCGACCACCACAGCGCCCGACCCCTTCTCTCTTCACTAACCACAGGCATCAGACCCCAACAGATTTTCGGACTCGATAGCGGTTCGATGGATGGGATGAATTTCAACAATTCGTCATTCTTCAGTCCACTGCCGTGCTTGTCTCCTTGTATCCTGGTCGCCTGCTCGCGCAACGTTTATGCAGAATGAGGAGAACTACAGTCCTCAGACAACTCGTCCACCAATTTTTTTCACCCTCAAAATCTAAGCATCTTTGAAGAGTCATAACTCTGTTTAAAGGGGGGTCCTGACGACTTCCAGAGATACCACTGTGATCTGCATGTGTGACTCTCTACAAGATAACTGGCATAAATTGTAAAAATTAATTTTTTTGGGTGTCCTGGTGCCTTTAACACATTTCTTCACGACGTCCTGCACGCACCTGCACTGGGGTACTGCACACCCATTCCATGACGTCCTGCACATTCTTACTGGGGAACTCTGCGCACTTTCTACGATGTCCTGCACACTCCCACTGAGGTCCTGCGCACACACTTCCCTCCGGGACGTTCTCGGCACACTTTCTATGACATTCTGCGCACTCCCATTTGGGCTTTCATGCAAACTCCCACTGTGGTCCTGCACATTTTCTCTCTGGACGTTCTGCACTTTTTTCTATGACATCTCTGCACATTCCCATTTGGGGTCTTGCACACTCCCACTGGAGTCCTGCAGACTTCGTATGACGTGCCCGTGCACACTACCATTTGGGTCCTGCACACGCGCTGTCACTCGGGGTCCTGCACAACTTCCTCCGACGTTCTGGCACACTTTCTATGACATTCTCCGCACCACTCCCCATTTGGGTCATGCACACTCCCACTGGGGGTCCCTCCACACTTTCTCTGACGTTCTGCACCACTCCAATTCTGGGTCCTGCATACTCCCACTGGGATCCTGCACACTTTCTACGACGTTCTGGACACTTCCCACTGGGGTCCTGCACACTTTCCATGACGTTTTTGGCACAATTCCATTTGGGTCCTGCACACACTCACCACTGGGGTCCTGCATACACTTCCTCCGACGTTCTGCACACTCCCCACTAGGGTCTCTGCACACTTCCTCCGGACGTTCTACACACTCCCCATTTGGGTCCTGCACACTCCCACTGGGGTCCTGCACACTTTCTGTGACGTTCCTGCACACTCCCATTTGGGTCCTGCACCACTTTCTGATGACGTTCTTGCACGCATTTCCATTTGGGTCCTGCACACTCCCACCTGGGGTCCTGCACACTCCCCATTTGGGTTCTGCACATTTTCTAGGACGTCCTGCACACTTTTTGTGACGTTCCTGCACACTCCCAATGGGGTCCTGCACACTCTCTATGACGTCCTGCACACTCCCACTGTAGTCCCTCCTGGGCACGCTTTTCTATGACGTCCTGCAACACGCTCCACTGGGGTCCTGCACACTTACCTCATGACGGGCCTGCAACAGAATCCCCACTGGGAGTCCTGCACACTTCCTATAACGACCTGCACACTCCCACTGGGGTCCTGCACGCTTTCTACGACGTCCTGCACACTCCCACTGTAGGCCCTGTACGCTTTTTTACGACGTTCTGCACATTTCCACCTGGACTCCTGCATCGTTTTCCATGACGTCCTGCACACTCCCACTGGGGGTCCTGCACACTTTCATGACGTCCTGCACACTCCCCACCTGGGGTCCCGCACACCTACTCATGACGGCCTGCACAGTCCCACTGGGGTCCTGCACACTTCCCATAACGACCTGCACACTTCCCACTGGGGTCCTGCACGCTTTTTATGACGTCCTGCACACTCCCACCGGGGTCCTGCACACTTTACCATGACGGCCTGCACAGTCCCACTGGGGTCCCGCTGCACGCTTTTATGACGTCCTGCACACTCCCACAGGGGTCCCTGCACACTTCACCACTGGGGTCCCTGCAGATTCGGCTTACCATGACGTCCTGCACAGCCCCCACTGTGGTCCTGCACACTACCACTGCTGTCCTGCAGACTCATCAAACCCGAGATTCTGCAATACGGCGTCCCGTAAAATATTAATACCGAAGACCTGTCGCCGTGATTAGGTATGCGTAGCACTTCTACCCCTCTGGATGACTCATAGAGGTTTTCATGACCCACGGCTAAAATTGCGCCCCACGGACAAACTCGGTGGCCCCGAGGCGCGCAAGAGGTGATTCAGGCTGATTTTTTGGTAATCAATGAGTGTCTCACCCACGCAAATGTTGGTACCATTTCATCCCTGTTTTGATCGGCCATTCCGAAGATTCACGGGAAAACACAATTACACACACACATACAGGCCATAAAACGGCCAATGTCTCACCGTCGACTGCGTACCACAGCTGCGCGACCGCACGTGCGTCGGAAGCAGACGAGTTTTGGCCGCCGCGCGACGAGTTTCATTGCGCCGCGCGGCGGCCGAAACGTTGCGCGGCGGCCAAAACTCGTCGCGCGGCGGCCAAAACCCGTCTGCTTCCGACGCGCGTGCGGTCGCGCAGCGCGTGGTACGCAGTCGACGGTGAGACATTGGCCGTTTTATGGCCTGTACATACATACATACAAACATCGGGACATAACTGCTTTAAGTATAAGGATCTCCCTTTGCAATTTTTTTGTTTTAATTGTTTGTCATTGTTTCCATGTAAGTAGTTGTATTACCATTAGCATCTATTGATTCCTCATTCGTATCGCGAATGTGTTGCGATGGGGCTGAAATGATCGTGATTAGCTGTGCCGCGCCGCGACCGCGCGCGGAGCAGGTCCGACCCCCGAAGCTCCATACCGGTATTCGACCTATGCTTATTTCCTTATTACTATTACTTATTTCCTTATTACTATTACAGCTTCCAAAAATGGCTTAATGTTTCCGTTGCGCGCTTGATTTCGTTTTGATAAGTTTAACGGAGAAGCTTGTGGAATGATCGACCACCAAATCGTATTTTTTGGTTATATCACTTCGTTTCCCTGCTTTTTTAATACTCCATGCTATTTTACGCCAAATCACTTTTTAAAGATATTTCAAGATACTTTTGAAATTTTTTTTGACTTCTTAAAGACATTGCCAAATCGCTACTTTTGCCGGGAAGCTAAATTTTCAGAAATTTCCCCAATAAAAGCAGTTGGACAATGAAAGCAAGCACTTCAGTCAATGTTTTTAAGTAGATGAGTATCTACATAAATATATTGAAAATCAATATCAAGCCAGCTGATGTTCTTGATACTAGAAATCATCGATGCCGATGATGTTAAGTGGGCTCGTCCACCATCAAAGGGCAGGAAAGTTCAGGCTTGAAATTCGGCCCGAAACAGCGCTTTTGCGATTTTTTCTTAGTGGTCCTCTTACTCTAAAACCATAGAAGGGTTTAGAGAGGAAAAGAAGACAAGCATATTTCATCGCGACCACTGCCTTTAAGGGCAGTGTTCACGATTTCTTTCGTTCCCGAGTGTTGCACTCAAAACAATGCGTTGGCCACCAAGTGTTACCGAAATTTCGAAGAAACGGTTCGAAACGCACTAAAACATCTTTCAGTAACATTTTTCTCTGGTCTAGACTAGTCACGGTGGTTGTCACCGGCGAAAAAATGGATGATTCAAAAATGGAAGAATATTTCAGGCAAAGCAGTATTAGTTGGGGTCCGAAGGAGAGAACGGAGCAACAGAAAGCAAATAATTACATAAGACGGGGCCGCGAAAGATTTCATTGTCACAACGAACAGCTCCAGTGAGAGTAAAAAGGTGGGGTGAGAGTGAAGGATTTGGTGTGCTTCCAAGGCGTTTTTCTCAATTTCTTCGTCGTTTCAATTCTGCCCGGTGACCAAACAGTCTTTTAGCGATTAATATAAAAATCGAAGAATATCTTGAACACTGCCTTTAAGCTGAGGCCTTGGAAGATGTGATTTTGATGTTTTTAGAATGTTTAGAGCCTGACATCTGGGTTTTGTGTTCAACGCCTATCTTGCTATATTTTCTGCTATACCAGGCCAAAAAAGGGCATTAAACATTCTAAAACATCAACATCAGTGAGAGAGAGAAATGAAAAGAAACTGCACAACTGCTAATGAACGAAGCAAAAGACGAATCGATGAGCAGGCATTGCTGTAGAGCCGAATCGCACCTGCAAGATAGCGTGTCAACTCCGTGCGAAGCTTCTGGAACGGTTCGGCATCTCCCATTGGCTGCTTGCACGGCGCTTTACGTGCCTAAGGCTGATTGCACGGAACTGAAGCTGGTTCGCACCCTACCGATCCACGATAAGGAGGCTTGCACGGAACGAAGTGTCAGTGAGCTGGTCAGCGCCATACAATAAGCTGCTGGAACGCTTCGAAAACCCCCCAGTAGGGCTGCTTGCTCGGTGCTTCCTGGGTCGTCTACACTGAGAAATCTCGTTTGCACCGTACCAAGACGCGAATAACGTGTTTGCACCGAGCGAAGTGGCTTTTAGCGTGTTAACAACCCCTTTCAAAAGTTCTGAGGATGGAAACACAGCTTCGTCATTCCAATCCTCAAAAAGCCACTGTCAAACAGATGCGAAAACTACAAACCGGTGAGCATAACGTCCAACCTTTGTCGACTTTTTGAGAGACTACTTAAACGTCATCTCGAATATCATCTTGAAAAAAATTCTATAATCCCGCAAGAGCAACATGGGTTCATCAAGGGGAGATCAACAAAATCCAACCTGCTTGAAAGTTTGATTCACACCCTGGTGCTAGATGAAAAGCGTAGTTGTGACACCATATATTTTGACTTCCAGAAAGCATTCGATCGTGTAAGTCATGAAAAATTAATTCATAAATTCATACTATTGAAGTTCCACCCTACTGTGGTCCAATGGATCTCGAATTTCCTTAAAGGACGAACATTCCAAGTCCGAGTTGGAAAAAGTTCCTCTGATGCTTTCCCCATCTCGAGCGGCGTAACTCAGGGAAGTGTCTTATCACCACTTCTATTTATCGTTTACATAGCAGACCCTCCATCCCAATTACAGATGGATGGAACTAAATGTAAAATCTATGCAGACGATGTTAAAATCTATCGGGGAGTATCTTCATTGATGGACATTGCTCTGGTACAGTGTGCAATTGACAGAATGACATTTGGTGCAAAGAACTGCAGTTAGGTTTATCGCCAACAAAAAGTGTACACATGAATTGGAATCTTTGAAAACAATAATGTTTACAATATCGAAGGGTCACCAATTGTTCGCGCTAACAAAGTGAAGAACCTCGGATTCACTTACAATGACAAACTTGATTTTTCAGAACATTGGGCTACAATATCAAGAAACGCCCTGGGGAGAACATTTCAAATTTCCAAAGGATTAGCTACTAGAAACAAGGAGACTCTCAATCTAGCTTACACCACCTACATTCGACCGCTAGTTGAGTCGGGAACCTCCTTTTTGAATCCATCTCAGAAGAAAGATATAGAGCTTTTGGAAGAAAATACAAAATAACTTCTTGGAAGATTTTTATTAGGACTAGAATAAGCGACATCTCAGGCAGAAATGGTCACCAACCCGTCACTTTTTGGGTGCATTTCAGTGCAAATCATAGCGACCGGTTGTGTCCCTGACAAGTTTTGGGGCGGAGCTCGGTTTCACCACCCGGTCAGCCTAATCGAGATTCGAAACGCAGTTCCTAAGACCCGGGCAGCCTCTAGCCATGGCACATTGAATACTTAATCAAACCCGCGCCATATACGGCGCACAATCCTGCATAGAGCAACTGCGCCGCCGGCAGGAGTGATCAAGTGGACTTGCACTCGCTCAAGTCCTTGGATCATGAAAGCGAGGGGTTCCCATGTCAATCGATAGGACATGGAAGGAACACAAGCTGGATCTCTACCCATAGCTCAATTTTTGTGGGAGGGCCCATACTCTTGCCGGGTGATGGATCCGAATTAGACTCTAGGTAATCGATGGAGCGCATCCAAGTAGAGGAGGGAGCAGAACCGGGCGCGTTGACACGTCATCATTGGTCTGAACACCCTCGCACCTCGGCGTCACTGACCCCCGCTTCTATGCTATTGGTGAGTGACTGTGACGTTGCCCAGTTTGGTCTCATTTCTGCCTGAGATACTATACAATGCCTAGTGCGCAGAGGAGGAACGTGTGTCTTGGCATTTCTTTATTAGAAACCCGACGGTCATTGTTTGACGTATGCATGGTGCACAAGATTCTCAATGGAGTAATCAAAGTAAAATTTCTGAAAGTTGGGCTCCACAGAAAAGGTCCAGGATTTGGCATTGCTCTTAAATATCGTGAAATCGTTTTATTGGGTTGGGCTCCTAACTTGATTTGCTTTGTCAAATGTAGTAGAAATTCTGTCGAATTGATTTGGCTGTGATGATACTATATGCAGATAACATAATCATTAAATGCAACGTGTAAATCTGTTGCAAACGAGATTTGGTGCAGAGCTCTATAGAATTATCGCAGTCAAATCACGCGTCAGAGGTCTCTGGCGAGCAAATAAAGACAAAAAGAAAACAGCCAACAATGAACAGAAACCTGGCCTTATCGACTAGAAATAAGGTTTTCGACATGTTAATTCTGCCTTTTTCAGTGTGACTGGCTCCTCTCTACTAAGGTGCCAGACCTTCCTTCACCGATTAGATAAAAATCATGAAAACGAAATCTAACGCAATTTATTAGCTACTACTGCTGTGTCTTCGTGTCCTGAACGCTTTTTCACGGTTCACATTGTATGAGAAGGTTTTTCTAAGCTAGAGGATTATTCTTGTTCTCATTTGGTTTAATATGCGCTCCAAGAGAAACCCCTTCGTGGACGCGTGATTTTGACTGTGATAATTCATAGGTAGCTACATTCCATCCGACGGAGTCGGTTTCGGATATCCGGGTCGGATAATCCGATCGGATGATTATCCGAAATCCGATCCGACATTATTCAAAGTGGCGATTTCGGATTGATCCGAAATCTTGATCAGACGAAAAAACACGATATCCGGAATTATCCGATATCCGGAAAAGTGAAAATCGAAGGATCCGATCAGAAAACCGGATAATCGGATAAAAAACGGATAATCGATCGGATAAAAATCGGATAATTATCGGATGAATATCGGACTAATTTCCCGGATGAAAAAAACGGATAGAATTGCGCCCGCCGTAACAGCCAGCTCCGAACGCGGTCGCGCTAGAGGTCGCGCGAATTCGCAGTGAGCGCGCTATTGACGGTTGCCGGAATCGCTGATTTAAGCATGTGTGAGAATGGATTTTTGACGCTTCACTACATGCATATATTTTATGGCAAAGGGGATTGGCATAATATCAACAAAATAACCTGCATAACATGCTTGATAGGGGTATTTCTGTGAAGTGAGAGGCCTTATTTCGTTTTGCAAGTCCTTAGGCCGCCGTCAGAGAATGGTCGATGAACTGAGTCCCACCCGGTCGATACGCACCGAAGCATAGTGACAGTCGGGGTGCAGAAAAATCAACCCACTGAGTCCGAATGGCGACCTGACTCATTGCAAACCGCAAATCCACCCAGATCGATACGGGTGTTTCTACGTTCGCACACGGGCAGATCCATTGCACCAACTCACACACCAAGGCTCGCTGGGCTCGGGCAATTGGCCGGTTGAGGGGAGTTGAACAGGTAGCGTGCTGCCGCTCGGGGAAACCAAAAAAGAGGGCGGGCTAAGCCGAAAACTCCCCAATCATGCCGAAAACTCCGCGTTGCAGGTCGGAGAGGCAGCACTGGCGATTCAAGCCCGTTGCACTACCATCCCGCCAGAGCGTTCGATATTCCGAACAATGTCAACTATGACAAGCCGACAAACCTGTACCTCACATCCAAGCGCAGCGTATACGATTGTGGGGCTGCCATTTCCGCGCTTCTACACGAGAGTGTCAGGGAAAAAACAGTGCAGAAACTGCAACACATTGACCCGAAAACTCCGCCACTTATGAGACATTACCACGAGAAAACTTCGGCAGGATTATGAGTCATGCCAGAAACCCCTCCGCTGATCCAGCCAGATCCGATCAATTTCATTGCAAAAGGGGCGTTTTAACCTGCCACCGACCCCCGCGATTGCTTGAGAAGGTCGGTTTTTCTGCCCTGGACTTAGCCGGACTCTGGTCGGCTTCTTCGACCAAGTCTGACGCTCGGGGCCTTAGATGCGGGAAAAACTTGCAATTTGCGGTATTAATTCAATTTGTCTCAATCTCATGATACATTATTGCCATCAAAAAGCCATCCACACTAAAGTAGCAAAGGAAGTGTAAGCGTTTCCAGATTTTATATGGTTCTGCGAAATAAGTGTGCTCCTGATGATGGCACACAAATGATTTTGAGCTCTCAGGAAGACAAAAAAGTGCGTTGTATCGTATGTAGGAATTTCACGGACAGGTTTCCTAGGAGGAATGTCTTTTGTTCGGACGCTTTATTAAAACGCGAATCTGTGTTCATAACTCTCGGGTGACGATTCTCCAGTTGGACTCGCAGACAAGCTGATGGATTGTGACTCGGCGGGGTAAAAAGGCTTGGTCGGTGCGACGGCGGGAGCAAAAACGGGAGGAGTCGAATTGTTGGTTGTACCTCGCAGATAAAGAGAGATTCAATACACGGGAGACGGTTATTTGGCGGTGGAAAACGGGTTGACGAGGGTGCAACTTGGCGAGGACGCGCTCTACCGTGAAATATGTGGCACGTTCCGCAACCCGTAGTTTTGTGTTAAAATTAATTGATGTTGTGTCCTTCAGCGTTATGTTTGAAGACTAACAGAGGAAGTGTAAAAAAGAATCTTAGCCTTGCTTCGGTTTTCTGCACTTGTCCCTACCCATTTTCCTGTTTCTGTAATCAAACGACCTTGAATTCAGGAAGGTGAGGGAAACCATCGGTTGGTGTACTCATGATGCGGCGGCACGGGAAAATGCGGCGTGGCTATGTACGATTGCCTGGTGGCTCCCCTTGCTGCGACAGCGTTAATTCTGCAGGGATCATATAATTTTCAAGCTCAATGTTTACCCAGAAGGAAGTTCGCTAATCGAATTCGGATTTTTTCCAAGGTTTCGTTTAACAAGGTAAGGGGGTCGTAGCCCTTACCGAGATTGGTCGCAACGGACCCGCTAAGCTTCATGATTCTGTGGCAGGTCTTTTTGGTCAGTTATGTGCTCCTCACCGGTTGCAGGGAGGACTAATTTCTCACCCGTGCGTGCCGCGTCGTTGTTGGCGAGCGTCGCGCGCGACGAGTTGCGCGGCGACGCGACATCCCTGCTTCAGGGTGAAACCAAGTAAACTGACATGTCCAGGGCATAATTTGCTTTCCTGCGTTCATTTCTCGTCACAGATGATAGCCATTTACTCCTTTAAAGCGCTTAAGACTACTCTAAACGGTGGGGTTTTTGAAGTCGCCGCGAGCGCGACACACACCGGACCGCGACGCGTATGCTCGTGGCTACAGAATGTATTTGCTTGAATACACGGGGTTGAATCCACGGTACTACTAAAAAAATTTTCTTATCCGTTTTTTCATCCGAATTATCCGGTGAATCCGATTTTATCCGATCGGATATCCGATATCCGATCCGATCAAAAATTCTGGTTTCGGATAGGATCCGCTATCCGAAATTCTCGTTTGGGACAGTATCCGATTTATCCGATGAGTCGGTTTTGCGAAATCGGCAATATCCGAAAATCCGATCCGACGCCATTTTGGCCATCGGATGGAATGTATAATTCATAGAGCTCCTGCCAAATTCGTTTGCAACAATTTCACTACATTTAATGATTATGTTATCTGCATATAGTATCATCACAGCCAAATCAATTCGACAATTTCACTACATTTGAAAAATCAAGTTGAGAGCCCAATCCAATAAAACAATTTCACGATATTTAAGAGCAATGCCAAATCCTTGACCTTTTCTGCGGAGCCCAACTTTCAGAAATTTCACAACTTTTTACAAGGGTTTCCCTTCTACAATATCGTCAAGCTCTAAAAGTCAAGTTGTTTTTCTTCAAAACATACAGGTAGAAATGAAGAAACAACCGCTCCGCTGCTAAGACTGCAAGATACTTGTTGCAACGCGGCTTCCTACAAATAGATGCAAGGCATATACTTTTGAATTTAAAAGTCGAAAATGAAGAAATGAGTTTCAAAATGACCCAATTGTACAGGTTCTAGGCACTCTTCTAGACGGGGCACGCACCATTCAAGACAGAAATGAAATGAACGGCCAATTGGTGAGGCTAAAAGTCGAAGTATTTCCGTAGAGCTCTAATAAAAACAATGATTGATAGCGCAGTATCAGGCCTCTTTTATCAGAGTTTTCATCATTTCTATGAGTTTTGCGTAGCTTGGCCCCTCTAGTGAACGAAAATGTTGAAGGGGCCCAAGAAAACCCTCATTTGTGAAGAAAAGTCAATCGGAACACATTGTAAATACGAATTTGAAATTCGCGCCAAAATCATTTTCGGAGTTTTTCTGCATGTGGAGTTCGTGCCGTAACTATTTTCCTGTTATCTTACGGTCGCACCAACATTCTAGGAAAAAGTGCTACATGACTGGTGAGAATTGGTGGCGGATATTAACCTCATCGTCCAACGTTTTTGACGCGCCAAAGTTTACCAGTGTGGTCTACCGGGCTCAATCATGAAATTGAGCCTCAAAAATGGAAATTGATTTCCAGCGCGAACGATAGTTAAGTGCGCCAGAAGAGGACTACCGTAATCTTAGGAATGATGTTATTCGGCTCTCGTAAACAAATTTGATGATACCCAATTGATCAATGATAAAGTATAAAAGAAGTGAAGAGCGGTGTGTCTTGATTCACACACCGTCCTTCTCTAGGGGTCAGCAGTTGAGGATCTGGCTGGACTAAAAGCAGGAAAACATCACCACCTGTAGGGAAGATGAAGCTGAATTCGAGTCAGAGCTTAGAAAATTTTAGAGCCAACTCGAGTGAGATTACGGTAGCCCTGTTCTGGCGGACTTAACTATCGTTCTTGTAGATTCGGAGGCCTGGCTTGCATACGGTGTCCTGAACATTAAACTGAGGTCTTGCACACCCCTACTGAGATCCAGCACACATTCCATGAAGTCCTGCTCATCCTTACAGGGGTCTTGCACACGTTTCATGATGTCCTGCACACTCCCACTGATGTCCTGTACACATTCCACGAATTTCTGATCATCCTACAGGGGTCCTGCACACGTTTCATGATGTCCTGCACACTCCTACTAAGGTCCTGCACACACACATTCCATGATGTCCTGCACACCCTATTTGGGTCCTGCACACGTTCTATGATGTCCTGCACAATTTTGCTAAGGTCCTACACACATTCCATGACGTCCTGCTCATCCTTAATGAGGTCCTGCACACGCTTGATGATGTCTCTGCACACACATTCCATGAAGTCCTGTTCATCCTTACAGGGTCTTCTGCACATGTTTCATGATGTCCTGCACACTCCTACAAGGTCCTGCACTCATTCTACGACGTCCTGCACACCCCTACTGGGGGTCCTGCACAGGTCCCATGATGTCCTGCACTCCTACCGTTGTTTGTTCTGCACACATTCTACGACGTCCTGCACACCGCTACTGGGCTCCTGCACACGTTCCATGATGTCCTGCGCACTCCTACTGGGAGGTCTGTACAGGTCCCATAATGTCCCTGCACACTCCTACTGAGGTCCTGCACACTACTGGGGTCCTGCACAGGTCCCATGATGTCCTGCACACTCCTACCAAAGTCCTGCACACTCCTACTGAGGTCCTGCACACATTCTACGACGTCCCTGCACACCCCTACTGGGGTCCTGCACAGGTCCCATGATGTCCTGCACACTCCTACTAAGGTCCTGCACACTCCTACTGAGGTTCTGCAAACATTCTACAACGTCCTGCACACCCTACTGGGGTCCTGCACACGTTCCATGATGTCCTGGGCACTCCTACTGAGGTCCTGCACACCCCTACTGAGGTCCTGCACAGGTCCCACGATGTCCTGCACACTCCTACTAAGGTCCTGCACACATTCTACGACGTCCTGCACACCCCTACTGGGGTCCTGCACAGGTCCCATGATGTCTTGCACACTCCTACTAAGGTCCTGCACACTTCCTACCTGAGGTCCTGCGCACCCACTGGGGTCCTGCACACTCCCATTTGGGTTCTGCACATTTTCTAGGACGTCCTGCACACTTTTTGTGACGTTCTGCACACTCCCAATGGGGTCCTGCACACTCTCTATGACGTCCTGCACACTCCCACTGTAGTCCTGCACGCTTTCTATGACGTCCTGCACACTCCCACTGGGGTCCTGCACACTTACCATGACGGCCTGCACAGTCCCACTGGGGTCCTGCACACTTCCTATAACGACCTGCACACTCCCACTGGGGTCCTGCACACTTTCTACGACGTCCTGCACACTCCCACTGTAGCCCTGTACGCTTTTTACGACGTTCTGCACATTTCCACTGGACTCCTGCACGTTTTCCATGACGTCCTGCACACTCCCACTGGGGTCCTGCACACTTTCTATGACGTCCTGCACACTCCCACTGGGGTCCTGCACACCTACCATGACGGCCTGCACAGTCCCACTGGGGTCCTGCACACTTCCTATAACGACCTGCACACTCCCACTGGGGTCCTGCACGCTTTTTATGACGTCCTGCACACTCCCACTGGGGTCCTGCACACTTACCATGACGGCCTGCACAGTCCCACTGGGGTCCTGCACGCTTTTTATGACGTCCTGCACACTCCCACAGGGGTCCTGCACACTCCCACTGGGGTCCTGCACACTTACCATGACGGCCTGCACAGCCCCACTGTGGTCCTGCACACTACCACTGCTGTCCTGCAGACTCATCAAACCCGAGATTCTGTACGGCGTCCCGTAAAATATTACCGAAGACCTGTCGCCGTGATTAGAGCGTAGCACTTCTACCTCTGGATGACTCATAGAGGTTTTCATGACCCACGGCTAAAATTGCGCCCCACGGACAAACTCGGTGCAGCCCTGAGGCGCGCAAGAGGTGATTCAGGCTGATTTTTGGTAATCAATGAGTGTCTCACCCACGCAAATGTTGGTACCATTTCATCCCTGTTTTGATCGGCCATTCCGAAGATTCACGGGAAAACACAATTACACATTACATACAGGTTGCAGAGCCATAATAAATGACCGTCGACTGCGTGGGCGCGACCGCACGTGCGTCGGAAGCAGACGAGTTTTGGCCGCCGCGCGACGAGTTTCGGGCGCCGCGCGGCGGCCGAAACGTCGCGCGGCGGCCAAAACCCGTCTGCTTCCGACGCGCGTGCGGTCGCGCAGCGCGTGGGACGCAGTCGACGGTGAGACATTGGCCGTTTTATGGCCTGTACATACATACATACAAACATCGGGACATAACTGCTTTAAGTATAAGGATCTCCCTTTGCAATTTTTTTGTTTTAATTGTTTGTCATTGTTTCCATGTAAGTAGTTGTATTACCATTAGCATCTATTGATTCCTCATTCGTATCGCGAATGTGTTGCGATGGGGCTGAAATGATCGTGATTAGCTGTGCCGCGCCGCGACCGCGCGCGGAGCAGGTCCGACCACCGAAGCTCCATACCGGTATTCGACCTATGCTTATTTCCTTATTACTGTTACTTATTTCCTTATTACTATTACAGCTTCCAAAAATGGCTTAATGTTTCAAGTTGCGCTTGATTTCGTTTTGATAAGCTTTAACGGAGAAGCTTGTGGAATGATCGACCACCAAATCGTATTTTTTGGTTATTTCACTTCGTTTCCCTGCTTTTTTATTACTCCATGCTATTTTACGCCAAATCACTTTTTAAAGATATTTCAAGATACTTTTGAAATTTTTTTTTGTCTTCTTAAAGACATTGCCAAATCGCTACTTTTGCCGGGAAGCTAAATTTTCAGAAATTTCCTCAATAAAAGCAGTTGGACAATGAAAGCAAGCACTTCAGTCAATGTTTTTAAGTAGATGAGTATCTACATAAATATATTGAAAATCAATATCAAGCCAGCTGATGTTCTTGATACTAGAAATCATCGATGCCGATGATGTTAAGTGGGCTCGTCCACCATCAAAGGGCAGGAAAGTTCAGAAGGCTTGAAATTCGGCCCGAAACAGCGCTTTTATGATTTTTCTTAGTGGTCCTCTACTCTAAAAACCATAGAAGGGTTTAGAGAGGAAAGAAGACAAGCATATTTCATCGCGACCACTGCCTTTAAGGGCAGTGTTCACGATTTCTTTCGTTCCTCCCGAGTGTTGCACTCCAAAACAATGCGTTGGCCACCAAGTGTTACCGAAATTTCGAAGAAACGGTTCGAAACGCACTAAAACATCTTTCAGTAACATTTTTCTGGTCTAGACTAGTCACGGTGGTTGTCACCGGCGAAAAAATGGATGATTCAAAAATGGAAGAATATTTCAGGCAAAGCAGTATTAGTTGGGGTCCGAAGGAGAGAACGGAGCAACAGAAAGCAAATAATTACATAAGACGGGGCCGCGAAAGATTTCATTGTCACAACGAACAGTTCCAGTGAGAGTAAAAAGGTGGGGTGAGAGTGAAGGATTTGGTGTGCTTCTAAGGCGTTTTTCTCAATTTCTTCGTCGTTTCAATTCTACCCGGTGACCAAACAGTCTTTTAGCGATTAATATAAAAATCGAAGAATATCTTGAACACTGCCTTTAAGCTGAGGCCTTGGAGGATGTGATTTTGATGTTTTTAGAATGTTTAGAGCCTGACATCTGGGTTTTGTGTTCAACGCCTATCTTGCTATATTTTCTGCTATACCAGGCCAAAAAAGGGCATTAAACATTCTAAAAACATCAACATCAGTGAGAGAGAGAAATGAAAAAGAAACTGCACAACTGCTAATGAACGAAGCAAAAAAAGACGAATCGATGAGCAGGCATTGCTGTAGAGCCGAATCGCACCTGCAAGATAGCGTGTCAACTCCGTGCGAAGCTTCTGGAACGGTTCGGCATCTCCCATTGGCTGCTTGCACGGCGCTTTACGTGCCTAAGGCTGATTGCACGGAACTGAAGCTGGTTCGCACCCTACCGATCCACGATAAGGAGGCTTGCACGGAACGAAGTGTCAGTGAGCTGGTCAGCGCCATACAATAAGCTGCTGGAACGCTTCGAAAACCCCCCAGTAGGGCTGCTTGCTCGGTGCTTCCTGGGTCGTCTACACTGAGAAATCTCGTTTGCACCGTACCAAGACGCGAATAACGTGTTTGCACCGAGCGAAGTGGCTTTTAGCGTGTTAACAACCCTTCAAAAGTTCTGAGGATGGAAACACAGCTTCGTCATTCCAATCCTCAAAAGCCACTGTCAAACAGATGCGAAAAACTACAAACCGGTGAGCATAACGTCCAACCTTTGTCGACTTTTTGAGAGACTACTTAAACGTCATCTCGAATATCATCTTGAAAAAAATTCTATAATCCCGCAAGAGCAACATGGGTTCATCAAGGGGAGATCAACAAAATCCAACCTGCTTGAAAGTTTGATTGAATACACCCTGGTGCTAGATGAAAAGCGTAGTTGTGACACCATATATTTTGACTTCCAGAAAGCATTCGATCGTGTAAGTCATGAAAAATTAATTCATAAATTCATACTATTGAAGTTCCACCCTACTGTGGTCCAATGGATCTCGAATTTCCTTAAAGGACGAACATTCCAAGTCCGAGTTGGAAAAAGTTTCTCTGATGCTTTCCCCATCTCGAGCGGCGTAACTCAGGGAAGTGTCTTATCACCACTTCTATTTATCGTTTACATAGCAGACCCTCCATCCCAATTACAGATGGATGGAACTAAATGTAAAATCTATGCAGACGATGTTAAAATCTATCGGGGAGTATCTTCATTGATGGACATTGCTCTGGTACAGTGTGCAATTGACAGAATGACATTTTGGTGCAAAGAACTGCAGTTAGGTTTATCGCCAACAAAAAGTGTACACATGAAAATTGAATCTTTTGAAAACAATAATGTTTACAATATCGAAGGGTCACCAATTGTTCGCGCTAACAAAGTAAAGAACCTCGGATTCACTTACAATGACAAACTTGATTTTTCAGAACATTGGGCTACAATATCAAGAAACGCCCTGGGGAGAACATTTCAAATTTCCAAAGGATTAGCTACTAGAAACAAGGAGACTCTCAATCTAGCTTACACCACCTACATTCGACCGCTAGTTGAGTCGGGAACCTCCTTTTTGAATCCATCTCAGAAGAAAGATATAGAGCTTTTGAAGAAAATACAAAATAACTTCTCTTGGAAGATTTTTATTAGGACCAGAATGGCGACATCTCAGGCAGAAAATGGTCACTCAACCTGTCACTTTTTGGGTGCATTTCAGTGCAAATCATAGCGACCGGTTGTGTCCCCGACAAGTTTTGGGGCGGAGCTCGGTTTTCACCACCCGGTCAGCCTAATCGAGATTCGAAACGCAGTTCCTTAAGACCCGGGCAGCCTCTAGCCATGGCACATTGAATACTTAATCAAACCCGCGCCATATACGGCGCACAATCCTGCATAGAGCAACTGCGCCGCCGGCAGGAGTGATCAAGTGGACTTGCACTCGCTCAAGTCCTTGGATCATGAAAGCGAGGGGTTCCCATGTCAATCGATAGGACATGGAAGGAACACAAGCTGGATCTCTACCCATAGCTCAATTTTTGTGAGAGGGCCCATACTCTTGCCGGGTGATGGATCCGAATTAGACTCTAGGTAATCGATGGAGCGCATCCAAGTAGAGGAGGGAGCAGAACCGGGCGCGTTGACACGTCATCATTGGTCTGAACACCCTCGCACCTCGGCGTCACTGACCCCCGCTTCTATGCTATTGGTGAGTGACTGTGACGTTGCCCAGTTTGGTTCCCATTTCTGCCTGAGATACTATACAATGCCTAGTGCGCAGAGGAGGAACGTGTGTCTTGGCATTTCTTTATTAGAAACCCGACGGTCATTGTTTGACGTATGCATGGTGCACAAGATTCTCAATGGAGTAATCAAAGTAAAATTTCTGAAAGTTGGGCTCCGCAGAAAAGGTCAAGGATTTGGCATTGCTCTTAAATATCGTGAAATCGTTTTATTGGGTTGGGCTCTAAACTTGATTTTTCAAATGTAGTGAAATTGTCGAATTGATTTGGCTGTGATGATACTATATGCAGATAACATAATCATTAAATGCAGTGAAATTGTTGCAAACGAATTTGGCAGGAGCTCTATGAATTATCGCAGTCAAATCACGCGTCAGAAGGTCCTCTGGCGAGCAAATAAAGACAAAAAGAAAACAGCCAACAATGAACGAAACCTGGCCTTATCGACTAGAAATAAGGTTTTCGAATGTTATTCTGCCTTTTCAGTGTAGCTCCTACTAAGGTACCAGACCTTCCTTCACCGATTAGATAAAAATCATGAAAACGAAATCTAACGCAATTTATTAGCTACTAATGCTATGTCTTCGTGTCCTGAACGCTTTCACGGTTCACATTGTATGAGAAGGTTTTTCTGCTAGAGTTATTCTTGTTCTCATTTGGTTCAATATGCGCTCCAAGAGAAACCCCTTCTGACGCGTGATTTGACTGTGATAATTCATAGTATACATTCCATCCGACGGAGTCGGTTTCGGATATCCGGGTCGGATAATCCGATCGGATAATTATCCGAAATCCGATCCGACGTCAAAGTGGCGATTTCGGATTGATCCGAAATCTGATCAGACGAAAAAACACGATATCCGAATTATCCGATATCCGGAAAAGTGAAAATCGAAGGATCCGATCAGAAAACCGGATAATCGGATAAAAAACGGATAATCGATCGGATAAAAATCGGATAATTATCGGATGAATATCGGATAATTTCGGATGAAAAACGGATAGAATTGCGCCCGCCGTAACAGCCAGCTCCGAACGCGGTCGCGTAGAGGTCGCGCGAATTCGCAGTAGAGCGCGCTATTGACGGTTGCGGAATCGCTGATTAAGCATGTGTGAGGAATGGATTTTGACACTTCACTACATGCATATATTTTATAATAAAGGGGACATAATATCACAAAATAACTGCATAACATGTGATAGGGGGTATTTCGTGAAGTGGAGAGGCCTTATTTCGTTTTGCAAGTCCTTAGGCCGCCGTCAGAGATGGTCGATGAACTGAGTCCCACCCGGTCGATACGCACCGAAATAGTGACAGTCGGGTGCAGAAAAATCAACCCACTGAGTCCGAATGCGACCGACTCATTGCAACCGCAATCCACCCAGTCGATACGGGTGTTTCACGTTCGCACACGGGCAGATCCATTGCACCAACTCACACACTCGCTGGGCTCGGTGGCCGGTTGAGGGGAGTTGAACAGGTAGCGTGCTGCCGCTCGAAACGAAAAGGGGCGGGCTAAGCCCGAAAACTCCCCAATCATGCCGAAAACTCCGCGTGCAGGTCGAGAGGCAGCACTGGCGATTCAACCTGCCACCTACATCCCGCCAGAGCGTCGATATTCCGAACAATGTCAACCATGACAAGCACAAACACCTCACATCCAAGCGCAGTGTATACATTGTGGGCTGCCATTTCCGCGCTCTACACGAGAGTGTCAGGAAAAACCAGTGCAGAAACTGCAACACATTGACCCGAAAACTCCGCCACTTATGAGACATTACCACGAAAACTTCGGCAGTTATGAGTCATGCCGAAACCTCCGCTGATCAGCCAGATCCGATCAATTTCATTGCAAAAGGGGCGTTTTAACCTGCCACCGACCCCCGCGATTGCTTGAGAAGGTCGGTTTTTCTGCCCCGGACTTAGCCGGACTCGGTCGGCTTTTCGACCAAGTCTGACGGGGGCCTTAGATGCGGGAAAAACTTGCAATTTGCGGTATTAATTCAATTTGTTCAATCTCATGATACATTATTGCCATCAAAAGCCATCCACACTAAGTGTAAAAGGGAAGTGTAAGCGTTTCCAGATTTTATATGGTTCTGCGAAATAAGTGTGCTCCTGATGATGGCACACAAATGATTTTGAGCTCTCAGGAAGACAAAAAAGTGTTGTATTTGTAAATTTCACGGACAGGTTTCGGAGGAATGTCTTTTGTTCGGACGCTTTATTAAAACGCGAATCTGTGTTCATAACTCGGGTGACGTTCTCCAGTTGGACTCAGACAAGCTGATGGTTGTTCGGCGGGGTAAAAAGGCTTGTCGGTGCGACGGCGGGAGCAAAAACGGGGAGGAGTCGAATTGTTGGTTGTACCGCAGATAAAGAGAGATTCAATACACGGAGACGGTTATTTGGCGGTGGAAAACGGGTTGACGGTGCAACGGCGGGGACGCGCTCTACCGTGAAATATGTGGCACGTTCCGCAACCCGTAGTTTTGTGTTAAAATTAATTGATGTTGTGTCCTTCAGTTATGTTGAAGACAACAGAGGAAGTGTGCAAAAAAGAACTAGCCTTGCTTCGGTTTCGCACTTGTCCCTACCCATTTTCCCGTTTCGTAATCAAACGACTTGAATTCAGGAGGGTAGGGAAACCCTCGGTTGGTGTACTCATGATGCGGCGGCACGGGAAAATGCGCGTGGCTATGTACGATTGCACGGTGGCCCCCCTTGCTGCGACAGCGTTAATTCTGCAGGGATCATATAATTTTCAAGCTCAATGTTTACCCAGAAGGGGAAGTTCGTAACGAATTCGGATTTTTTTCCAAGGTTTCGTTTAACAAGGTAAGGGGTCGTAGCCCTACCGAGATTGGTCGCAACGGCCCGCTAAACCATGATTCTGTGGCAGGTCTTTTTGGTCAGTTATGTGCTCTCACCGGTTGCAGGGGAGGACTAATTTCTCACCCGTGCGTGCCGCGTCGTTGTTGGCGAGCGTCGCGCGCGACGAGTTGCGCGGCGACGCGACATCCCTGCTTCAGGGTGAAACCAAGTAAACTGACATGTCCAGGGGCATAATTTGCTTTCCTGCGTTCATTTCTCGTCACAGATGATAGCCATTTACTCCTTTAAAGCGCTTAAGACTACTCTAAACGGTGGGGGGGGGTTTCAGTGTTCGCCGCGAGCGCGACACACACCGGACCGCGACGCGTATGCTCGTGGCTACAGAATGTATTTGCTTGAATACACGGGGTTGAATCCACGGTACTACTAAAAATTTTCTTATCCGTTTTTTCATCCGAATTATCCGGTGAATCCGATTTATCCGATCGGATATCCGATATCCGATCCGATCAGTAATTCTGGTTTCGGATAGGATCCGCTATCCGAAATTCTCGTTTGGGACAGTATCCGATTTATCCGATGAGTCGGTTTAGCGAAATCGGCAATATCCGAAAATCCGATCCGACGCCATTTTGGCCATCGGATGGAATGTATAATTCATAGAGCTCCTGCCAAATTCGTTTGCAACAATTTCACTACATTTAATGATTATGTTATCTGCATATAGTATCATCACAGCCAAATCAATTCGACAATTTCACTACATTTGAAAAATCAAGTTGAGAGCCCAATCCAATAAACAATTTCACGATATTTAAGAGCAATGCCAAATCCTTGACCTTTTCTGCGGAGCCCAACTTTCAGAAATTTCACAACTTTACAAGGGTTTCCCCTTCTACAATATCGTCAAGCTCTAAAAGTCAAGTTGTTTTTCTTCAAAACATACAGGTAGAAATGAAGAAACAACCGCTCCGCTGCTAAGACTGCAAGATACTTGTTGCAACGCGGCTTCCTAAGCAAATAGGATGCAAGGCATATACTTTTTGAATTTAAAAGTCGAAAATGAAGAAATGAGTTTCAAATGACCCAATTGTACAGGTTCTAGGCACTCTTTCTAGACGGGGGCACGCACCATTCAAGACAGAAATGAAATGAACGGCCAATTGGTGAGGCTAAAAGTCGAAGTATTTCCGGTAGAGCTCTAATAAAAACAATGATTGATAGCGCAGTATCAGGCCTCTTTTTATCAGGAGTTTTTCATCATTTCCTATGAGTTTTTGCGTAGCTTGGCCCTCTAGTGAACGAAAAATGTTGAAGGGGCCCAAGAAAACCTCATTTGTGAAGAAAAGTCAATCGGAACACATTGTAAATACGAATTTGAAATTCGCGCCAAAATCATTTTCGGAGTTTTTCTGCATGTGCAGTTCGTGCCGTAACTATTTTTCCTGTTATCTTACGGTCGCACCAACATTCTAGGAAAAAGTGCTACATGACTGGTGAGAATTGGTGGCGGATATTAACCTCATCGTCCAACGTTTTTGACGCGCCAAAGTTTACCAGTGTGGTCTACCGGGCTCAATCATGAAATTGAGCCTCAAAAATGGAAATTGATTTCCAGCGCGAACGATAGTTAAGTGCGCCAGAAGAGGACTACCGTAATCTTAGGAATGATGTTATTCGGCTCTCGTAAACAAATTCTGATGATACCCAATTGATCAATGATAAAGTATAAAAGAAGTGAAGAGCGGTGTGTCTTGATTCACACACCGTCCTTCTCCAGGGGTCAGCAGTTGAGGATCTGCCTGGACTAAAAAGCAGGAAAACATCACCACCTGTAGGGAAGATGAAGCGAATTCGGAGTCAGAGCTTAGAAAATTTTAGAGCCAACTCGAGTGAGATTACGGTAGCCCTGTTCTGGCGGACTTAACTATCGTTCTTGTAGATTCGGAGGCCTGGCTTGCATACGGTGTCCTGAACATTAAACTGAGGTCTTGCACACCCCTACTGAGATCCAGCACACATTCCATGAAGTCCTGCTCATCCTTACAGGGGTCTTGCACACGTTTCATGATGTCCTGCACACTCCTACTGATGTCCTGTACACATTCCACGAATTTCTGATCATCCTTACAGGGGTCTTGCACACGTTTCATGATGTCCTGCACACTCCTACTAAGGTCCTGCACACATTCCATGATGTCCTGCACACCCCTATTTGGGTCCTGCACACGTTCTATGATGTCCTGCACAATTTTGCTAAGGTCCTACACACATTCCATGACGTCCTGCTCATCCTTAATGAGGTCCTGCACACGCTTGATGATGTCCTGCACACATTCCATGAAGTCCTGCTCATCCTTACAGGGGTCTTGCACATGTTTCATGATGTCCTGCACACTCCTACTAAGGTCCTGCACTCATTCTACGACGTCCTGCACACCCCTACTGGGGTCCTGCACAGGTCCCATGATGTCCTGCACACTCCTACTGTTGTTCTGCACACATTCTACGACGTCCTGCACACCGCTACTGGGCTCCTGCACACGTTCCATGATGTCCTGCGCACTCCTACTGAGGTCCTGTACAGGTCCCATAATGTCCTGCACACTCCTACTGAGGTCCTGCACACCCCTACTGGGGTCCTGCACAGGTCCCATGATGTCCTGCACACTCCTACTAAAGTCCTGCACACTCCTACTGAGGTCCTGCACACATTCTACGACGTCCTGCACACCCCTACTGGGGTCCTGCACAGGTCCCATGATGTCCTGCACACTCCTACTAAGGTCCTGCACACTCCTACTGAGGTTCTGCAAACATCTCTACAACGTCTCTGCACACCCCTACTGGGGTCCTGCACACGTTTCATGATGTCCTGCACACTCCTACTCAGGTCCTGCACACCCCTACTGAGGTCCTGCACAGGTCTCATGATGTCCTGCACACTCCTACTAAGGTCCTGCACACATTCTACGACGTCCTGCACACCCCTACTGGGGTCCTGCACAGGTCCCATGATGTCCTGCACACTCCTACTGAAGGTCCTGCACACTCCTACCGAGGTCCTGCGCACTCCTACTGGAGGTCCTGCACACACTCTACGACGTCCTGCACACCCCTACTGGGGTCCTGCACACGTTCCATGATGTCCTGCGCACTCCTACTGAGGTCCTGCACAGGTCCCATAATGTCCTGCACACTCCTACTGAGGTCCTGCACACCCCTAGTGGGGTCCTGCACAGGTCCCATGGATGTCCTGCACACCCTACCAAGGTCCTGCATACTCCTACTGCGGTCTCGCATAGTCAACCGACACTTCAGCACACCCTGCGACGACTTCTTATCTTTGGTGCGCATGGTACAAACACGCGCCACGCTCAAAAACAACCCTTCCGCATAGCGTCCTCTTCCAAGCCGGACGTTTAGAGTACACCACCCTAGAGAGCAAGGTATTTATATGGAGTCTCTAAGAAAACAATGACTGATAACGAAAAACCCGTCATTTTTATAAACTAATCTTGACAGGCCGGTTTCCGAGTTTGAACCGCCGGTTACGGGCCCAGAAGTCATCATGGTGAGTTCTGACAATTATTTTCGTCATTCCCGTGGCCGATTACCTCTAGTCACAAATTTTCGAGCGATTTGGTCCACACCTTCCAAAAAAATGGTTTTCGACGAACGGAGGTGGAGGCGGAGGCGGAGGCGGAGGCGGAGGCGGAGGCGGAGGCGGAGGCGGTGGTTGAGAACGTTTTTGCGTACTTTGAGAGGTCATAACTTTAGAAAGCGGGGACCAGTTGGGATGAAAAGTTGCACACATATGTAATTTCTTGCAGCGCATCGAATGGTGTACAGCTCATACCTCTGGTGACGGTATGAATAGGTGATCTCATTGTGGGGCATCCGCGCGGGAAGAGATCAAAGCCAAACCCTGGTGAGCGCTTCGCGCTCACCACAATTAAATAGCTTTTTTACCTAGCTTCCATCGATCACTCGTGGTGGAAGAAATAAGATCACCTTCCAAGGGGCCAATACCTCCTTGCGATCTAGATTCTTTACAAAACCCCGCAGGCTCAATATACTTGAAGCTCACGAAATGCGAGACATCGCCGCTCACACTCAAATGTTTCAAACGCAAGATCGCCGCCAAGTTATTGAAGCCGTAGTATGCCGTAAACTTCTTTCTTTCTCCCCATTAATGTCTTGGAAATCATCATCTATAATTGCACCTATTCGTCTGGCTATTACTGTACTCCTATTACTTTTATTTATGTGTGTTTACGTGTATATTTATGTGTATATGACGTTTGCCTCAAGTGACGTAATAAACAAAACAAAACAAACAAAAGACATGCACCGGAAAGAGAATGTCTCTACCTATTGGCAGTTTCAGAGAAAGACTTCAAAAACGCTTGCCAGTAACTCGGCTTTTTCATCATCCTTCCTCTAAATCACGCCATCGGAGCTATATAGCACTCCTTGTGACGATCTTTAGATTCCACAGCTTTTTTTCTCAGTTTGGTTGTTAAATTTCTTAATTTTCCGCACGAGTAGCTCGCTTATTGTCTTGAACTGGTCCCACATTACACTACTACTTTGAAGCTTAGCATCGTACCACGAACATATTTTTTTGCAAAAAAAAAAGCGTTTTGCGGCGTTTTTTACGCTCACAAAGCGCCGCATCGCCATAACTCACTTCAAAATTCACTTCAAAAAAAATTCAAAATTGACGAAATGCGTTTTTCAGGTAGTTTTCATGTTCCTCTCGGTGAAGCATGTGTAGAAAGCCCTTTACACTTCGGTATTTTGTTGAAAAATGTGTATTTCCTTCTATAATTCAAATCGACCACAGGTCATAACATGACAGATTTCTGCTACCATGACCGCCTGTTCAGTTCAGGGCTGGGCACACGTCCCGGCATGGCGATTCTGAATATGCACCCCCCTTAGCTCGGTAATTTTTAGGCACCCCATTATGGGAAATCGAAATCGGCTGTTTTCCGAATAGTTGGACAGCCATGATCTTGACTTCCTGATTTTGATAAACAAGAATATAAAAAAAAGCACAGAATAGAGATTATCCCGAAAATGGCAACAAAAAGGGTAGTGTAATTTCTGAACTTCAAAACAACTCCATGAGGAAAATTTGTTTGTAAGACGGTAAGTTATGACAAAAGATAAAACATTTTTCAATACAAAACAATTGAACAATTACCAACAACAGAAGTACTACTATTGCGATAATTAATGCTTCCTGTCAAATGTTTTCATAAACCTATGAAGGATTAGTTAATCTGTGTTTGATTGTTCTGATGTGGAAATCAGAACTATTTTGTGTTGTGGAACAATGCTAGGATTCATGTGACTCGTAGGAAGTAGAAAACCCTAGTTTTATCCTTCTAGAATGCCGCAATCCCTTAAAAAATCAGCTTGCCGTGCGATACGGTGTTTGTACGCAACTACACAGGGCACACGGGAATGGACGCGTACACAATATTAATAAAAAATGTATTTTATTACAGAACGGGGAGGATAAAAGGATTGAAACTGAAGGAAATGGAAGATGGTAAAGGTAGAGGAGAAGGTAAAGGGGGATGTAAATTAACAAAGTTAGAGCGGGTGTAAATATTTAGCCGTGACAAGGTTCATTCAAACGAACCTAGTTGATCAAGACTAGCATAAAACTGAGAGCGAAGGATATTGTGAGAAAGAGGAGAATCTGGCAATTATTTTAGCATTAATGGGGACTGGAGTTTTAATGTGATTTAAAGACCTTAAATCTCGTCCCGGTTTTACCCCAAAAACCTAGACGAGTTTTAAGGTCCTTAAATCACATTCAATATCAAACCTATTGCTATTAAAATGTTCGCCCGATCCTCCTCTTTCTCTCAATTGTCTTAGTTCTCATGTTTATGGGTGTTTTTAATCAACTAGGTTCATTTGAATGAACCTTATCACATCCAAAAAATTCACTCCGCTCCAACATAGTTTGTTTACATTAAATTTCTATACTGGATACATTGTAAGAATCCTATTTTTGTCTCCTTCCATTTACTCCAGTTTCAATCATTTTCTCCGCCCCGTTCTGTAATAAAATGCATTTTTTAATTATTATTGTGTGCGCGTCTACTCCAGTGAGCGCAGTGCACCTGCGGATAAACACCATATCGCACGGCTAGCCGAATTTCAAGGGATTGCAGCATTCAAGGTGGATAAAACTCAGCTTGTTATGTACAGGGTACTTCTCAATGAGGAGGACACGGTCATTCGCTTCTCTCATAGTAACTTGCAGTCTTCAATTTTTAGATTTGGCTCTCTTCATGAGTCACATTTTCATGAATTAAAATCTGTAGACTAGTTGTGATGCTGACTATGCTATCTGTACTTTTAAACTGTCGATATAAATCCTAGCCTGCTCGGATGAGTCCGGGCAGAGTAAGCAGCGTAGCGGTCGGTCATGGCAAAGTATAACAGTGATATGAAGATTTTGATATGATAAGCCCGATAAGCCTTGCTTCGACCGGCTCAAAATGAGCGACCTAGGCTATACATCAGTTCGCTAATCTTTCTTTGAACTTGAATGATAGTTTTCCTGGGCGCTGTCTTAGTATCTTTGCCTCGAATCGGTAGCCACCCGCGTAATCAATGAAAGTTGCACCAAAGAAACATGACATCACATCAATCCTTACTTGCTACAAGATAGCAGAGTGGTGTATTCCTTCATCAAAGCGAACGTTGACAGCAACTATGAATTATTGCGAATACAACCTGCATCACTATCTATAATTTGAATTCTTCAAGTTTTCGCCTCAAAAAGCGGAGAAGTAGATATGGCAAATCAGAAGAATAGTGTGTATTTTTTTCAGAAAATCGACAGAACATGGATTTTTTTTCGAAATTTACTCTATATAAAACGGGAGCCGATTGTTTTTGAAAGTTGAGTGTGAACTGAACCGCGTAGTGATCGCTAGAGCCCAAGGGGGGGGGGCAAAATTGTAACGGAGCTGACAAGGTCTCGGTCATTGCTCATAACCAGATCAAGGATGTGATCACCACGAGTAGCAGCTTCGACATATTGTACCAAATTGTGGGTTGGACACATAGTGACAAAGCTATAGGAAATTGAACTCTTCATAAGAACCCCGTACAGACTCTTGAAACACCGCTACAGGACAGAAAAGCTTTCGTGCCAGTAGGAAAACACCACCACCTTCTTACCACTTCGGTCGCACCTTAAAGGCACAGTCCAACCTCGGAATCGTTTTTCTGTCTATATTGAAAAAGGTCTCACGCTGATTCCAACGATGTCTCTGAAATCGTGAAAGACCCCCTAGGGACAAAGTTATGTCCCCTCAAAAATTGTGCTACGGAAGCAAGGTGGACGAGTTGTCCGAGGCTCATAACTTCCGTCATTTGCAACTGATGTATGCGAACCGACCTGAATAAAGAGAGAGGCTAAAGGGAAGAGCGGGGCTACTTATCGGAAATCATCGCTCATCTCGCCGCTGTTGAGCTCGAAAGATCGTAAAAGGAGCGTGCCAAAGTGGCTTCCGTGTGTGGGCGCCCCAGGGTGGCTTTCCCCTATATCTCGCTTATTCGGAGAAATTGAGAGCTCGCATTTGGCAAGGGCTATATAGGGTGGGTCTACTTTGTAATTATGTGGAAATCTCAGATTTCGTCCCTGAGCTTGGACTGTGCCTTTAAGAGTTCGTAATGAGCAGACCAATCCTACATGGAGGGAAACCAAGTCAATTATATCGTTATGCCAAGTTTATGTGATAGCTATTATATTGGTATCAGGCTTTTTAGGAGATAAAGCGAAGCTTCAGAATTTTTGACCACTGATCGGATATTGCTTATGATGGATGAAAAATGGCACTGAGGTGGCTTACAAGTTTTGCGAACCCTGAGTGGCTGGACTCCCTGGTTCCTGAGTAGAGCTGAAATGACGGAGAGTTCGGGAAAACGCACCAGAAGCGCACGAAATGCTGTACACACTGTCTCAGTACTCTCACTATCAGTGGAACTGTTTGTTTGGAAGATGAAAACTTTGGTGTACCCGTTCTTTGAAATTTCAACTCTGCTATTCCTTATTTTTATTTTTGTGTTCTTCGAGGGAGCTGAGCTTCAGCAAGTCAAGGAGTTCAAGTACCTCGGATCGGTGGTGCAAGAGCGAAAGGTAGTGGCTACATCGGAGATACTGTGCAGGATCGGGCAGGCGTCGGTTGCTTTCGCTTCGCTGGGCTGGTGTTTATGGAAGAAGGGTAATGTGTCAATCAATACAAAGATCCGAATGTTTCGCGCGCTCATAGTGCCAATCCTACTGTACGGGTCAGAGTCGTGGACGTTGCTGAAGTCGGATCACAGCAGGCTGGAGGTCTTCCAAACGCGGTGTTTGCGGCAAATCCTCGGGATAACATTGAGAGATCGAATACGGAACGACGTTATCCGAGACACTTGCGACCATCAGCCCACGATCGAAGAACAAATTCGAACGAGAAGGCTGCGCTGGTTCGGACACGTATGCAGAATGGAAACAAACCGACTTCGCACGGATTGTTATGGAGAGAGCGCCCTGCACTGTGGAAGGCTGAGAGAGCAGCCCCGAAAAAGACGTGGTTGAAGCAAGTCGAGGCGGATCTGAATTCCCAACGGTGCAGTGTCCTTAATGCTAGAATAATTGCTGCGAACCGTACTGAATGGAAGCGTATCGTTCAGGCCATAAGAGCTCCTACGGCACTTACAGCAGCGTACTGGTTGAGAGGTCATCCTGCTCCGCCAGCCGCCAGCTAACGGGATGAGTGAGTGAGTGAGTTCTATTTCACTCTTCTCTTTCCACCCTAACTCTGACTGTTTCGCATAATATGGCCTTCCATTTTCGATTCATGCCATTATTTACCAGTTGCAGCTAACGAGAACACATTCATTCTGCCGGACAATCAGTCCAGCTAGTAAATAATCTTTCTAAAATATATAGTTTTAGTGCGTTTCTCGACGTTCCTTCGTGATATTAGTAACTCTTGGTGGCCAATGCATTGTTTCTAGTAGGAACTTCTGGAAGTCATCGTGAACACTGGCTTTAAGAAATTCCATTCGTCCAGCTGCAAATCTGTTCAAACACATGGAAGATTGTAGTAGATTAGAAAAAAACGCTAGTCTTCTTGTGGCTTGTTCATTTGAAATATCTGAATGTGAATTTTTGTTTGGGAAAGCATATCATGCCAGGCGTGGCCAACTCACTGGAGGCAAACCAAGCGGTATCAAAGCTCTTTCCTCACTGCTCCTTGCTGCACATTTTGGTTATGGCGAGACCAAGATTCTCCCGTACGTTCTTCGGCCGACCTTTGCTTATCGACTTGTGAAATATGTACATAGGGCTTGATTAACGTAGTGGAAGAGTCGAAGAAAAATTTTGCACTCTTGTCAGAATTTCGCCCACCCAGGGTTTCCAACCTTTGCGAAAATTTGGGGGTCGTTTCGCACCCACGTAGGAATTTATTAAAATTCCCGTGGTAGTGTAAATTTTGACTTGTGTGCGAAATTTTTCTTCGACCTTTCCACTGTGTGTTATTGTTCCGGTGAAAAAATCGTTTAAAAAAGTTGAAATAGATCGTGTGCTCAGTGCAGAGGCCACACTTCGAATATGGGAGTTAAATTCAGACATGATTGGGCTTCACGGAATTTCGCAAGGAAGATGTAATAGAGGAGGAACGGTGCTTCCGAATGTCATATTATATTTTATTAAAAGAGCTCTGGTGGAGGAAGAAAACGCATATCGAAAAGGCAGCAGCAGCTGTGCATCAATCCAATGTTTGATGATCATACCCATCCCGCTCCTGAGTTTGCTGAATCGGAAATAGCAACGGTCATGGTTGTTTCAGCACGTCCAGTCTATCCCATTTCAAGTGCGCAATCCTTTCTCAAACTTATCAGGACCGAAGTAATAACCTCGATTTATGCAGGGATCATACTTTCAGCGATGAGTGGCGCGACGCTATGCTTACAATAGATATGAGCATAGAAGTATCGACAACGGCCTCAGTACAGCCTGGTGATATCAACACGCAGCTGAATGCGACGATCGTCTTCAACGGGCCGTATATGACAAGCACATCTACCTTATCAAGATTATCAACGCCTCTGGAAGACGTATTGGATGGGCAATCAAGACCATGAACATGAAGAGGCTTGAAGTAGATCCGGCCTGTAGTGTGCTTGACCCAGGGAGGCCACCCTCATGGCTGTCTCCTGTGATACGTTCGACTACGGACAATAGAACACCAACAATGACTGAATCATGATCAAATGGTGCAACTCCCCCGATGGAGCCGAGGAATGGTATACAGCTTTGAGGGTCTAAACGGCTCAATCTTGTTTGAACACGATGACAAGTCTTACCACTGTGATAAGCATCACAGCTTACTCAGACTCTGCGGGGGGGCAAGCGCCGGACAATAGAGCCCGTTTTCGACTTGGGGGAGCGACAGCGCAGGCCTCCCCGAGGGGGCTTCAGGGAGGCCCTGCTCTCCTCCGGCGCTTGCCCCCGAGAGAAGGAGAGGGAAAAAGATGGGAAGAAGTCGTAGAAGGTAGTTTACGACAATAGAGGCCAGAGAAGGCATCTATCACGTGCTCGAGCGGTATAAAAGGCGCCTCACCTCATGGAGAGCCGCATTCGGCCCAACAGGGCCGGCCCTGGACGGCGACTTCGAGTCACTGTCAGAAAGGGATATTTTTGGAGGGAAGCGGAGACGCTTTCCGGGGAGGGTGACGTCACTGCTCCGGTAGTCATTGACGTCACTGCTCCGGAGCCGTGACTTCATGGCTCCGGGGCAGTGATGGGGGCTTCAAGGCAGTGACAGGGGGGCTTCAGGGCAGTCACAGGGGGGCTTCAGGGCAGTCACAGGGGGGCTTCAGGGCAGTCACAGGGGAGCTTCAGACCAGTCACAGGGGGGCTTCAGGGCAGTCACAGGGGGGCTTCAGGGCAGTCACAGGGGGGCTTCAGGGCAGTGACGGGGGCCTGATCAAGCCAAATTGTCACTCCGGCGGTAGCCCCTCGATTGGGGGCACGCGCCGGTGCCCGGAGGGTTGCCCCCCTGAAGAGCTGCGCTAGCCCCCTCCAGTGTATGAGTAGCTTGGTGTGGTGGTTATCAACACGTGATCACGTTGTGACGTGCTTATCACGTGCACAGCCATTATAAAAGGCGCCTCTTCTCACTCGAGTCCTCATTCGGCATTGATGCCGGCCCTGGAAGGTGACTTCGAGTCACTCTTCGCAGGCCAGCATATTTTTGACCGCTGGGGGATAGGGGTATCCTCTCGGCTGGGGGGAGCGGTTTTCGCCGCGATCCTCGGGGAGGGTGATTTCTCACCGCAGACCGCTGCGAAGACTACGTCTTTTTCGTGGACCCAGGCGGGAACATTCTCCGCCGTGGGACTGCGACATCCCGGGGCGACATGCTTGTGGTGAGTATTAAGATGAATAACCCGTGAGGTCAATGACGTCATCGTTCGGCTGCTCGTTGGGGGTCTCCCGCTAAGCATTTAGGTAGTGTCCCGCTTGTGATTGCGACGTCATCACGAGCGTCGCGATGCTGTACTTCCGCTGCCCTTTATCGCATGACTCCGCGTATCTCTGTGTCTGAAGTCTTACGCGGAATCAGGGTCAAGCGGAGCGTTGCGTAAATTTTCGAAATTGGAGCGGCCCCCCGTCAAATTTTTTTTCCAAAATCCAGAATTTTTGCCATTCCCCTCCCCGTGGAGCGATTTTCGCGATCCCTCCTCTCCGAGTCCGGCCAGTTTATAGTTGATTACTAAAAGTGTCAGGCGCCGAAAATTAGTTCAGTAGCTGAGTCCAAGCGCCTAAAACCGAATGCTACGATCCTTTTCTTGGGCACCATAAGTAATCGAGAATTTATGGGATATCCAGGACATTCTCATTTTTGGACCGAAATTTTTGCGATCCTAAGTAACATTCACACGTGGATTTCAAAAACAACCTTCACCAAACCCCATCTTCAACTGGTAAACAGTTATAGGCGAAAAACCGGTGTTTCGTAAAATGAATTAGGCTGGAGGATCGAGAAAATATTTTTCCGAACTGGAAACACCAGTCGACGCAGAATTCTATCGAGATTCCGGAAACAACCTTCATCAGAGGTCTATCTCCAAGCACAAAAATGTTATGGGCGAAAAACCGATAATTTCAGGCGGAAAAAAATGCACTTTTTAAACTGAAATCGGCTGGTATAAGGGGAACGTATTTTTTAAAACTGAAGAGGCTATTCGATTCAGAATTTTATGAGGATTCCGAAAACAACCTTCACCAGAGGGCTATCTTCTAGGGTAAAAAGTTATGGATGAAAATCCGATTGCTTTCGGTGAAAGAAACGTTACTTCATAAATTGAAATCGGCTGAGAGGCTGGAAACGTATTTTTCTCAACATGAAAACATTATTCGACGCACAAGCACGCTCATGCCGATCATTTTTTCCGCAGGGCTACCGTAACCCTCCTTTAAAATTTTTCCAAGTGTCAGCATGGTTATGAGCAATTCCTAATAGCCAACAAACAGGTTTGCACATTTTCGACCTCCTCAGCCACTCCCCAGTGGCTTCTCGAGGAGAGCGGTGTGTGAATGAATGCATCCCGCTCCTCCGCTCTTTTATACCCCGCATGTTATGAGCGCGTGTTTACATTCGTTATCATGTTTTGTTCAGGAATGGTTAAGCGCCTTTCACAGTCTGCCGGACGTTGCCGTCCGACACGTTTTAAGGGGCTGAGCAGAGTGCCACCGCGGCGCGGCGCGGTCTGATGATGGAGAGCCGTATTGATAGATCGCCGCGATCTATCAATACGGCTCTCAATCATCAGGCCGCGCCGCGCCGCGTTGGCACTCTGCTCAGCCCCTAAGAGTGTCGCAGTGCGAGGGAAGCTGCGGTGAACAATCGTCAGTTCCAACTCTCCAGTACAAAATATGAGGCGAAACCAACACGTTTTGACCCGTCATAACTTGCTCCGACGTCGTGTCAATGATTTCACCGCAGTGCGACGTCGGTCGGCCGACATCGCAGGGCGGGTGGCACCGACGCCGCAGCCCTATCTTATAACGTACCGGACGGCGTCGTCCGGCAGACTGTGAAAGGCGCTTTACGGTAGCCCCGCGGAAAAAGTTATCGACATGGGCGTGCTTTTATTCGACGCAAAATTCCATGGAGACTTTGGAAACAGCTTCGTTCAAAGATTCGTCTTGATGGGCAAAAAATTTTATGAGCGAGGAACGGGTTAGTTTTTCAAAAATCGCTTGGAAAAAATTTCCGAAAAATTTTGACTCTAAGACAGCTCAGAAGAAATTTTTCCTGACCTACGCAGATCATTTCGTTAAGAATAGTGATCTCAAAAGAAGATCATTTAACGGAAAAAAATGTTTCAAAATTAATTATTAAAAATAAAAATACATTGAATGCAAGAAAAGTAGGATTGAGAAAACATCAAATTTTTGAAGTTGCAAGTCTACAGGGAACCTTCCATACTCCCCGCTCAGGTATCCTAAACAACCTTCATCTCTCGGACCGCTGTCTCCACCCCAACGAACCTATGCTTACGGCCTGGTGCATTCCTAACACCCCATTCACACTTCTGCGATTGCGGCGAATGCCGCGTATTATCAGCTAAAAAATTAAAATTCGATGCCTGATACCGTTATCAGACATCTAATTTCTCATTAAGGAACAGTATCATGCATCTGATCCCTCATTTTTCTACTAATAATCGCGGAATTTGCCGCTATCGCAAAAGTGTGAATGGGGTGTAAAGAGCTCTCGATTTTGCGCATCACCAGTATTTAGAGGTGGTCTCTTTGTCGAAACATCCTCATAACCAAGTATTTATCGCCATGGTCGACAGTTTCGGTGCTGGTGATAATCGAAATAGAGAGCACTTTATGTGGAATATCCCAGAGTTTAACTTATGACTTGACTCAATCAGCTGGCTTCCACTTAAAGCGGTCGGTCCTAATCTCCACCGATTTGACAACAATCCATCCATTGTTTACTACTCCACCTCCTGTGAAGTGAAACATCATTGTCACTTGAGAAGGCGATATTGTGTGAAGCGTTGACGCACTGTGTCGATTTCGTTGTAGAGATCTTCGTTATTGCACTCCTCCGGTCAGAAATATTCTAGCAAATGCTTAAAAAGCTGCCTCTCCGGGCAGTTCAACTTTTCCATCTGCGACCTCGATGCTGGCCACGTTTCCGATTCGGACATCATTATGGGACAAATAGCGGAGAAGTGGATGCGCAACTTGACTTCTTTTTCGACGGGGGTAGACCACATACATACGCTTGGTTGATGAACTGAATGTAGATGTACAATATCGCCGCTATCCAAGGGTAAAAAGTGGGCGAAATGGGCGAAGTCGGCAACTACATAAAGCGTCTTTCGGCCACAACTCGCCACAAAGTGCTCCATTTCCAATTTCTAAAACGCCGAAATGTACAGCATGTTGTGCCGTTTTTGTTTACTTTCCAGTTTCTAAAACCCACCCAGAGTCAACAGATCGGCGGCTGCGGCGCTGGAAACTCTTCTGACTCGAATACTTGCGGCCGCAAAGCGTGTCGATACGCAACTGCGGACCGGAATTTGGCCCAGAGAAGCACAGTATCTTTCGCACATCGTTGTTGAATATCCGCAGCATAACTACCCTAGTTCTTCAGCAAACAGCCCAAATAACAAAAATCATACACAAGTTCAATACGTGTCCGTTTACAGAAACCCCCGTTGAAGTCCTCGGAGAGAGACACGTCTGCTGCCATGTGTTTAATTTTCCACTAGGAATGGGTAGTGGAGAGGCACACTGTAACGTTGACGTCGAAATAACGCACGAAAACGAGCTAGGAAGAGACCCAAAAGAGCCCGAAGGTGCCACTTTGAACGCAAGGCAAACCCCAAAAGCGCAATGCCCTCCCTCAGATGTAACAAATGATAACTCGAGATCGTGACATGAGCGATGGTTTCCGATCAGTAACCCCGTTCCTCCCTCCACTCTCAACTTCTCTCTTCACTCAGGTCAGCTCGCATAAATCGGCTGCAAATGACGGAAGTTACAAGCCTCGGAAAACTCGTCCACCATGCTTTTCTAGCTCAATTTTTGAGAGACCATAACTACGTTCCCAAAATTTTTCGATTTTTTGGCCGATTTTTTCAAGGTCCGGAAGGGTAAGAGGTGAAGCTCATTTCTTACAAAAAGTTATTTTTTCACCTATCTAGAGATGGCTTTTAGATAAATTCCAGTCGATTGATACCCTCCTTTCTGATACTTTTTCCTGAGACTGACATTCGGCCATTTCAACACTCCTTCCGTTTCGGCTTGCACGATTTTGAACTTGTTTCGTCTCTTCAAGTGCTGAGATTTTGAATGATGACGAGAATATTGTGTGCTGTATTTCTAAATTTTTAGAGCGAGAAATTTTCGGATTATTTTTTCTCCTTTGATGACTTCAGCACCAGAAGGTATTATATTTTATGTGAACCAAACAGCGAAACTCAGGATGATTCAGCTATAGTTTTAGTTTCGCTGCGAATTTCTGGCCACGGTCTCGGCAGCGCATGGAGTGCTATTCATCATCGTCTTTGAAATGGTGAAGCCCCAAAGATTGAAAAAAAGACTTTAAAATGAAACGAGTCTGGAAATGGCCGAATGCCAGTTCCTGGAAAAGTATCCGAAAAGAGGGTACCAATCGACTGGAAATCATGCAAAAATCGTTTATAGATAGGTGAAAAAATAATTTTTTTTTCCAAAAACTGAACTTCACCTATTACTCCTCCCGACATTAAAAAATCGCCAAAAATCGAAAAAGTGTCGTACATATACATGACCTGGTGTCTGAGGGGAATCGTTGGACATACATTTCTTAGTAGATGTCAACTTCCGAAGCTCATAAAATCGATTCCGAGCCGAGTTACAGCCGGTGAAAGGTGCGTTGGTCCCACGATGGTCTAAAAGCTCCAACGGACCATCTGGGCCGAAAACGGGAGACGATGATTTTTTCATTTTTTAAAGTGCTTTTCAGCTTCTCATTTGGCTGAAGTTTTCGAAAATCGGCAGCGCATGAAGCAGTATTGATCGCCTTCAGATTGGTGGGGCCCCCAAATTTGAAAAAAACTCCGAAAGTCTGGAAATGGTCGAATGTCAGTTTGAGACGTCGACGTGTACCAGTTTTTCACGTTTCCAAGAGGGTCGTTTTTGGCCGAAAAAAAATGTTTTTCTCACGGGGGTCGTCGTTCCGGAGCACACGGACCAACGCTGTACCTGACCATGCTAGCAGTCTCTGAGCATGATCGCCACTCATACGGACGATTGGACGGTGGTCTCGCGAAAGCCAATGATTGGGGTGAGAGAGAACTGGGTGAAAGAGGGCCCCACATGACCTCGCCGCCGTGGTGCATTACGGTAACAGCGAATGCGGGTCAAAAGGGGAACCTGAGCACTCCTGAATAAAGGGCTTGTTGATCGAATTCACAACTCACACATGCGTGGCTGCCCTCTCATGACCGCGGCGCGCCCTTAGCGGGGATCCACGCTACGAAGAACTATGAATTCGATCAATAAGCCCGAATAAAGGCTTCATAACTTCTTTCGCCTTCTATGGTCACTCTTTAGTATTGGTCGTACTACATTGAACAAAAAGAAGACTTTACTGAGGTAAACTCGACAGCCTCACTACATCGTAAACACTGCCTTTAAAGGCAGCATACACGATCAAAACAACTTACGTCTCACCTGAAATGGAAGGCTCCGAGCACAATCAAACAAAAGCTAAATATGAGCTTGAAGTAGCTCTAAACAGTCTCGAACTTCGATGTAATGTAAACTTCATCTGTTGGCCTCAAACACTGTCCGCGTTCCGAACCATGACGCCGCGGGCACACCAACACGCGACGCGCCCAGCTCGACGAGCAGTAAGCGGTTGGGCGGAGCCTCCAGCGGTGCATGGGGCTGAGCTCTGCAAGCTTGGGTATTGAACCGCCGATACCGTTGAAGTCAGAATTCTGCCCGAGGAATGCACCGTATGCCATAGGAGGTGGCTTCCTTCGAAATACGGCCGATCTCGGTTGACATGCGATATGCTGACGACTAAATACAGTGACTGACTGACGGCTCCCCTTTATACATAGTAAAGTTGGATTAACAAACACAATTTTTATGAAGAAAGCTAAAAAAATTATTGTAGAGAAGTTGAGATACTATGATTATACTTTAGTATAGATGTTACAAAAATTTTCTGACTTCTATTTTATGGCTATTTTTGAGTTTCTGTCTTCAGTTTTCCGCTTTCTGCCTAACTCGAGATTTAGTTTTCTGGAAATTTTTCGGAAAGTTCAGAGCACCCCTGACTCTGACAAAAATTTGTCCCAGTGGCAGATCGGCTTTGCCGAGGTGGATATATTATATATATATATTTATTACATGATCGATGACCATGTTGAAAAATAAAACGTTCCTACGGAAATATCAGCAACCAACAAATTCCAGTAAACCACGAAAAACAAATTTAGAAAATAAACGACGGGTAGTTCAGAAGAGAAACAGCCTAATAGTGAAAAAATGAAATTACTTTTGTAAAACGCTTATTCATGGTCAGCGAAGCGAACAGCGGTTAGCTGCTCCGCTCCGAGGAACTCAGAAAACAGTCCACTATCTTGATGAAGCTTTTCATGTCACGAGAGGTAGGAAACTTTTTGCTCAATTTTAAGTAGTCAGACCCAGCTCTATTAACGAAGAAGTTGTGTCGAACAGCAGTCTTTGCAGTGCTAATGGCGATTTTTTGCTCTCCGCCTCGCGTTCTTGAGTCTCTCACTGCGAAAAATCTTCCTTATCGAGACCGCAATATTCATTTATAATTTTGTGGACCATAACAAGATCATTCCTTCTCCTTCTATACGACAAGGATCGAAGGTTGAACTCCATGTTTCTAGTCTTACTGCCAGGAATGACATTGTACACAAAGCCTAGTTTTCTGATGAATAACTTTCTAGTGAAGCTGTTCTGTACACTTTCCAATTTGAGAATGAATTTGCGTTTGTAAGGACAGAAAATGGTAGTGCCATACTCAAGAATTGGTCTTACATATGTTTTGAAAGCCTTCAATAGAACAGAAGTATCTCTTGTTGTTAGAGCTCGGAACAAGTTATGCATTACCCTCATTGCTTTTCTAGCAATTTGCTCACAATGGTGGTCAAAGTTCAGGTCTTTAGTTACAAGGAACCCAAGATCTTGAATGTTCTGCACAACACTTAGGTGACAATTTCCTATACTATAACTATAGATTGGATTACGTTTCCCAAGATGGAGCATTTTGGTTTTCTCCTGAGACAGGGGTAACTTCCACTCTAGGGACCAGCGATCTACAGCAGCGATTGCATTCTGCAGCTTCATACTACTCTCTGAGGATGTTATCGGACAATATATTTTGATATCATCGGCGAACGCAATGTAGCTCACATCAAAGGATGAAACCAGTCTCGGTATGTCGTAGGTGTAAATGTTGAACAACAATGGAGAAAGCACACATCCCTGGGGAACTCCACTGAGAACTTTTCTCGGCTCAGAGTAGGCTTGGTTCACTCGTACGCTAAAAGTTCGCTCACTTAAAAATGAATCTACCCAGGACACAATACGTGGATGAATCCCGACCGAAGTTAGTTTTGCCTTCAACCTTATATGGCATACCCTATCAAAAGCTCTAGAGAAATCCAAGTATGCGACGTCTACCGAGCCCCCACTATCTGTCGCCACCGTCCAATCATTAAGCGCCTTCAGCATAGCTGTCTCTGTTGACTTTTTCTTTTGAAAACCGTGCTGACAAGGAGATATGATATCATGATTGTTGAGATGATCAACTATTCGATTTTTTACCACTTTTTCAAAAAGTCTGGCGAATATTAACCGGTGAAAATCTTAACCGGTGCCTTCACGTCAGGGTCTATCTACGCATAAGGGTTTCGGCACCAGCGATAGCGAATCAACCTCACCGCGACCTTGTAGGAACGTCACCGTGATGGTGCCTGAACTCATCGGCTGCGGTGCCTAAACCCACTAGGGCCTTGCTGCGACGGTGGCTGAAACCACTCGCCACAGTCCCTGATACTCAGAAGTTCTGGATCAAGTTAAATGTGGGTATTGAGTATGTTACGTGAAGTCTCCAACTAAGTTACTTCTGATTCACAAGCAACACGCTTACGATATGTGTAACTAACATTTGCTCAGCAAGAAACTTACTCCCGCGATAGATACCTGAATTATGAAGCCGGTGATATTTCGAAAGCACCAAGTTTTGATGTTTAAGCTCACTGCTCTGAGAATTGGAGGATCAGATCAACTAGCTGCCTCAGGGCTAAAGGAACAAGTTGCTTCACCTCGGAAGCAACAAGCTTGAAACTTGCCGCTTCGACGCTGAAGCAGCAAGCCCGAAGCCCATAGCATCATTCATAAAGGAAGCCCAGGGATGAGCGGAATATAAATATGAAAATTCGCAAATCGGTTTTCGGGTTTCGGGAATCGGGTGCGAAACGTCTGAAAATGCGCGAAAATGCGGTTTCCGGAACGCGGAACGCGAAAAAATTTAGATTTCATGTAATCATTTTATGCGTCCTAGATGACCCGACGATTTGCGTTCCGCGGCACTTCCTGCAGTTTTCGGAATGCGGATAGCGGGATGGAAGAAATGCGCGGAACTGCGGGTTTCGGAATGCGAAACGCGGAGCTCCGCTCATCCCTGATGAAGCATGAATGAAGCAAAGAGCGTATTGCTTGCCCATGAATTAGAGAGCTTCGACCTCCTATTTCCTTCACTCAGACAGTCGGGGGTAGTACGTCGCACAATATCAACCGAACCCGCGCACAAAGCGATTCGCAGCACACTTGCTGTAGCTACTGCTAACAGCAGCAGCTACTGCCAAATAACAGCATCTCCAGCTGGTGTGCTGCCCATTCCTTCCTTCGTTTACGACCATGAACCTCACTTACTGGTTTATTGGTTTTCGTGGCAAAGCGAGATTCAGCAGCTCCGTTCCTAGTGTCTGCTAATTACTTTGTTTTGGAATTCAACCCCTCCATTGTTTTTTGTTATACGAGTTAACACTGCAGCATCCTCTTCTACGACGGCGGCGGTTATACATATGAGGCGGACAATATCACTGTAGGAGTAGTTGGCGTTTGAAGCCTTTCCGAGAAGGTGACCTTGTGTCACCTTCTGCACGTTAATTATGAACCCTATGTAGATCGTCTCCATGGCCCATCGCGAAAAAGCTTCCTCGTTGTGGGCCGCCTTTATCCATTTGCAGAACAGGCTGCCGATAACGGGGGGTTGCACGCCAGCTAGGAGCCGCAGCTGCCGCCGAGAATGAGGGATGCAACCCCTATTCCATGTACGACTTTCTGTGAATCTTGGCATGGTTGGTTGTTAGTATGTGTGAGATGTTAGTAGAGCCAAATCTGAGACTTTAGGAGATTTATTCGGTTGACGTTTAGACTATATCGCCTTTGTCAGAACCTGGATGAATAAAGAACAAATGGGACATATCCTCTCAATCGAACTTTCAAATTACAAGAAAAAGGCCTATTAAACCACAGGATTTGTACTTAAAAAAGCAAAAACACGATCACAGAATGCTCACCTTACTCGCGCCGAGCCAAGTTAGTAGTGGGCACCCTAAGTGGTAGATGCAGTGGATGGTTAGAAGACTCGCGTCCTTGACATGAAGACGTTGAGGTCAACAACTACAGAGGTCAAGAAACGGGGCGAGCTCAGCTGTTATGGCAAGACATTCCTCTTTCCTGTTCATTTTAGGATCTTTGGCGGTTATCCAAAACGCTTCGAGAGTCTTGCGTGCCGCAGTTTGTGGCTCCCGCGCTAGAATTTTAACGGTAACCTCAAACTCCAGGTCCCCGTGGCACAGTCTCCGGTGCGTACCCAACGGCGTGGCAGGGTTGGATTTCCTTAGGCCCGCAAGATGTTCTTTAACGCGTGTGCACAGAAAACGCCCGGTTTCCCCAATATATTCGTCTTGACAAAGACCACACACGATAACATAGACCACCCCTGACGTCATGCAGTCTCCCTCGCGCCCAAATGGGCATACTACGCAATCCGGAGTAGCGCAAAATCGATCATACAACCGATTCCGGATCAGCTGGCGTTTTAGGCTAGGAGGCGGAGTTTCAACAATCCTGACCGCGTCTTCAAGACTGTGTTTACTTAGGGCCGCGCGAATAAATCTACTAACGTCTTGGATTTGGCTCTACTAACATCTCACACATACTAACAACCCCTATTGTGCCTACGCACTACCCTATGATTGTCTGAGTCGGGTGAGTGACCACCCGGACAAGTGTGCAATGGAGTGGAAACAAGGCCAGCGACGGGATCTTTGACACACCGTAGACGGCGCAGGTTTGTTTTTGTTCTTTAGCATGAGGCCAATGGACGCTTTGTTTGCGCAGCGCTCTTCACCATCCGGCCAGTGTTGCGGTGCTGTCACGGTGCCAAAGCGGAAGCGAGGAGAAACTGTTGAGGAGCCGGCGTGGTGCTATTGCGGTACTGTTCTAGAATGCGGTGCCCACGCTACGAAGTTGCGAATCCTCAACGATTTCGAGGCCGTTGCTACAGTGTTCCGGCACGGTTCCGGACCACGGTGCCGTCCCGGAGCGGTCAATGCAAATTTGATCAGAGGTCGGCATGGAGAGCCCTGACCGTTTTGGTTCTCTCAGGACGGTATAGTATGCGCTGGCGCAAGCTCGGTGGACGCATCCTATAACATACATATATGTGTCAAGTTCGTAAAAACGTAAACTGCACTGTCAAGAGTGAACCAGAAGGGTCAATTCAATCAGTGTCGACTGTATACACTATCGTTCTCTAGACCAAATTCGGGTCCGCATTTGCGGACTATGGCTACTGCATCGTGCGACAAGTGTTAATCGTGATGGGACCACTGGGTCCCGGCACGATTCACCCTTCTCCCAGCACGATTATCACGTGTCGCATGATGCAACAGCCGTAGTCCGCAGTTGCAGACCGGATTTTGGCTCGGAAAACGATAGTATATGTAATCGCATAGCGAAACATCTTACTCCATAACTTTGTATGGACCAGGACTGAAATAGTGTTACGGGATTGCAATTTCGTGAACTTTTCTGGTTTAGGATTTAAGTTTACGAAAAATCGACAATTTTCGCCGATTTCTTGAATCAGAGCAACCAACAGAAAAGGATCTGGTGGTCATTCTTCGAAGCGAAAATCCTATCGCAGCTGAGGCTCCCTCCACCCCACACCACGGAACTCATTTGTTTATTTTTTCGATGACTCATTTGACGGTCGTCCGCCAATTCAGCCATCACAAAACCGTCAAGTTTCGCATTGAATTTGTCCGCTGTCCTTGGTCACCCTCTAATAACCAAACAACGCATCTTTCCCATTTCCTGGTCCTTTCGCTCACGTCCATTTCCTCATTCCGCTATCGATTCATCAACAGTTGTTATTCCGCACACGAATTAAAAGGAAATTTGATCACGCGCTGTTTGGTCTCACATTCACAACTGTTTGCATTGGAAGCCATTTTTCATTCCGATTCTGGCGTACGCTGCTAAATATGTGTGATAGTTTCGAGAACTTTCTCTGTAAGATACTAAGAACATGCTTACTTTTTAAACTATGGGTACTTCCATAGAAGAAGTGTACTACTCTGGACAACCCATTTAATTGCAACGGAATATATCCCAATCAGGTACTTCGGAGAGTGTTTCGAAATCTGTTTGTATCTGATACGGAAATTCTCGAGCCGGGATACGCAGAATTTTCCTTAAGTACGCGCTCACTGCTCCCTCCTTTTCCCTCCGCTCTCTTGCTGTCTCTTTCACTCGCTTCGCTCACCACGCGAAAAGACCAAGGGAATCCCGTTTCGGCATGGACAGTACAGTGCAAGTGGTATATACGTAAAAAGCCGGCAGATTTCGAACTTGCTGTCTCAAGACGAAGAAGCAGTTTCACAACCACCGCCCTATACCTGACGCAGTGCGCTCACAGGCAATGCTCACGAATAATTTTACCTTCGAGTTCACTAAAGAGTAGCGCAACATCCTATACCCTAAATAACAGCCGTGCCCAGAAAGAACGCAAAAACCGTTTTTTTTACTAGAAGAGGGTCACCCTTAACTTCTGAGCATTCAAGAAGCGCTGCTATGAATTAATGGTACCCATAATACGCCGGATCCGATTCGGACATTTTCGAACCTACTTTCGAATGATTCTAAATTTTGACGATTCAAAATCCGGTTCACCGAAAAACGCCAAATCCGAACAGAACCGAAAAACCGATAATGTGTATAGTTCGATTGAATGACAGCAATCCTACATTTCGGTAAGTTGTCCTTCGCTCAGGAACCTATTGCATGGGAAGCCGATTTTCAATCCCCTTAAACCATAGTTTCAAGTACAATACCCGCGCTAAGTTTTGTAAAAACGGGGAGCATTTGCCAAACTTGGCAAAAAAACGTACGATGCATATAACTTTTTTGAACAGCGAATTTTTCGGATTCTGAGAACGCTGTCGTCGGATTCACAGCTCAAATTCTTACCCAATAATGTGCTTTGCGGACCGAAGTTTCCTGAAATCGCTTCGTTTTCGAGTAAAATTGTTTTTGCGGTCGTTTCCCAGAAACGTCGCGCGCGGCAAAGTGCGGCGAAACTTTGAGTAGTAATTGTGCAAGTAATAGAAGAGCAATCTCTATGTTTTCTTCGAGAATTAAGGATTTAGGGGCAATTTCGAGATTTGTGAAGGTTGAATTTTCGAACTCCTCCATTTATCGGTATGGGGCTTTCGTAACAGAAGTCTGACTTTTCAGGATGCTCTCAAGCATGTTCAATGAAGGATTTCGAAAATTCAACCTGCACAATTCTCGAGATTGCCCCACCTTCATCAAGTTCGCGAGGATTACATAGAGATTGCTCTTTTATTAGCTTCACAATTACTACTCAAAGTTTCGTCTCACTTTGCCGCGCTCGACGTTTTTGAGAAACGACCGCAAAACACTGTCACTCGAAAACAAAGCGATTTTATTGAACTTTTGTCCACAAGGCACATTATTGTGTAGGAATTTGAGATGTGAAAATGACAGCGTTTTCAGAATCCAAAAAAAGTGTTCGTTCAAAAATGTTAAATGCATCGGACGTTTTTTCGCCAAGTTTGGAAAATGCTCCCCGTTTTTACAAAACTTAGCGCGGGTATTGTAGTTGACTATGCGGTACATAAGATGTCCGGTGCTGGGCCTTCTAGAGTCTATTTTGGACTCGAAAAACATAACTTATCGCGAACGCTGCTTTTGAAAGCTTCAGAGAGAAGAAAATCATGAAGAAAAATTTAAAGCGCCGTGACTAGCTATCAACCATAGCATTTCCGTTGCATTTGTAATGTGACCAATAGGCTTTCGCCGACCATCCCGACCACCTGCAGTCGACCCTTCTGTTTTTCACTCAGTTACTAGACGAATTCCATCCGTCTTCGCAAAGCCAGTTTGCCACCTCAGACGATTGCCCCCCGCCCTCATCAAGAGACTTTCCTTATTTCAGCCCGCGCTCATCGCATCATTATGAATTCGGAAACAATACCTATTTCCATCTGTTCGCACAATCTTACTATTTGAAGAAGTAGTATTAAGCTGAGCCAGATGCATAACTCGAACCTTACATACAAAAGCAGAAATGACAACGTCAATATTCTATTGAAAAGTTCAGATGAAGGATCTCTTCTATATTACAAATCCTCATTGAGACCTTCGAAATCTGAATCTATGAACGAGCGGGCATCTATTGCTATGTACCGAGCTCTAAGCGTCGGAATATTTCTACACGACCATCGTTAATGACCATCTGGCTCAAAATATGTAGATTCAAAAAGCATGTGCGACTCTGATTGGAAGTCGCATAGCGCATCCACAGAGGGGCTGACTGAAGCCGGGAATTTTATCCTTCCTCGTTTTATTTGGGCTGTTGAAGTTTCCAACTCGTCGCTATATTGAAGAGTCGGGCGAGAGCTCATCTTTGATCTGTACAGGAAAAGACACTATTGGGTTGGCCAAAAATTCCTATACAAATAAGGTCAGCGAAGTTCTCCTTGTCTGTCTGTGATATCTTGACAAAGTGTAGTGTACTGTGCTTATCTGAGCCAAATTCCGGTCCGCAATTGCGTCTCGACACGCTTTGCGGTCGCAAGCGCTCAAGTCGGTCGAGTTTCCAGCGCCAAAGCCGACTCGATATGGCTTTTTTATACAGTTTTCTTCGATTTTGTTTACTTTCTAGTTTCTAAAACCCACCTAGAGTCAACAGATCGGCGGCTGCGGCGCTGGAAACTCTTCCGATTCGAAAGCGCGCGACCGCAAAGCGTGTCGAGACGCAACCAGGACCGGAATTTGACCCAGATAATCACAGTACCTATCGAAAGCACAAGTTCTGCTCTGCTGTGCTTCTCTGGGCCGAATTCCAGTCCGCAAATGCGTCTCGACACGCTTTGCAGACCCACGCGCTCGAGTCAGCCGAGTTTCCAGCGCCAACGCGGACTCGATATGGCTTTTTGAGACAGTTTTCTCCAATTTTGTTCAGTTTCCAGTTTCCAATACCCACCTAGAGTCAACAGATCGGCGGCTGGTGCGCTGGAGACTCTTCCGACTCGAAAGCGCGCGGCTGCGAAGCGTGTCGAGACGCAGTTACGAACCGAAATTCGGCTCAGAGAAGCACAGTATCTGATAGAGTAACGCTTCCCGAAAAAAACTCGACCTGCTCCGAGTTTTACATCACAATTTAGAGAGATTTTTGACACGAGAATGTGTAAAAGCATTTCGTTCTTTTCCTTCTATCCATCAGGGATGTCTTAGTTCATGGAACATTCGGATTCCACTAGGGATATCACAAAACGGGCTGGCGGAATTCCTACATAGGAGCGAGTATGGATTTTTTTGGAAGCGAAAAATTCGTCTTATTTTTATTGTCCAATGACTTTGGGACGCCCCACTTGATTGTTCTGTTGTATGGACATTGTCTCATCAAATGTTAAGTAGTTCATAACGTAGCCGAGTTGAACGCAAAACTCAGATATCAGGCAGGACTCGAACCTGCATTGCACGCATAAGTATTTCGTTTATCAAAACCCGTTTTTTCATAAGTTTTCCGTTTATTGAAAAAAAATCAAAAATTGAACCCCAGAAAAAAAGGTGTATAATTGACGAAATAAAAATCGTTAGATGATACACGTCCATAGTGCATGACTATGAAGTTCTGTGCCCCAAAATCGTTGGACAATAAAAGATATGAAGACATTGTGAATTGTGAAAATTTTCGAGATTCGCCCCATTGATGTAATTCCGCCAGTGTGTTTTTGTGATATGTAGAATCTAGCTTTTGCTCTGCAAACGTTTTGTGAACTGAAGCAGCCCCGATTTATAGAAAGCTGAGAACGTGGGGGTCAAAGATTTTCGGAGCAAAAAACCTTCTTGGCTTTTTCATGAAAAATTTCGAAGCAGGTAGAGTTTTTCGGGTGGCTTCAAACACACTAGATAGAAGAAAATTTGTTCGTTCCAATGGCATTCTAATCTTTCTCAAAAGATCATAGACGGACAGCGAAAAAAATCGTGACTCTTTTTGTGGAGGACTTTCCGGCCAACCTGAAACTAGCCAGAATTTCCCGCGCTTATACCGCGATACATCCTCGACGGTACAGCGTCCGTTTCCCTTTCTGCCCGTGCTGCGATGCGAGCTCGAGCCGCGGTAGGTTCCTGCTCGACTCGCCCACAATCAAAATCTTGTCACCGTACGTACCGTGATGACGTTATTAAGGCCACGCGATGTACGAGTTGTGTTTCCATGCAGAACAACACCTTATCCCGTTCTATGCGAACAGCGTCGATGTTCCACCAGCTGTTAACCTTTACTTGCCAGATGAGGCAAAGTACAGGAGTGAGGGCATTGAGCTTCAGTACACAAGCCTTTGCCTTGTCAGCCTATTAATTTTCAGCGGCGCATCGTAGCATGAACCAGTCGCATCGTCTTGAACGCGAACAATTCAGCAAGGCGTGGGCGTGCTGTTGAGTACTGCAAGATCCCCCCGACAGAGCGAGGTTTCTTGCCCAGCACACAACTATCCTTTTTCAAGGATCGATACCACCGGCGACGAGGGTGCTTAGTATACGTAGTATCCGAACCACTCCTTTTCGGATATCCGACCGGATATTATAAATTCGGACGATCCGATTTCCGAAAATTTGAAGAAAAACGCATTATCTGAATCGAACCAATATCCGGGCAAGTTAAATCGGCATTACCTGATTCGAACCATTATCCGAAAGGTCAATATTTCGGATGAAGTCGGATAAATTTGGATAAATTTTGGATAAAATAGGACAATTTTCGGATAAATTCGAATGAAATTGCACTTGGCTACACCCTATTTAGCACATCAACCTAAGGTTTTCCTCCTCCTTCCGAAATCGAAAGGCGTTGCTGCGCGGAAAAATGGGTGTGGTCAAGAGAGAAGGTCAAGTGGCTAGCTATCCAGCGCGAAAGTGTTTTCTGTATCGTTGCTTACCGTGTATGGATAATATCGTTACTTCCTATATAGTCGCATTGAAAATTGGTTTACATATTTTTATTAGCATGCATGTAGGAAGTTTGAAGTTTGTATGGGAGCATGCTGCAAATGCAATGAAGCACTACTGTTTGTTCAATTATAGATGTTTTCAAAGGCTTGCCTTGAAAACCTGGTTTATTTTTCATTGTTTTGCCTCAGCTTTGTTCCAAAAAATTTCGAATACATCCGACCAATTACCCGTATCCGAATCATTGGACAATCCCAAAAAAAAATTATCCGAACATTTTAAAAAGGGCATTCATTATTCGAATCGATCCAATATTCGGAAAAATTCAAAAGACATCCGAATCGATCTATAATCTGAAGTTCTATTATCTACTATTAACTACCTTCGGATAACAAGAACAGTGCCTAGACCTTACAGCTGTGTGCTTGAGTCGACTGTAGTGCATCACAAAGTCGTCGCCGTCGGGTGATGACGGCGACGACTCCAGTGTGTCATCAATTCAGTCCATGTTGTAGCAAATTTAAAAACCAACACCATTTACGGGACGCTGAGACAGCCTATAATCGACAAATGGAGCATCCGTGGAGTGGACTGGATTGAGGCGACAAGTTGAGATCGTGCCTAGCAAGTCGTTCCACCAACTACTGTCTTAGCTGTAGTTCTTGTCCCGGTTTTGATTAGTAGTGCAATTGTTTGGGGTCTTCTTGGGCAGCTGTTCTCGACCACAATCCCCGACTTATGCGAGCATGATGCCGTGGTTGTTCTTGTTTTCGGGTTTGTTTTGTCTGCTTTGGTGTATTCATTTTTTAGTATATCCTGTCTTCAGCACTGTGACCTAAAAAGTGAGATGTTCGCGACTTGAAAAGAGCCTATAATGTGCGAGATGTCTGAGGCAGTGGGAGGTTTTCGTGTTACGACGTATGGAGAATAGACGTCCGGAAAAACTTTAGATTTTTACCCTACGTTTCGGCATTGTTATGGAAAACAAGTGTTGTGTCACGTGTGCTCGGTGTCCTCCTAATGGAGTCGAACGCTGCCAGCATAATACGGAAACTATACATATGTACTTTCAGCGAACAACTTTGAATACCTCCGAGTTTTTAACCGTTTGAGTAGTCCGAGAGGATCGCAATGTAGGAGTGAAACATTCTCCGACTTTTATCAGGGGGCTAGAACCGTGTGGGTTGAGAGAGAGTGCTCAGAGTCTCGGAGGCATCTGGTCTGACGTTGACACCAGAAATTCGCCGAACTACGGAATCGTTAGCCCCAGTTGATGAATTTCTCGCTACATCATCGGTATGAGCTGTACGAATTTTTTGCCCTGAATGCGGAAAAGGAAGATTTTCGTCTTCGTCGAGCCAACCTGCCCGCTTCTTGCTAGAAAGACGATCATAGCTGCAACTAACCGCACTGCCGTTTCTTCCCCACGGCCTGCAGCATCCCCGCGACGGAAATTATCCCTGACAAACTCTTCCAGAGAGCGAGAGCGACCTGGAGTTCACCCCCACGACAAGTCACAGACTGTCGAGTAATCACTCCATGCGATGTGTAGATCAACGAGGAGCGTAGGGCCTTCAGCGTAGCCACTGCGAATTGAGATTGCTCGACAACAAATACTGTCGCCAAATAAGAATTTTCTCACTACATTTATCACGAGGAACTCCGGATTATGCTACAGCGAGAAGAAGATAGTGAATTTAGCTATCCTTTTCCCGCAGAAAATCCGTATAACTTCCCTCGCACCTCCGAAGAAAGAAGTTTAGGGTTTTAGGGAGCGTCGCTAAACCCGGATTTTTTCGCCTCACGGAATGAGAGGGCGTATTAGGCCGCTCTCTCGGAGTCAAATTGCCACCCGTCGGTAGAGTGGTTGTCAAGAGAATCCAACTATCATCTATCCGAACAATCTACACAACGCTAAAGGTGTCCATAGTTTTATTGTCTTCCACCAACGCCAGTTTGTGCTAGGTACGAAAGCCAGGACGGAGATGGCTGACGGGCTCATTATTTCATCTACAGTTACACTTTTTGAGTATTAACGAGAGACGGCCGCTGGTCGATACCATTTTGTTTGATTGCACTGCCCATTCAGCCAACAACAAACTTACGACGACCCATTATCTCTCTAATTCTAACAATCCTTCTTACCAACTCGTCCTTAATGCGAACTAAATGTTGTAGTTTTCTCTGTAACCTTAATCGTTCTGGAATATTAATTTCCCTTTTCTGTTTGAATTCTTTGAGCGTTTTTTGGAGTGACGAATTTCCAATTCACTCACACACTCGTAATCACATATTCGTAGCTATGTTCTGCCAGATTGCGTTTGTGTCGGGACAAACGCAAGGTGATTCGGGTTTAAAGGCACTGTTCGCGATAAACTTCATCCTCGAATTTTTCATGACAAACGCTTCTCGTGGCTCTCAGAAGCGGAACAGCGTCGAAAAAACGGGACGAAAAGCTACCCAGGAGCCGCAAAACGGCTTAGGACTGGTGGCAAGTCCCGCCTCTTCCCGCCCCTCGACGCGAACAAAGAAACACTCGAAATCGTGAGTTGAGCGATGGTTTCCGATCAAAAGCCCCGTTCTTCCCTTCATTCTCAACTTCTTTCTTTACTCAGGCCAGCTCGCACACATTGGCTGCAAAAGACGGAAGTTTTAAGCCTCGAACAACTCGTCCACCATTTTCCCTTGCTCAATTTTTGAGAGACCATAACTCCATTCACAGAAGGTCTTATACGATTCCAGAAGCATCATTGGAATCAGAGTGGGACCGGTTTCGAGATAGGCAAAAAACAGAAAAGCGATTTTTATCGCGAACAGTGCCTTTAACGGAGGCTGTTTCGGACAAACCGGACGGGTAGGCGACAGTGAGTGACATGTCGGGGCAACAACACCAGCTTTCAGACTTAAGCCCCTTTCACACTTGCCCGACTGAAGTCGGATGACTGGTTATCGAATGTGTAATATCTATCTACCCTATCCCATCCATCTTATCTATTTTGACTTATCAAATTTGATAACGAGTCGTCTGGCGTCGGCCGGCAAAGTATGAAAGAGGCTTTAGGGGGTATGGCGTAACAAAACTACAAGTGTTTGGATAATTTGCGGACGTTCTGTATCACTATCTTCTAGCTTAGACAGGAAATGCTGGGTAGGCATTCAAAAGGATTCATTGGCCAGCTCTCAACAGGAGTCACCAAATAACACATGCGTAGTGTCCTCATAGATGTCAAATTACGGTCCGTGCTGACGGGAATTCGCTGTTGCGACTCGCAGCGCAGGCAAAATCGTGCTTAGACCATAAGAAATCCTGCGAAGTCCCAACAAGTTCAGGGATGTCGATCGAATTCACGGTGCGGGGGGGGGCTAAGGAACAGTTCAGCTGGCACACATGACGTGTGCGACGGAAAACCGCTGCGTCCAAGTCGTCGATGAGTTGCGTTAGGCCCTAGTTATACGCCAGAGGAATGAAAACGTCCCGCGATGATATTGCCGCCGCTTGCTGCGTGGATCAGGGACTCGTCTGTAATATTGCGTTTTTGACGCAATATTGCAGACGAAAAATTTCCGGGCGTTTTAATTGTATTTTATCGATATTTCACGCCTCTATCACTTGTTTATTGCAGCGAGTCACTAGAAATGTATTGCTCTTGTCATAGCAGTGCTAATTATGTCGTTTTGGTGATATTTTAACAAATTCAGATCTGAAAAATATTCAGCTGATGGAAATTGCCAAATGCCCAACAGGGTAGGTCCCGCCAGGGTACAGTATACAGTGCCGCAGCGTGTATAACTGCTTGGTGCGGTCTTCCGGCGCGTTTTTCTGGGACAACTCTTCCTTTACGCATGCCTCAGCACATTTGGCACGCACGTAAGTGGTAGTTATCTTGCTATTTCCGCAGCTTCCCGCCGGTGTATAACTACGGCCTCAACCGAGGCCCCCGAAAGAAGCCCTCGGTTAACCCGCCCCAACTTAGACGTGAACGCAGCGGTTTTGCGTCGCGCGCGTCACGTGTGCCAGCCGAACTGCTCCTTGGCCCCAGCCTCGCTGTGAATTCGATCAACATTCCATAGGTTTTTCCTCATGTTTTCGTGCTGCAACGACGATGGTTCGCAAGTGCTGTCCGTTCCGATAAGGACAGTATTTCCCGCAGTTAGACCCATTATTATATAACGTGAGCAAGGTATTCGCAATATCATTTCTGCTCTACAAGCCTGTCATATTCACTTTTCCAAAGAGTTTGAGTTTTCATAAGTTTTCATACTTCGAAATGGAATACGTGCCAGGTAAAAATTGGCTGTAGCAATAACTGTCATTCCTCCCTTTTTATCTAGGTAAGACAGCCTGTGATAGGATAAGTATCTTATATCGGCTGCATTCAGCTTCTTTTCCTAGTATTCTTCGACTTCTGATTATTTCGCAGGCTACCTACTGTTCACCTCCGCACTGCCGTTCAGTCCGCAAAGTGCACGCTGATTGCGAAATCCTGCTGCGGCGCGGTTGCGAGTATCCTCAGACAGGGATGTGGGATCACCCGGGCGGTTTTTGCCTTTGGTGCCCGGGTGATCCCGCCGCCCGGGTGATCCCACATCTCTGTCTGAGGATACTTGCAACCGCGCCGAACCCCGATTTCGCAATCAGCGTGCACTTTGCGGACTGAACGGCAGTGCGGAGGTGAATTGTATAGGTGCTGCTATAGCACAAAAGAGCACGCTGCGCGACCGCTCGCAGCTGGTGAGGCTCGATCGCTTAGGCCTCTTTCAGAGTTCGATCGCCGCGCGACGCGATGGGATGATAACCATGAGCATCGATCGAGATCGCGTCGCACGTCGATCAGTATTCAAAGCATGCCATCGCGGCGATCAGCAATGGAAGTGTAAAATTGGCCTTAGGGGAACAGAGTAAATTTGGCCGGAACCAGAGGATACATATCTCCACCCTCATGTCCCCATCGGCCAATCTGTACCGTCCTCGAAGGCAGAGAGGCCTTGGCCCCAACGGGAGACCAGGTAAAGGTGACATCATCCCAACCCAATTCCTTCGTGTGTGTACATGGCCTCATAGCCTCTCTCGCTTATATGAGTTCAGGCGAAGCAAATAGCGGAGCCGTCAGTCATGGCAAAATATCCTATCCTACTTTATATATTTGCCTTACTCTGTGTGCGCCTGTGTGCGTCTGTGGGAATGACTCAGGCACTTGACGGGTAGTACGTCGGCTCAATAGGAGTTGTGTACCAGGGCAAGCATCGGATACAACCCCTCGGTGTCAGCAGGAGCTGCTGCTAATTGGCAACAGCTCCTGCTGTTAGCAGTAGCTACAGCACGAGTGCTGCTAATCTCGTCGTACCCGTATGCAAGCCCTATTCTGCCGATGTTCTACCCCACGACTGTCTTAGGAAGGGGAATTCGGTCGGCCGGTCGTGAACAATGGGATAGGAGCTCTCTACATATTGAGGGAAGAGTTTCCCCATTTGTGCAGCTCGGCACGTCACGCTACCCAATTCAAGCAAAGTGGTGCCGAGAGGAATTAAAGCCGAAAATGCGAGACAACTCCTCCCTCGGTGGGTAGAGGGCCCAATCTCGTGAACAATTGACATACGGATGTCACATCCACTGCCTAGGGGTGTGCGCACTAGTAGTGGTGACAAGGAGATCTCGACCTGATAAGCCCCATAGGCCTTTCTTCGGCCGGCTCAAATTGACCGAGAAAGGCTAGAATTACTCTGTGAGCATTCATTCATGCCGTTTCAATCCCAGGAAAATATTTCTGATCAAGTTTCACGGGTCTTTTTCAGTTTTCAGTTTTTTTTTCAGAAATACATATAACCATCGCATGGGAAGTAGTAGTGAGGAAATGCTTGGAATTCGGACTTCGGAAGAAAGTAGATTATGTGTTTTCTCGGGATAGGATAACGCTGAACACCGTCATATGAGGAGTCCTGCTTGACGTTTCTTTCCATTGAAGGCAGAGATCACGATAATTTTCGTTCCCGAGTTTTCCACCCAAAACAATGCGTTGGCTACCAAGTGTTACCAAAACTACGAAGAAACGGCAAGAAACGCGCTAAATCGTTTTATTTTGGAGATATTATTCTCTGGCCTGGACTATTTGTCCGATTGGATGAACATGTTCCCGGTGGTTGTGACCGGTGAAAAATGGGGCTAACAAAAAATGGAGGAATATTTTAGGCAAAACAGTATTAGTTAGGGTTCGAAGGAAAGAATGGGGCAACACAAAATTGAGAAATGCAAAAGACGGGTCCACAAATGATTTCATCGTCACAACAAACAGCTCCACTGAGAGTAAAGAAGCGGGGTGAGCGTAATGGATTTCGTGCCTTTATGGTACGTTTTTCTCGGTTTCATTTCAGTTCTACTCGGGGGCCAAACAATCGACTTCCCGATTAATCTCAAAATCGAAGATTATCGTGAACACTGCCTTTAAATCACCATCATCAGTTCCAGAAAATCCTGATTTAGAACGTTCTCGAGCTCTGCTTCGATCGCCACGCTTCATGCCGCTGCGTGAGCTACCGATAATCATATGTTTCTGTGTTCATTCAAAACTTCATAGATTTTCACAGGAGATAGGAATTCAAACTAAGGGAATACATTTGGAACACTGATGTTGGAAATGAGTCCCACTTGCCAGCTAAAAATCTAAAAGGTACCGACCCATCAGCTTCGCGGCTAGTCTTCTGCACTGCGATCCTTACAGGTTCGCGGTGTCCACAGCATGACGCGAACTTGACGCGAATCCGATTCATGAACGGCAAATCGTGGGTTACAGTTGGGTTTGTTGTGAAAATAGCACGCAATCTTGTTTACTAATCCCCTCCTCAGCAACTTCTCGATATATGTAAGCGTTGCATTGTCTTTGATCCTCTGTTTTTCTTTAAAGGCAGTGTTTACGATAAAATTTGTTTTTCTGCTTTTTAGCCTATCTTGAAAACGGTCCCATGCTGATTCCAACGATGTCTCTGAAATCGTACGCGACCTTCTGGAAACAGAGTTATGGTTCCTCAAAATTTGAGCTAGAGAAGCATGGTGGACGAGTTTTCCGAGGCTTGTAACTTCCGTCTTTTGGCGCCGATGTATGCGAGCTGACCTGAGTAAAGAGAGAAGTCGAGAATGAAGGGAAGAACGAGGTCGATATTCGGAAACCATAGCTCATCTCACGATTTCAAGCTTTCATTCGTTCACGTCGGTGGGCGGGCAATGCGCTTTTGGGGTTTGCCTTGCGCTCAAAGTAGCAACTTCGGGCTCTTTTGGGGCTCTTCCTGGCTCGTTTTCATGCGTTCTTTCGACGTTAGCGTTACAGAGTGTCCTTCCACTACCCATTCCTAGTGGAATTGCAAACACCTTTTCCATCGTGAACACTGTCTTTACGCTAATTTTTCGTTTTTTTTTCTTTTTAATGTAGTGAACTTCGCTGCTAGCATTATTCAAATGATACACTGGAGTTTCCGAAACTTTGATTACTGCACGAACCAGCGAGATTTCAAGGAAATCAGTGTGGAATATTTTCACCCAGGGCGGACTTTTCGGACTCTCAGCTACTCTGGCATTCGCTCGCGTGTAGCCCTACATAAACTCACTTGTTGCACAGTTACACCTGGGAGATAAGTCATTTTTCTGGGGCGCGAAAGGGAAAGCGTGGAGCGATTGTGGGCATTTGTGCCCACAAAACCACTTGTACCCCCACTAAATCACTGGTCGCCCCGCGAAATCACTTGTTGCCTCGAAAGAGCTGCTGCTGCCCCTAAAATCACTTGTTGCCCCGCAAAATCGTTTGTTGCCCCGCAGGTTCACTTGTTGCTCGGAATCATCATTTGATCGTTTGGACCTCATTGCGTTGTTTAAAGGCAGTGGTCGCGATCAAATATGCTTGTCGTCTTTTTCTCTCCAAATCCTTTCCTGGGTCTCGAGTAGTAGGACCTATAAGAAAAAATCGCGAAAAAACCACTGTTTTGGGCCGAATTTGAAACCTGAACTTTCTTGTCTTTTGATGGTGGACGAGCCCTCTCCATATCATCGGCATCGATGACCTCTTATATCAAGAACGTCAGCTAGCTTGAAATTGAATGTTAATCAATGAACCTTCAAATTTATGTACACATCTAGTCAAAAACATTGACTGAAGTGATGCTTTCATTATTCAACTGTTTTTATTCGTTAGATTTGCATTTATTTCGTCCTCTGAATGTCGATGATTTTTGACTGCTCGGCATGAGACTGCGATCTGTTTCGTCATCGCTGTGCACGTGTGCACGAACTAGCTTCTTTGGGCCCTAGAAACTCTATTTGTAGACCGTTTTTCACCGCGCTACCTTCATAGTTTTTCAGCTGTTTTTGATCTAAGCTGATTTTTGTAGTTTTTTCGATAACGTTTTTCATCGTGACCACTGCCTTTAATTACGTATTCCGCCCACCCTCTAGGCACCGTGTTCTCCTCGAACCCTTCTTCTTATTCTTTCTCTTCTTCCTCTTCTTCCTCTCCTTCCTCTCCTTCCTCTTCTTCCTCTTCTTCCTCTTCTTCCTCTTCTTCCTCTTCTTCCCCTTCTTCCTCTTCTTCCTCGCCGCTTGTGGGTGTGGCTTCAGGTGAAAGCGGATGAGGGAGATCCTACGTTGAGATCTGTCAATAACAACAAAAAAAAACACTTGAACTAAAATTCGGACTTATTTCTAAATGCTCTTCGTCAGACTAGAGAAAAATCACGGATAAATCGGGTATTGGCACTTTCCAAATAGTCGGTGTTCCGAAAAATTCGGAAATTTCACTTTTCGAATATTCGATTTTCAAAATAATTCGGAAATTGGACGTTTCGAATGACTCGAAGTCGACTTCGTTAATCGAATAATTAATTTACGAATCATTCGATTTCGTCGAAGTATAGTTCCCACCCCCATCGAATTTTAGGGCGTTTTTGGAAAAAAATTCGAATTTGGCTCAAAAGTGGCAATCGAGGGCAATCTACGGTGCTGAACACGAATCTGGAGTCCGTCTGTCGAAATTCTGATGTTTACTGTAGGTTACGGTAGGTAACGAGCCATTTAGGGGGCAAAACCTACCTTAGCATTTCGGAAATGGACAAATGGACATTAAATTCGTATACAAGACCCCGAACAATCCCCCGTATACGGATTTTGAGTCAGATGTGAGACTTTGACCAGCGCCCGTATGCATGAATGACTTACCCACGAGGTACCAGTAAATGCTGCTCGGAGTCTCTGCATTTCCTGTGCTCTATGCGCCTGTCAGGCTTCTCCGCGGAGGAGCGAGGCAGACGTACTCAGACATTCGCCGTGTCCGACCCCAGCTCGAACGGGGTCCATCCTCAGATTTCTGTCGGGTTGGACCCTTTACCTATGTCCTTCCACGTGGTCCCAAAAGAGAAGACATGGTGGAGAATAAATTTTATTTCTCCCCCACGTCGTCTCAGTTGAAAGACGTCAGGGGCGAAAGCGGAAAGGTGTTCGACCCGACAGAAATCTGCGGTCGAACCCGTTGAGTTTTTGAGTATAGAGCGCACGAAACGCAGAGAATCGGAGTAACATTTACCCTTACCTCGCGGGTATGTCGTTCATGCATACGGGTCCAGACTACCGTATACCCACCATAATCTACCGTAATCTGCCAAAAATCGTTAAACGGATGTCAGATTTGAGCTGAACACTCCAAATGGGAACAATTTGAGCCATATCTAGCGTACCACTTCGAAAATCATCAAAAGTCGCGATTTGCCATCAAGAAAAGCTAAAAAAAAGCTCCGAAAGAATCAAGTCGAAAACTTCGGAATTTGACACATAAACCCCAAATTCGTTATCAGCGCCACAAATAACACAATTAGGAGGATATTAAGTTGAATCTGGAACATTTTTTTAAATGCTTTCAGAGCCCACTAATTGGTGTGAATAAACACCCAACCGAAAATCTGTACAAATCCATGACGCTATAAGTCTGTACAAAGTTTGGAAAATGTGCCTTCACCCAAACTTGGCCCAGAGGGGTTGTTTTGGGCGCTGAACACAATTATGAGGTCAGTTCCCGAATTCTCTAAATAGTGCGCGTTTTGGAAGGTACAAAAGGTACAGAAATCTGACAAAAAAAACGTCTATAATTCTTTTCGGTGTGGTTTTAGGCAGATGCGAAGCCCATAATCGGATCTTACGTCAAAAACGGTTCTAGAAAAGTATATTCCTTCCAGAATAGCTAGGCTAACTAAAAGTAGCTCCCTTGTGAGCCTCACTAGACATGAGCTTATAGAAGAAAAGTGGAAAATGGAGGAAGATTGAGGTGATGATCAGGAGAGAAAGACAACAAGCGGGCGCACGCGACGCGACCGCACACGCCACCGCCCAGGCCTCCTCCGCGGCGGCGCTAGCTGAGGCGTGACAATCCACACAATGCTCACAAAGATTTTATGGGCATTGCCCACAATCTTTTTTGTGGGAACTCGACTCTCGCCGGTGCGATTATGTGGAACGTCTAGCGCAGACGAAAAAGGACCCAAAATAGGCCACGCTCTCCGGGGCAACACGCGAGCGAATGCCAGAGTACTCACAGTGAAACTCTTGCGGCCGCAATTTTATTGGGGCGCGGTTTCAGGACCCCAAATTTTGTGAATCATCACCGCTAGGCCTTGTTGTTTGATAAAGCACAAAAAACGGGGAGTGATTAAAGACCTTTTTACATATGAAGATTCTCATATGATCTGCATTGTTACTAGAAATAGACACATGATTTGCGATTTGGCGGACCTAGGAACGAGTTTTTCTGCTCAATCCTCTAGATATTTTTCAGCGTATTCTCGTGTTCGTACACTCCAGCCACCATCATATGAGAAGTCCTGCCGAACGCCCTTTTTTCATTAGAACGTAAAGCGGCAATGTCCAGATGTTTCTTCAAAATTTTCTGCTATCGTAGCGCTGGGTAATACTCCCTGATTGCCGAGCATAGAATGCATATATCTAACCTTATTATACAGTTCTTGAATTTTTGTTTTTTTTGTGCATGCAATCTCCATATGTGTTTTCCTTTTCAAAACTCTATCGTGATCCGTTGATTCGATATGAAATGATTTTCAGCTGCAACGCGGTTCCGAATTGGTTTCCTTCCTGATAGAAGACGCTTTCTGACCTCGGAATCTTCGAGCAGCGTCCTTAGCTTTTGTCCTAATAACGTGCCACATACATATTGATATTCTGATTCCCATCTTTCACCACAAAATCCATTGTTGAAATTTTTCGAGCTTCCTCCGTTTATTCGTTAGAGTATTAACCTTGATTGGAACTTGAGTAACCGACTAGTACCTTCCCCAAACTCAAGATACAATATTTATTGTAGCGAGAATGCATATGATTACCCTAGGATTTCGACATTGAGCCTGAAGGAATCTTTTTTTCGTATTCTTCTCGGCATATTCTTTTTGTTGTTGTTTGTCATTGCGACAGCTGATCTCTGCTGCAAATCAGCTGAGTGAACAATATGCCATCGAGCATACACAGCTTCACTACTTTTTTGCCTTTACTCTCCAGGCAGTCGTTCCGTTCCGAAAAATATAATACAAATCATCCTTGGTTGTCAACAAGCTACCACTTGGAGGCATCTTACACATTTTCTCTTTTTGTGCTTCTGTTAGAAAGATCATTCGTTTGGCGGAATAGATCCACTTTTCACTGTTTTCATTTTCGGGAAATTGCGGCGACTGGCGCAAAGCATCCCAATTCTTCATCTTTGTCCAACAACCAGTATCCGGCCCAGTTTTCCAGTTAGGCATTGTTTTGGCTGTCCTCATCGGCATTTCGGTCCGCAGTTGCAGACAACCGCCATTGCAGTACGCAGCTCGAAGATGATCGTGCTGGAATAAAAGTTAAATTTTCCGGGGGCTCCGTGATCTAAGTACAGTCATCTTAGCGGTGCTTGCTGCAACAGCGGTCGTCCGTAAATGCGGTCGGAATGTCGTTCTTATAAGTATGGTCTGTGTAATTTAAGTAGGAGGTCACGACGCTGTTGGGCGGGACTATTTGCGATCTGGAAATGGAGGGTAAGAAGGCTATTTGTCGAATGATTTCCCGCCCTGTTGCTGATCGCGGCTTCCCATGTGAGAGGAACGGACGATACAATTGATGTGATTTTGCTCTCATAGTCCATAACTGCACCAATATTTCATAGAAAACTCCTCGAGTTTTTTAATATAAATGTTACCCAAAAAGGAAAAGTATAGGTATGTATATAATCTCTGTTTCGGAGCCAAATTCGCTCTGTTCCCTGCCGCGCTTGCGCGGAGCGAGAAGGGAGACAGTGAGCAAGTGTGGGGACGAAGGATTCGCAGCATCAGCGCGCACGCGCACGCGATAAACGGAATTGAATTTCACCACGAAATAGAGGATTGAAATGGAAGAGCGTGCAACTTATTATGGGCGTATCAGTTTTTCTGAGGCCTCGAGATCGAGCCAACAGTCGACATCGTCCTGTTCCTTTGAGAAGTGTATGCCAAAGCGATCTGCGTTTCTGCGTGCCTCTGTATGTGGCGCACAGTTTCTACGTCTTCGGTAGTAAATATCGATCCCACGAACCGGTTATGCGTGAGAAAAAAAGATTGCAAGTCCAACAATTTGTCGAATATTGCATATTCAGACCTCAGAATTTACGATATGGACTGTTCAGACGTTTATTTCGGCGAACCGGAAGACGGGGATCCCAGAGGGAAATACATAATTCTCTTGAATTGACCTCACGAAAGGAAGCTGAAAATGCCCTTGAACTTTCAATTTGTCATTTCTCATATCTTAGCTACATAATTTGTTCAGAAAAAACAGCACATCCTTTTTAAAATTAGAACCATAAGCAACCATGCTGTCCTGAGGGAATCGTAAGGGTTTTCAGTTTCTCATAACAAACAAACTGAGAGTTACTGTTGGGATATGAGCAGCTAGGTTTGAAGCGTCACAAGCGCCATAATCTCTGCATCATTTGATCGCCACGAACTACGGAATTGTGTATTTCGCGCGCGGATTCTTATAGCCTTTTAAGAAATTGGGCTGTGATTTGTATTGGATAGTATACAGTTCACCTCCGCACTGCCGTTCAGTCCGCAAAGTGCACCCTGATTGCGCAACCTTGCTGCGGCGCGGTTGCGAACATCCTCAGACAAGGATGTGGGATCACCCGGGCCCTTTTGGCCTTTGGCCCCCGGGTGATCCCATCGCCCGGGTGATCCCACATCCCTGTCTGAGGATACTCGCAACCGCGCCGCAGCACGATTTCGCAATCAAGCGCACTTTGCGGACTGAACGGCAGTGCGGAAGTGAAGAATACATTGGATCCGACTCATTCATTTTCGGATATCCATCCGAACCGACGTGATTCAAAATCCGATTCACCGAAAAAACGTCAAAATCCGAATGATCCGGAATCCGAATCACCAAAAAAACGTCAAAATCCGAGTGATTCAAAATCGGATCCACCGAAAAAAACGTCAAAATCCGTTTAATTCGAAACTGAATCACCGAAATGTGCCATGAGTCGGATAATGATTCGGATGCCGAATATCCGAAAAATGTCATGATTCGGATCGGATGACGAGTCGGATATTGGTAGATTCGGCATATCCTGTTACACAAACAAGCGTAACTGATGTCACGACTCAACATTCCATTCTAAAGTAGCCATACAGGTGCGTAGTTACACTGCAGACATTTGATTGGAGCGCATCGTGAAATTTATGACGCTTTTTGTTGCGCGTCGTCAGCGCAGATTTTGCGCATAATTGACATTAATCCTATTCGTTTGGGTTGTCATTGCTAGTTTAGGGCCTTTCAGAGTGCGAAATTCTTGGCATCGCTCTCCAGAGCGAGAGAAATTGGGCGTGACCATGACTTGACGCCGAATCATATTTCCGGCTCTGCGTCTCTTACCTCATCGCCGCCGTTCGTTCGATTGAAAAAAAAAACAGTGAAATAAGGGAATATAAATATTTTATAGAGAGTTGATGGACAGGTACTAACAAAGGGACATCAACAAATAGATAGAAACTACGGCGGGACAGCAGCGACAGCGAGAAAAATAGTCTAAATCATTTTCATCGCGCGACGTTGCTGCCGTTGCTGCTAGCTCGCGCACTCTGAAGGCGCGGCGGTCGCCCCCGTCGCACGGCACAGTTTGCGCTGCGTAGCAACCCCCATCGCTCACACCGTCGGCGCGACAGCGAGTTTTGCTGCGACGCCACTCTGGAAGGCTCTTAGGGGTGTGGTATACTCTGCCGCTGTCATGACCGACAGGCATGCAATCTAGCACAAATCGCTGCGGGCTTGCATCGTAACAACGGCATCGGTCGTCGTAGGTACAGTTATCGCGCGTCTGTCACAGCAACGCGACGCGGAGGGCTGACATACTGCGAATGGGCCGAAGCCTGTCGCTGCCACGGTCGCTGATGCGGGCCGAAGCTTGCAGCACACTGCGACAGCGACAGGTTCAGGGCCTAGTGCATACCTTCCGCGACGCGCGACAGCGACAGTGCATATTAGCAATATCGATTTTCGGTCGATTTAGATGACGAGCATCATGTCTCGTCGCTCGTCGCGAGAAGTATGCACTAGGCCTAAAGGGTGGGAGCTCCAGGCGGTCGGTGTCGCGGTGCAGAGCGACGCGACATTGTGTCGCGAAAGTATACCATACCACTTATTGCGCATTAAGGGTGTTGGCTCCCAAAAACCATGTGTATTGATCGAACGGCAATCCTGTTTTAGGTGGATTGGACAGGAACTCAAGGGTATTTACAAAATCGATGGGAAGGACTGATACTCATGGTACTCATCTATACTAGTGCTTTGACATTACACTCACGTTGAAGAGATTGTGAAAAGTGATCACATCTGTTTGGTTTGCAAATATTCCGAGATAAAGATTATTATCAATAAGTTCTTTTATCATAGTAAGGTAGAAAAATCTTCTTTCGATGATTTTCGCCAGACTATCGATTTTGGATAGACTTCTAGAATTATACCATCTTTTATCCGACCGGATCTCCGACTCGGATAATCGGAATCCGACGCGCCGAAAAAAGGTCGGAATCCGAGTGATCAAAATTCCAAATCACCGAAAAAACGTGATTTTCGGATTGATCCGAGATCCAACTATCCGTCTAGCTTTCCTATCCTAATGACTCGGATTATCCGAAATTGCTATTTTGAATCTATCCGTTTGAGTCGGATATCCGCGACCTTTGATTTTTGAGTCATCCGAAATCCGAGTATCCGATTTTTTTTTTATTCGGATCCAATGTAAATTGGATAGGTAAATCTCGATAACCGTAAAAGTTGGAGGAAGTGTATACCGATGGGGCGAGTTACGGCGATTTCTGAAAAATTCACGGCTTGAAATAGACGCTCAGGACTCGCAATGTTTTTCAAACAACCTAATGGGTATTTTAGATTTTGCCATCACAAGTTTTAGATGAATTATCAGAAATAGGAAATTTTAATTTGGTCGTTGACAATCTAATTCATGAAACAGGATAACTCCAAAATATTTAATCTTGAAATGATTGTCTTTAGAGAATGCAATTTGTTGGTAATACGCTATACATTTCCGTTATTATACACGAAATAGTTTCAAAAACGACTTATCATCGCTTCATTTATTCTACTCTAATGAATGAAGCGCGTGCGTTCAAAAGTTGCAGTGCAAGGTTCACGACGCCGCGATCAGCGCTCATTCGGCCGCGAGTGGAGGAGCGTTCACCGCGGCCACGTTCACCCGCAGGACTAGAATTAAAGAGACAAGCGAGATACTTTTCAAGAAAGGGTCGTTGAGAAACTCTACGAATTGTTCTTGAATGATGTGTGCAATCAACGAAAGGTACTTGCAATCCGCAACAATGATGTCCAATGTGACAATGTTGGTACATATCTACAGCGTTGTCAGGAGGCTAATATCGTTTGCTATCGTGACTATATCTGGAATCCCTCAGCCAATCCAAATCTTCTTTCCCTTGCTGCGCTGAACACATGCGTGCATATAACATGCACCAAGTAGCGCATTACTTCTGCGCGCCGAACTCTGCAGACCTTTTTCATGTGAACATCTGTTCTCCTTACAATTCTCTGTCCGTCCGTCTTTTCGCGAAGCTGGCCCTTCACACTCAACGACACATCTTGTCATGGCGAAGTGCCTGCGGAAGATTGGTACGTTTTCTTTGCAATTCAGCCTTCTTCATAGTTTTGCGAAAGGTACGTAAATAATCTTACTTGTCTTACACGAAGGATTATTGAAGCTGTTTGCTTACCCCGAATATCTGGCTGTACTCACCTTTTCATAGAGTTGAATTTGAAAATCAGCCCAGGGGAACTTGAGTTTGTATTCGGTTTTCTGCATTAGCGAAGCATCCACTTCCTAGCATTTTTTTCTTCGTATTGAAATTTTGTTATCAAACCGTTCCTGTTTTTTTTTCTTGTCTCTCCTTGAACTTTGCTGATACGGAACTCTGTTCTATGAACACGCCTCTTACTTAGCCTATTGATCTTATTTCCGCTCCCGCGCCTTTGCAAGGTTTTTCGCCAGAGTTTATACATTTGATGTTGTTTATCAAAGTAAATCCATGTAGATTAGTCCTTTCTGTTCATATACAAAGGTCTGTCTGAATCCTTCAGGACTCGCACTTCTTCGTTCGCTGCCGCTTTGACTGAAGTGACGAACCAGATATTGGTTCCCATTTTTGACACAGATTCGTCCAGAATAGTTTTTCACTTAACTTGCCTATATTCTTTCCGAACTACGGAGTATTTTGAGCATATTTCTTTCCTATTTACGGTTTAATATGATCCGTAATTCGCTAATTATGGATATTTGTTTGGTTTTGCAAATAAGGGAATAAGTCGGTCGTAAACGCTATTAAACCGCGAAATTCTACGCGTTTCTACGCGTAATGGTGCGGAGCGAAGGTTAGAGATAGTGAAAAGTGTTCATCTCGGGAAATCCAAGAATCGAAACTTGCGCGGCCGAAGCTCCTCATTATCGAAAAAAAAATTTCGTGAAAGAAAGTCAAAGGGTCAGAATAGTTCACTTACTACCTAATGAGTTCAAAGCGCAAAACATTTCCGAAGTTTGAGAAAAAAAAACTCTTGACCTATTGCTTCGAACACCAACATAGACAGAGGGGCAGGAGGTGACTGCTTCCTGAGGGTTTCAAACGAGCTTTTATAAAGGTAACGGTTTTAGGTTGATTTTCCGCTATTATTCTGTACCTCAGGGACTTCATTGTAATTGTTCTGCTTTATCAGAAATCAGAATTCGTAGGCATGATGGTGTGTTTCTCCACTAGAGTCTCAGCGAGCAAGACGTACCGCTGCTTAACCCTAGCATGAGCCAACCTAGCATGACATCCTAGCAACCCTAGTACCCTAGCATCAATGGCGACAAAGCTCACGAGTTCTTTTGCTATCATAAATCCGAAGGTTCATTGATTGAAATTCAATTCCAAGCCAGCTGATGTTCTCGATATAAGGGGACATCGGTGCTGATGATGTGGAGTGGGCTCGTCCACCATCAAAAGATAAAAAAGTTCAGGCTTCAAATTTGGCCCAAAACAGTGGTTTTTCGCCATTTTTCCTAATAGGTCCTACCACTCGAGACTCAGAAAAGGGTTTCGCGAGGAAAACACAACAAGCATGTTCGATCGCGACCACTGCCTTTAAGGCCGCTGCAACGCTGGCGCATAACGCTCAAATGCTAGCCCACAACGCTCAATCGCTCCTGCATGCAGCCTGTCCTAGACCGGCGAGGTGTTAACTGTGATGTTATCGATGATATTACCGACTGCCGGTGCAGCTAGAACGCCTCCACCATCAGCAGCAGTTTGTTGATGCCAGTTTCACCAGTAGCTCTGGAATGGAATCAATAACAAATGTTAAAGGCAGGGGTCGCGCTCATATAAGCTCGTCTTCTTTTCCTCTCCGAACACTTTTCTGGGTATAGAGTAGTAGAGCCTATAAGAAAAAATCGCGAAAAAAACGCTGTTCTTGGCCAAATTTGAAGCCTGAACTTTCTTGTCTTTTGATGGCGGACCAGTCCACTCCACATCATCGGCATCGATGATCTCTAATATCAAGAACATCAGCTGGCTTGAAATCGAGTTTCAATCAATGATCCTTCGGATTTATGTACACATCTAGTCAAAAACATTGACTGAAGTGCTTGCTTTCATTGTTCAACTGTTTTATTAGGTAAATTTGCATTTATTTCTTCCTCTGAGTGTCGATGATTTTTGAATGCTTGGCATGAGACTGTGATCTTTCTGTGCACGTGTGCACGAACTGGAAATTTAGGGTCTTAATAACTCTAATTCTAACCCGTTTTTCACCGCGCTACCTTCATAATTTTTGAGCTGTTTTATATCTAAGATGATTTTTGTAGTTTTTTCGATAACGTTTTTCATCGTGACCACTGCCTTTAAAGGCACAGTCCAGGCCCAGGGACGAAATCCGAGATTTCTACATAATTGTGAAGTTCACCCACCCTATATAGCCCCTGCCAAATGCTAGCTCTCAATTCCTCCGAATAAGCGAGATATAGGGGGAAGCCACCCTGTGGCGCCCATACCAGGAAGCCACTTTATCACGCCCTTTTACGGTTTTTCGAGCTCAACAGCGGCGAGATGAGCGATGGTTTTCGACCAGTAGCCCCGTTCTTCCCTTCAATCCCAACCTCTTTCTTTGTTCAGGTCGGTTCGCATACATCGGTTGCAAATGCCGGAAGTTACGAGCCTCGGACAACTCGTCCACCATGCTTCCAAAGCACAATTTTTGAGGGGCCATATGTTTGCTCTTAGGGGGTCTTGTACGATTTCAAAGACATCATTGAAACCAGTGTGAGACCGTTTCAAGATAGGCAGAAAAAGCAGAGAAACGATTCTGAGGTTGGACTGTGCCTCTAACGATGCGAGCCTCCAACGTCATTTGATGCCGGCGGCTAGCTATGGGCGCCGCCTTATACCTAGTGCATATAGACAAGTGGCCACTGCGTGCCCATAGTTGGAATGACAGTATATGATTAATGTTTCCGGTTAACAATAGCTCGCTTAAGGGCGTGGATTTCTGCCTATTTCAGCCTAGGAAATTCGAACGGATGAATAAGGAAAGCGCTCTCTGGAATAGTTCATGTACATATGCTTGAGTTTCGCAAAAGCTCGCTCAAGTATGAAAGGAGGCTCTCAGCTGTTGAGAGCAAAATAAACCAACCTTGTGACGTAGTTGACTTTGTTAAGGGGACTCTGTGTTTCATAGGTTTTGCCATTCACAAAGATCCCGAAGCAGCGTTCATAGCAAAACAAACTTCACATGTAGCGATCGCTACAAAAACCCTTCAAGAAGCCGACCTGCACAATGTAGGGAGTATGCACTCACTTGAGATTCCAATCCACTCTTTCATTTCAGAGCGTCCATATTCTCGCATTTGATTGTCATCGATCATCTCTTGCATCTGATGTTTTCATTAATTTCTTGTCAGCAAAGTATAGAGATAAAATCGCCGACACCGTATTCAGACCAGGAATGGTATTCACTTCGTTTTTAAGCCAGTTTTGAAGTAAACTGGTAAAAAAACCGAACATCTAATGCAGCTGGACGCAAGATTTAAATAAAGCAAGTCCCTTCAACTTCTGAAACAGATGTTTTTACGCAGCTTGACCTCGAAAACCATATTGTCCTTTCCTTCCAAGACAACCCTACCCTTATCAGTCAGACGAACTATAGTGACGATGATGTCGACAGGGGGCTAAGCAATGGCGTCGAGGCGCCGAAAAGGGGTTGAGTTGTGATTCAGCTCGTTAAGTCGGGCATTGTTTGCATTGTAGTCGAGAATACCAAATCAGCACTCGCACTGATTAAGGCCATTACACATCGATTTTTTGCTGGACTTATTCACATGCCTATTTTAAGTAATGATAACAATGAAATGACGATGTAATCAAAAACAGTAAAAGGCAGTGTTCATGATGAGAACCGTATCTCTTTTCGCGCAACTGAGTCTACGAACTGGAGAATAAACCCACAAAATCCTCATTTTTGGGAGGAAGACTAATTCAAAAAAAAATCAGTAAAATATTTGGTGTTCGCCCCCTTCACCCATCGTGTATCCTTGCCACAATAAAAGTTGGAAGGTCAGAAATGATTTTTCGCTTCTAATTTTTCAGGTAAGTAAGAAACTTCCCTTTATCTTTTTGTCACCAAAAAATCACAAATAAGTTTTATTGTGCGTGTTCGAATGCCCGTGTTCCTCGAAATAGAGAGAATACAGCAAATCGGCAAGTGTTCTTTGGATGCACAATTCCATGTTTTGCGAGGGCTGATCCGTTGGGTCAGCTCACTCCCACTGTTTTCACCTATTTCCTGACCATTTTTCGTAGTTATTTTCTCCAATCCTTTTTCCGAAACGCATAGGTATCTGCGGGAAAACGGAGAATTGTTTTGTGCTGAAAACTCATTTCAACGTCGAGAAAGTGATCAAAATCCGAGCGGTTGTTCTAACCTGAGGGTTCCTACTGGAATCCTCTAGAGTTCATTCAAGGCTACCAAAGCATTTTCCCAAGATCGTTTCACTACAGCGTTGTTGAAACCACGTTATTGGGACTCTAGCTGTCTCTGCCTAATCATTGGACACTTCCTGTAAGGTGACAATGTGGTTACCTCCAAACTTGATCAACAGTTGAAGCATGAGGGAGACGAGGTATTACGGAAACACGAATTCTTCACACCATGATTTCACCGTTCGCAGTTTTCAAATCTTGAAAGCATAGAAAACCATAGGTATAGAACTCTACGGTATTTTTAGTGAGCTTTAGATATTGATTATCACCAGCAGTTGAGCGATGGGCTTGGAGAAATATAACTGCTGATAGAGATGCTTCGACAAGAAAGCAAGCGCTCGCTGTTGGCGGAAATCGCATTCGAAAACGCACTAGAAATGCTCCAAAGCTTACCTACAATCTTCAAAAGGCCTCAGCCTAAGAAGATTTAGAATTGATTTGTGCTTAACAGGTCATACCCGTTGTCAGTCTATTGTGCCTACACATTCATATGCCAACTAGCGGAGGAATGCAGAGCGGATGTCGGCGGTGTAATGGTAACACTTTCGCACAGAAAACGATGAAATGCAGGTTCGAGTACTGCGTGAAGCCTAAGTTTTGTATTCATCTCAGGCACCTCATCACAGATGCTCTATTTTTCATGTTCCTGGATGTGTCTAACACCTAAGTGAATGAGAATGAGGGAGAGCTCCAGAAACCCCGACTCATAGAGAAAATAAGGGTCAAAAGTAGTTGAACGATGTTTGAATCCGTGTGGAAATGGGTGTAAATTAGGCCTCCCATATCTTTTGAATGGTGCAATTTTTGCACCAAGCCAGGCTCCAACAGCCGGTTGGCAAGGTCTCGACAAAGTTACGACCCTTCCCATTGATGGTTTTTTTTGTCAAGAATCTCTCCGATCCCCTCCGGCAGAGTGCGAAATTCTATTAAATTAAATCTTATTGATTAAGTTGACACTTTGAAAAATCACAAAAATTTCATCACAAAAATTTACGGTCCTCTTCAAAGATCTCCGAAGAATCTTACGACCCCCGTTTGCAGGCTATCCAGTACTACTCGTCCCTGCTCCAGACTCTGTCTTTGGGCCAATCCGGGCTCAGTTAAAGGCATAAAGGCAAAAAGGGTACTCTGCCAACGCGTAGCTAGATGCCTCCGAGAGCGCGGCCTGTAACGCCGCCCCATTCCATGTAGCGAGAATTTGCGGATTTTAGCTACTATAGCTAAAACCCGCATATTCTTGTGTCGACGGTACAAGAGTGCAAATTCTACGCATATTCTACGTAAAAACGAAGGCTAAATTCGATACATTGATCTATCGGTCGCTAAACCCGTATATTCTCGCTATAATTCTGTAGCGAGAATCTACGGATTTCGCGACAGCCAGTGTTGAAATGCAATCTTAAACCCGCGCTGGCTACGCGGAATGTAGGGATGCCGTTCGAACTGTGTTGGCCCAGTCATATCACGGAGTGGTTACTCGACACTCTGTGGCTGGCCATGGAGGGTGACCCGGTGTCGCTCTCTGGGACACCATGGTAAATCTGACCATTGGGATGCTGCAGGCCGTGGGGAAGAAACGGCGATGCTGTCGAGAGCAGCTGGGATCGCCTTTCTAGTACGGATCAGGACTGGGTGGGTCGATCGACCGAGTGCTGCAAGGAGAATAAGCGTAGAATATGCGGGTGCTGTAGCGAGAATTTACGTAGAATATGCGGCCTCTGTAGCTGAAATTTCACCAACTGAGGCTAAACTTCCCGTAATCTACGTAAAATCTCGGGTCAAGATTAGACTCGATGCCTCCGAAACCCTGGGCATCTCTGGTTTCCTTGTGAGGCATCTAGCTACGCGCTGCCACAGTAGTGACTTAGCGAGCCTACAACGCCGCGAAGATTTTTTTAATAAATTTTGGAAAGCGCAACTTCTAGCCCCGTACGCTTGCGAGTGATCTTGGCTGAGCAAGACTAGTTGTAAGCGCAATAAATCGGCTGTGATGTCTATAGCCAGCTCGCGGGCATCCACTTGTTTTCTTTCTCATATGTCTTGAGTTCCATTAATCAAATGTACGATTTGTCTTTCAGGCCATTCTTCTTCGCTTGCATACATCTATGAAAAGTAGTTCGTTTCCTTCCGATAAGCAGCGTTGAGATTTTATTACTTCCTATTTGTGCTTCTGGAAAATTCACTCCTGATAAACGCTATAATGCCTTATTAGTTCTTTTTAAGACATGATCCATGTATTGTGGTAGTGTGCGTCCCACAAAGCTGCAGACCCTCAATCGAGAATATAAGCGCTTTCCGTAAGCTCTTGAACTTCGCAGAACCGAATTCGTCGTTCCCAGTGTACAAATCGATTCGACGGCTTTCAGTAATGAAATGCGATGGCGCTTACGCGAATTTCAATCTGGAACTGCGGGCGGCCAGATCGGTTGAAGATTATTCTACGATTAGTTCACTTACGAATCGAGCACATTATGTGCACCCTATGTTATTTGAAAGAGGCCACTTCTGACCAGGATGGTCTATATCATTAGTTATAAGCAACTAAGGGAAAGGTCTGGAGCGAAAAATAAAAAAAACATCAAGTGAATGAACTAAATAAGGTTGTCCTACCAGTGACCCGCAGGAATGAGGCTGTTTTAGTCGTAAATCACAGAAGATGTAGGCCTCTCGCCAATTCTCGTCCGGTCAGTGGACGAGACTATTCATTGGCGCGGCGTTCGGAACACAACCAGCCAACGGGTATCGATCGCGAACGACGATCTTTCACCGCGGTCTCGTCCATTCACTAGAATAGGCGAAATGTGTATACGTTCTTTTTGAACGAACTTGCTATGGCTCGTCTGCAAACTTTTACGTAGTGAGGGGAGGAGACAGCGAGAGAGCGCAGGGAAGGTCGAGGGAGCAATGTGCACGCGACGAATGATGTGAATTTCGTTTTGATACCGACTGTATGTCGACGCAACTAACTGAGATATTGAAGCAAGTGTCGTCCTTTGGATTTCGTCTGTTTCATTTTTGATGTTTTCTCAGGACTGCTTGATGTATTTACTGTAGTATGTTTACATTGGAGAAAAGAGCAAGTGTCTACACTGAAATACTGTCCTTATCGGAACGAGATTCTGGTCTGCAGTTGCGGTTCGTGTTGCGACGGCCTCAACTGCGGATCGAAATTTAGTTCCAAACAATGTGAACCGCGGTTTCACTTGCTCTACCCAGAAAAAATATTCGAACCAGATCAACCATCTTCTTCTAAGTATCCGTATCCCGCAGAGAAAAAAAAACACTGCCAGACGGCAAAAAAAACTATGACGCGTATGATATTTCCTTGGTTTGTAAATCTGTATTGACGAATATTGTAGTAGATGACGGCTGCGCTGTAGCAAAGAGGATTAGCGGTGTTAGGAGGACCGGTTCCACTCAATGACCTTTTGCCGCTGAGGGACGCTGTTCGCTTTCCTCTGAATGGGATTCCATAGATGACTCATTTTTCGGGGCGGATATATTGCATGACTTACGACTAGCTGAGATAATATTATAGACCGCTGAAAACGTCTTTGTGGTCTACAGCGGCAGAGTCTTTCAGCCGGTCATCTAGCACAAGGAAGAGAATCGCTACGACAGGCGCAGTGCTGAATATCTTCGAGCTAGAGAGATTCTCGCATCTACACATGCGAATTGGAAACTTTCCATTCGAGGAGGTTCTGGTGAAAGAAAGCAAAATGAACTCACTCAAACACGAAGTTGATTGCGTAAAAAGTTTCTGGATTTTCAAATTTTTGTCCAACAAGCACTAATTAGGTATGAGCTGGAATATGAATGATTTTCGGGGGTCTTTAAGAGCTATGTGCATAATAAAAACTGTATTCTGCTTTTCAATGTTTTCGCGCATTCAAGCCCACGGAGAAGAGGATTGCTCTAACGAAACTCTCAACTTAGGAAGAATCTCTACTAAGAGCTCTAAAGCATTCATTTATCGCATATTTTGTGTGCTCGTGCATTAGAATTCCTTACGCCGGATATGGTTTTCGCAATAAATTTCTTAGGCAAGTGAATTTATTTCGTGTTCTCTTATCGAAAAGTTCTTTAAACATAAGGAGTTCTCAAAGCGTATGTTGGGGTGTTAGGATCTCTCGTTACAAAAAGCTTCCAGCTCATCGACTAATGTTCCTTTGGATGGACATCTCCTCTATGTTTTTGGTAGAATGAAAAAACCCTCACGCTCCAATCTCGTCCGCGGTGTGCTTGAAGACACAGTCCAAGTGGATAAAGTTTGATATTATGGTCCGGACACCCTGCCAAGCGCGGAATCTCAACTCTTCAGAATAAACGAGAAAATTCGAGCACCCACTCTCTCCGCCCCCGAAATCAGCACCCATTCGTTCCGCCCTATTCGGAGTTTCCGGTCTCAATAGGGACGAGAAGCGAGGTGGAATCTAATCAAAATCTATGTTCTTCCATTTTTTATCGACCTACCTTTATAATGTAGCTTGCTCCGGCGCGATTACTACGAACGACATGGAGGAACAAGCCCGTGACAACTCGTCCACCAAATTCTCATAGTCCGAATTCACAATCTTTGAGGGGCCATAGCTCCGTTCGTAGTGGGTTCTGGGCGATTCTGGAGACACTCCTGTGATCAGTCCGACATTCTCTCCAAGAAAAGCTTTCAAACTGGAAAACGATTCTGAGGTTGGACTGTGCCTTTAAGTGCGCCCGCCTAATCGATTTGCACTCAGCTGACAAACTAGTGACGATGCTGGGTCACAAGGGACGGGAGAGGACGGCTTAGGATCGCTCGGGGCGTGAGAGGACGGCACAGTCCGGCTTTCGGCCGACTATGACGGGGGCCTTATCTGCACAAAAGAAATTTGAAGTGAGGAACAGATTCAGCGCGTGCCTTATGTTTTGGATCAAAGTTTATTGTGTTCCTTCGTGAGCGTGAGCGGGCGGGGATAGAGACAGCGAGAGAGTGTGAGGTAGGAGGAGAACCAGCGTACGTGCTCACACACACGCGATGTACCCGACTAAGTTTCATTCCGAAATAGAGGATACGCTGCCTGTGAGAGAAGACAGTATTCTTCTTTTTAACCTATTTATGTCGAAAGATCCAAAACCCGTCACTAAGTTGCTTACCAATGTATATGAGCTGTCTAGTGAGCCTTTTGTTGCAGACCCCTGCAAATGCCTGATTTTGGCCAATCTCGCCGAAGGTTTTATGCGCCAAGTGTGTGGGATCAGTAGGCAAGTTTTATAGACAAGCAACGTCCCGCCCTCACTACGGGAGGCGCTACATTGTAAAGGTTTTTATAATAAGATAAGGCGTCACTAATAATGGATACGATAATGGTTTAGGGAGGAAAAAGGACTCGATAGGAACCCGTGCAAGCACTCTTCACGCAGGACCCTTCCAATTTCAAGGGTCCCGATCCGTTACGAAATCAAACAAAGCTCAGCAGGAGAGACGACGCCATTGTGGAGAGCTTTGCCTGGTTGCTAGGCGACATGAGAGGCCGCAATGGCATTGAATTCGCGATTGAAACCCATAGGGGCGTTATACGGGCCAAGAACTGGTCCCCTCGTGGTGAACAACACTCGGTGCTGATTAGATCTACCTTTCCCGTGCCGTCCTCTGCCCAAAGAGTGTCGCGTGCGGCGAATTCTCATTGCCCGCAAACAACGACCGCCCACTCTTCGGGCCGTCTTCCCGACCTTCCCGTGGTAGCGCGAACGGTCAGACATCTGTCGCCGTCGCTTGGTTACGAGGCATCGTGTCTCCTCATCTACTACCTCACCTGAAAGTAGCCCAAATACATTTTCACCTGGAACTCGTCTGAATTTTCCCATCCGTGGAAAAGCTCTGGTCTGACCCTAAATTGGGAATGAATGCGGTCGTCGATTTTTTTCGCCGCGTCTGGTCGTGGCTGAAATTCCGGGTGCTATGGCTGATAGACTTCATCTCTGGTGAGGATCGTGTCTGTGAGAAAGACGTCGAAGGTGAGTCTTTCTATCCCCTTCTTGACTTGAATAAGCAGCTTTTTCTGTTGTCGTTGCTTTGTTTGAGCAGAGCAAGAGCTCGTCCTCTCACCGTTGCTGACATGAACCCATCACAGAATGGTTTCCAATGATTCCTACCCGCTAATCGGAAGTGATTCACCCATTGCCCTCGCCCGCGCCGAAAATTATCCTTTTTTAACCTTCAAAGAACATTGATTCATTCTTCGAGCTTTTATTTTCTTTTATCTGAACTGATTTTCAATGTTTCGCTTTTGAAATTCTGATGATTTTTGTGCTCTACTGTTCCAATGTTATATTGTGTGTTTACCTTACTGGTCAATTTTGAAGTTTCTCGTTCTCGTTACATGCGTTCCTCAATGGCTCCTAATATGTGATATGGATATTTTTCGACTGATTGTTTCGCTGTCGAAAAGCAACGCCCACTACAGTCTTTTTTTACCTTCATTTCAATTTTCTACCAGTGACTCTCCATAAAGCTCCGTCATCATCTGCTAAGACCTTTTTTTGGTAGGAGAATCCATGTAGTGTAATACGGAGACATGGCATATCTAAAGTGATTCCGAACTGTACTGACCTTTACTTTTTGGAAAGTTCCTGAACATCTCACTTAGTCACCTAAAGACCAGTGCAACGTAAAGGGACTTTCACTATTTTTTACATAAAAATTATACTTAACCTCAGTAGGAATGCATGGACATGTAGCGGCTAACAAATGCAAAAAGCTGAGACATTTTCTCGGGACAGGGGCTGTCTACACACCGAGGGAGGAGTTGTCCCGTTTTTGCAGTTTGAAATGTCACGCGCCTCAACGCGAGCGTAGTGGTCCCGAGTGGAATTAGAGCCGCCAAAAGCGGGACAACTCCTCCCCCGGAGTGTAGAGAGATCCTGTCCCCATTTTCTCACCGGTTTTCGGGAGCAAGCGTGGTTGTCAAATCTCAATGAAAAGAGTTTTGGGTAGAAAATCTGGGGTTGGGGGGGGGGAGGTTAGAAAGAAACCTTTATAAAAATTATTTCCATTATAATGGCCATTGAACCTCTCATTCATTTCTGTCCAAATTTGATTTTTGTTCGTCCTGTGACCCTCGCAATGATGTTTTCTGTCATCAGTTCTGTAACTATTTTGTTTGTTGGAAATATCGAGTTGTGAACAACAAAGTGAGATCTGTGGGAAAGTCTGCTTAGATGGGATTTTTTTCCAAGAGCTTCAACTTTATTATGTCAACCACAAGTCAGGCACGCAAATACATACTTAATATAGATGACACAACACTAACTCCGTCAATGGCCTTTTTTGTTTAGCGCTGTAGGACAGAACTTTCGTTTTCGGTCTTCCTTTCTTGCTAGGCCCGTCTGCTTCAGTCCAAGTTCGGTCGTTGTCTGTTTACTCAAGGATCGCACTGTCCTCCCTTTCTCGAGGACTTCCAGTTTGGATGTGATCGATGTACTCGGTGTTCGCGACTTTCTCATTCCTTTTTGCCTTGCATGGTTGAAATTTCCTTTTTTTTTCATGGAAATCCCCGCCGAACCCCTTTTGCTGACTTGTGCAGATCTCGTGGTCCCTTCATTTCGCCTCGGTTGCGCTCAACAATCCCATTAATTGGCCCAGTTCGCATGTTGTTAACATTGGACGGCGAGCTGAAGAACATCTGCTCGTTGGCCCAGTGAACCAATATCCTGCTGGTTATCTTGCGAAACCAATGTCATTTCTTTTCCAAGCACACGAAATCCTTTTTTCTACAAAAAGAATCTCCCGCTTCTTGAGAGCGAATTTGTTTCGGGACTTTTCCAAGATTTTCAAGAAGACAAGTGAATTTTCGAGAATAAACATCAATAGTCACTACTAGTGAAATCTGTGAGAGAATGTCAGGACAATATTGACCACTTGGTTCGGAGTTTCGGCGAATAGGTGCGTAACTTTTTCCTGAACCAGAGACGCTCTACGCTGCACACATTGACACGTCTATAGCACCGAATTAAACCTTAACATAGCATCGAATCCATACTTTTACGGCTTTTCGCCAATAACTGCTTCTAACTCAAGTGTAAAACACTGTCCAATCTTCCCTGAAGGGATAGGAATCCCCAATTGGACGAAATTTCGACCTGTGTGCGAAGTTTTTATCCGACCACCGCGCCCCTCCCCCCCATTACTCCACTGCTGAAACACTAAAATGAACGCCGGTAGGTGCAAAATTCGGACATAAACCCTAGCAATAAGAGTAGCAACGGATATGACGATTAATCTTTGAGCTGCGTGGAGCAAGAGCGGCTGCGAATGTAAATTTCACTCCAAGATGAGCAGGGAACATTTATCGACATCGACAGGGAACAATTTTCCATTTTCACAGTGAAGAGCCCAACTGAACAAGTTGGTTGCGTGACGACTCTAGATATTGATCTAACGCATGTTTTATATGGGGTTTCCACGGTTCTGACCCTTTTAGATTTGTTTCAGATCTGCTTCACCTTATCTACCATCTTGCCCTTGTGACCGTTTTTTTGCAGTTTCAGCGAGAGGCTGCCATAATGAGTTGGGCATAAAACTGTCTGACCAAATTGATCCGGTACTAGCTTTCAGAGTGAATGTAGGAGGAACTGTTTGTCCGTGCTTTCTAAGGACATCTCGGAGTGTTTAACAGATACTTTGAATCTCACTATCGGCACGGCAAGTTTATTTGATTTCGAGACAATACCGTAAGCATTGTAAATCTAACATAGAGTTCGCGCAATCATTTTAGTCTGGTGAATGGACGGGGCTGCGACGGTAGATCACCTCGCGCCAATCGAAACCCCATCCTCCAGTGAGGCCGCCAACCCTGCAGGGCCAGCCGCCTGGTGCACGCGTCAGACTAGATTGAAAACGGAAACCTTATGTTCTCTCCAGTCTGTTGGTCTGTTGGTACCTGCTCGTTGGTGCCCCTGCTTCTGCTGAACCCAGCAGACGTTTGAGTGTACACAGGGAACGTTCGAGCGATATAGCGTGCACAACTATATCGCGAAAGTATCCCGCACATTGCATAAAGGTGTCGCCGTCCGGCACACCAAGGCCTCTGGTCCATAACACCTTAGGATCCGTACCTAAGGAGTCATGGAGTCTTTGGCCACAAGCCACAATTTCGCCACCCTGAACTGTCGATCGCTGTCGAGTGATATCCAAAAACTGCGCTATCCAGGCTTCTGAGCTATTTCCATGCACCGTTTGCTGCTTTGCAGGAAACCCGCCTCAAGGATAGACCCGTCATCAGCGTCGGAGAGTACACCATCTACTGCGGTAACGCTGACGATAGGAGAGTGGGAGGCTGTGCAATAGCTGTAAGGAAGGATTTCAATGGTATGGTCAAGGAGTTTGGCTCAACGTCGTGCCGGAACGCATTCGTACGACTGCGGGATCACAGAGGATTCAATCTGTGGATAGTGAGTGCTCATGCGCCCACTGAAACCGCCGAGGACAATTCGAAGGATGCGTTTTATGAGGAACTCAATACGTTGCTGGCCAGGATACCTTGTCAACATGCTGTCGTCGTGGGGATTGACGCAAATGCGAAGATGGGACTTGATCAGGAATCCGAAGTACTCGGTAAATGGTTCTACCCAGTGGAGCAAACATCGGACAATGGCTACCGCCTTGTCGACTTTTGTGAACGCAGTGGTCTGATTATTGCATCGACATTCAAGAGGAATCATCGCCGCCATCAGCTTACGTGGCAGGGACCAACCCGGCTATCTTCAGAAGAGCAGCGGAAGCGGAAGATGACAACTTTGAAGCTACAGCTTGACTATGTCCTGACGAGGAATATTCCAGTATCGGACATTCGAAGGTCTAGAGCTGTGTGGGATGTCGCATTCGATTCGGATCACCGTCCTGTTCTGTTGAACTTCACTGCGAGGATTCATAAGAGGAAGCGAGGGGCTCAGCCTCTCCAGAGGATTGACATGACAAGTCTCAGAGATGAAGAGTGCAGAAGGAATTTTCGACAACGCGTTTCTATTCACATCGGAGTACGGACTAAGAAGAAACTTTGCGACGCGGATTCTTTTGTCAAGTGCATCCAGGACGCTGCGAAAGAGGCACTCCCGGTTGTACAGCCTAAGAAGAAGTTCGCCTACGTCTCACAAGGGAACCACAATTAGTCATAGTGACCATTCCAAATGAAATGTACTTTTCTAGAACCATTTTCGGAAGAGAAGTCCGAATATGCCCATCGCAGCTGCCTAGACCCACTCTGAAAAAAGTTATAGGCATTTTTTCTCCGAATTTCGTACTTATTGTACCCTCCAAAAAGTGCATTTTTTTTACGAAAATCCGGAAACTGACCTCATAATCGTGTTCAGCGTCCAAAACTACCCCACTAAGCAAAGTTAGGTTCAAGGAACATTTTCCAAACTTTGCGCAGACTAACAGCGTTTTGGACTTGTACGGATTTTCGGGTGGGCGTTTTTTATACCAATCAGAGGGCTCTCGAAGCGTTTTAGGAAAATTTTCCAGATTCGACTAAAAATTCGTTCTGGGGGGTTATTTGGGGCGCTGATCACGAATCTGAGACTCATTTATCGATTTTCCGAAGTTTTCGACTGTATTCGTTCACATATTCCCATCGGGCGAGAATTTGATGGCAAATTGCGACTTTGACGATTTCCGGAATGTGACGACAGATGTGGCTCAAATCGTTCTTCTGGGGGTTATTTAGAGTGCTGAACACGAATATGATGTCGGTTTATCGATTTCCGGCAGGTTACGGTAGATTACGGTGGGTGTACGGTAGTTTAGTCAAAGTCTCAGATTTGTCTCAAAGTTTCTATGTGGGGGTTATTTGGGATGCTGAATACAAATTTGATGTCCATTTGTCGATCATCGGAGAATTAAGGTAGGTTTTGTCTCCTAAATGGCATGTTACCTACCGTAACCTACAGTAAACCTCAAAATTTGGGCAAGCAAACCCCATATTCGTGTTCAGCATCCCAGATTACCCCTACATACATGTTTTTACCGAAATCAGGAGAAAAATTTAAAAACACCCTAAAAATTCCATGGGGGGTACCCTTACCTTGCCGCGAAGCTTGAAAAAACGCTCATAACTTTTTTCGGACTGGGTCTAGGCAGCTGCGATGGGCATATTCGGACTTTTCGTCCGAAAATGGTTCTAGAAAAGTACATTTCATTTGGAATGGTCACTATGACTTATTGTGGTTCCCTTGTCAGAAGAAACTACATCTACCTACAACAGAGTATGTGCTCTCCGAACTGCAGGAAGCTTCTTGGAGGAGAAGCGTCTGAGGAGGAAGTTGCGTCGGCAGCTTCAAAAGGACCGCGAACGAGAGTGGACGTGTAGAGCTAAGGAGTTCGAGAAGGCTTGGGAGGAGAAGAATCCGAGGAAAGCCTACACGTTGCTGCGACAGTATAGCGGGAAGATGAAGAGATGTTCTCCTGTCCTGAACACTACCAATGGAGTTGCAGTTGGTGATGCGACGCTGCCAATATGGAAGGGTTACTTCAGTTCACTACTGAATCGTCCAGCGCCATCAGTACCTGAGCTCCCGCATGTTCAGAGAGCACATTACGATGTCAGTGAGGAACCGCCGACTGAGTCTGAAGTTTTGGAGATGAGCAAGCCGGTTTTCGACCTGGAAGATCGACCATCGACCAAGTGTTCGTCGTGAGAAGAGTAATCGAATCGTGGCAGCGGTTTTCGAAGCCATTACAGCTTGCTTTTTTGGACTTTGAAGCCGCGTTCGACTCTCCTCATCGTGATCGATTGCTCAATGCTCTGCGAGCAGATGGAGTCCCGGAAAAGTATGTTCGGTTAATCGAGGACATGAACAAACAAACGAACAACAGCAGCAGTTCGTACACCCGTCGGATTTACGTCAGCTTTCGAGGTGAAAACAGGAGTAAGGCAAGGAGCCGTTGCAGGACCTTTTCTTTTCAACTTCGCCGTTGATGAAATCATGCGTAGAGTTGCAGAACAGTTTCCTGCGGATGTGATCCTAACACCATCAGGACGCTCCCTTGTCGACCTGGAGTACGCCGACGACATTGTGTTATTCGCTGAAAACAACGTAAAACTGCAAAGGATTGTGAACCTCGTTTCGGAGTATGCCGCAGCCTATGGACTTCGTCTTCGTCCCGACAAACGCAAGCAGATGTGGGTCTCTCAGAGGCCTTCAACGGGAGTTTGTGTGGACGGACAACGTATCGAACTGGTGGACGATTTCTGTTATTTGGGCTGTTTGCTGAAGAACGATGATAGTTATGCAGCGGATATTCGACAACGATTTGCGAAAGCTACGTCTGCATTCAATTCTCTAACCAAGTGTTTGTGGTCTACCACCATCGCGAAGGAAGTCAAGTTGCGCGTCTACCTATCCGCTATTCGCCCTATCATGATGTACGGATCGGAGACATGGGCAGCACCGAAGACGCAGATGGAAAGGTTGGATTGCACGGAGAGGAAGCTTTTTAGGCGTTTGCTTGGATATTTCTGGCCACGTGTATGCCATAACGAAGACCTTTACAAGGAAATCGACGCAGTACATCAACGCTTGACACGAGGGAGGTGCCAGCATCTCCTAACGCCATCTCAAGCAGCAATGGAAAGTCGACTTCGACTGCTCGGGCATATACTAAGAAGAACGCCGGATCGTCTCGTACAACACGCTTTAAAATTGCTTCCAAATCCTGTCTGGAAACGGCCACCTGGGCGTAGGCGAAAGTTCTGGACGGATGTGGTTAAAGAGGATTTGAAGTCACTCGGCATTGAAAGACAGTTCAGGCGCGATGTTTCGTTTCGCAGGAAATGGAATAGTGACAGCTGGATGGAATGTGTTCAAATTGTGGCTGAAGACCGTGAAAAATGGACACGGCTGACTACTAGGACGGCACACCTCGGTGAAGATGCGGAATGACCGCGTCAGGCGAAAGCCAACCGATTAAGTCAAAAGTAAGTCATGTTCTCCCCACGATTGGGACACCTAGAAGCAATCTGAAGTCGCGCATTTTTCGAGAAAATGAAATTTTGGGATGCTCTGGGCGTTTCCAAGTCATCTGTGTTGCAATACTGCCCCTCTTTTCACGTCCTTGCGTATGTTCGCTATTTCGGGCTTGATATCCAGCAGTTAACTCGCGATCTGAGTAACAATGAAATGTAGCAGTTGAGAACTAATTTGAAAATCATCCCCAACTTCGGTTTGTATAGTTTTACAGATAATATTCAATTTTCTGGTATATCTGCCTTATTACTTCCCACATCAAAAACAAATTCAATTTTTTCGCCATTGGAACCACAAATTTTGCATGTCATGCCTCTCATGAATTGCGATTCCATTCGTGGACCCTTGTCCGACTCGTGACGAATACGCTAAGCATAAACTGCTTGACCCTGACATTGAGAGCCCTTTCCATTCCTTCCTCCTCCTCGGCCCTCAATCCCGATCTCTCTGGACAATACGGGCGTCCACAAGTGGTTGCCGCGAAAGTAATTGTTACGAATTGCGAGTTTCGTGGTACGTGAGTGCGCGATTTATATGTAGCCCAACTCATCAACAACAGCGCTTTTTTATCGCCCATCGGGGCAATGAGCCGGATTCGTGCTCAATTGGAGATTCAAAATCACAAGTCCTCTGGCTCTCACCTCATCGATTTTAGTGGATAGCGTTTTTCTTTGAAGCACGGTCTGCTTGCAGAACATCTCCTACCATCGGATATACTCGATCATGTTTTCAAATTTCTAGCAGAGTTAAAACACGGTGAACAACAACATTGACACCACAGTTCGAAACAACGATGAGAGGAGAAACCCTTCAAAGTAACACATAGGATTCAACGTTGTGTTAGATTTCGATGTAGTGCTAAAAGCATGCCAGAACACGCAGCGTAAGGCAAACGTGGTAAAACGTCTCCGAGTCACAGTGTTGTTACTTTAGCAATTGTTGTCACATCATAAAAGTAAACATCCTTGTTTTCTATTATTTTAACGTCAGTGCGCTTTAAATACAGCGCCGCCCAGATTTCTCGCAATGACGGTGTTTTGCGGCGTTTTTTGTGTGCACAAAACGCAATAATTCGCTTCAGGGTGGTCTGGTTTGAATTTTGAGGACATTTTTGAGATTCTTTCATTCATACCTCTCTGATAGTGCGACAATATAAAAAATTGACTACCTCCTATTTCGCAAAAATCACATATTTCCTACCGGAGCCAAAAGACAAATTTCATAAACATACATACCACTCCCTTCTTCTAGCTGAGAGGAACAAGAGAATTCTCGTAGAGGCAATGTCCACGATGGAAACCGTTTTCATGTTTTCACCAGAAATCGAAAGGTGCGGGGCTCATGGCAGCAGCAATGTCGAAAAAGCGGCTAAAAAGAGGCTCGAATAGTTCCTCACGGCCCTGAACTTCTGTGTGAAGCGCAATGCCCGCCCACTCCTCCTCAACGGCCACTAATCGAAACAAGCAACTAAAATACCGACTCCGAGAAGAAAATAATATTCAAATGGTGGGAAACAGTTAGATCAGTGCATCACTTGATCATTTCATTATCGTATGTTCTGTTGAAGTTGATTTTTCAGTTGTTTGCTTTGGTCGGGAGCCGTTGAGAGGAGTGGGCGGGGATTGCGCTTATTACAGAAGTTCAGGGCCGTTTAGGAATATTTTGGGCTCTATTTAGCCGTTTTTTCGGCACTGGTGCTGCCATAGGCCCCGACCGAACCTTTCCAATTTCAGTGAAAACTCGGAAATGATTTTTATCGTAAACAGTGCCTTTAGAAATTTGATTTACCAACTCTGGACCGAGATATGGCGATGCGACGCTGTGTGCGCCGGAAAACGTCGCAAAACGTCGTTTCCGCAGGAAATCTGAGTATTGCTTTACACAGGGAATCTCTTGGCCTGACACTAAGCTAGAAAACGGGTCATTCCTACTTTGAATCGGATTACGAAAACTAATCTGGAACTCTCCAAATTCATTTTATCTGTCTTTTCTGTTTTGCTTGTCACTCCTTATTAGACATCATGGTATTCCTCACTCAAAAAGTTCATCTTTCAATGTTTTACCGGCTACCTTCCTGACTATAATCCCTTCTTCAGGTCAATCTAAAACGGAAGGATTTAGAATATAAATTTGACAACAGCATGTGGGGGGCTGCTAACCTGTCCCTTCTCAGGTGGTTCACATCCCGGAGTCCAAAGATGTCGGGAAGCTGCCTCTGCAATATTGCTGGTAAGGGTGCTGAAGCCGGAGGTGGAGCATCAAGCTTACCTACCTACCTACTTACTTGCAAGAGGGTATGGAAGAAAATGAGTTGTGGGAATGGAGGGGAATTCATGCAAATAAACGACGTCATTATTCGGTTTGTCGCGATATTTTGAATAATACATGCAGATATTCTCATATGGTATTCGTATTTCGCATTGTGATAATAGCACGGTATTAGCTAGAGACCTTGTGAGCAAGCCCACCCAAATTCCTCTCTATTTGGAAAGAAGCACTCCAAATGCAGGAGACAAAAACTGACTCAAATCTGAGTCACGCAGCAACATTTTTTCGGATTGCCTCTCGATCCAGTGTTTTTTCGTTGTAATGCTAATCTCCTTGGATTTATTCGGGGCGCAGCGATTTGGCCTTCCGTCGTCAACATTGGTTTTATCGCATCTCACGCGCGATTTCTGTTCTATATAGATTAAAAGACGGGGAGTTTCGAGGTGATTTGAAACTTTTCGCGGTCTCACTCTGATATCTATACAATTTCCTATGGAATCAGAACTTTTTAGAAACATAATTGGGATAAACTGTTGACTTGCTATCTAGTGTAAAGGCGCCTCAAAACTTGTTACGTTCGCTTCGAAAGGAAGAGTATCTACAAATGTAGCTGGTGCTTCCTGCTGTGCAATCAAGAAAAAAGTCAAACAGCTAGTGTGAATCTCCATGTTTACGAATTCGATTGTCCAACCCCAACAGCAGGCAAAAGGATGCAACACGATCAGTCGTTTTTTCGATTGATTAGCCGCGAATTCTAGTGCGATGACCGCCCCAATTCCTTCGATTTCAGAATTTGTAGAAAAAGTTGGATACTTTGCAGACAGCAGATTGTGACAAGGATTGCTTCCATTGATTGGCGTTCTTGTGTTAAAGGCACTGTTCGCGATAAACTTCATTCTCGAATTTTTCATGACAAGCGCTTCTCGTGGCTCTCAGAAGCAAAACAGCGTTAAAGAAACGGGACGTAAAGCTACCCAGGAGCCGCAAAACGGCTTAGAAAAGTGGGCAAACCCCGCCATTGTGGGCAGACCCCGCCCCTTTCCGCCCATCGACGTGAACAAAGGAACACTCGAAATCGTGAGTTGAGCGATGGTTTCCGATCAAAAGCCCCGTTCTTCCCTTCATTCCCAACTTCTCTCTTTACTCAAGTCAGCTCGCATACATTGGCTGTAAAAGACGGAAGTTACAAGCCTCGGACCAGTCGTCCACCATTTTCCCTAGCTCAATTTTTGAGGGACCATAACTCCATTCCCAGAAGGTCTTGCACGATTCCAGAAGCATCATTGGAATCAGAATGGGACCGGTTTCAAGATAGGCAAAAAAACAGAAAAGCGATTTTTATCGCCAACAGTGCCTTTAACATAGGCCCTCTTGTGCTTACGCTAACTTCTGACTTTGGAACAATCGACCGCTATGAAGAAATGATACCTTTCAATACATACAATTAGTTGTTGTTATCACAATCTCGAGTTTTCATTCAATTCCGTCGTCGGGCGGAAAGGGGGCATTAGGCGTTTCGGGGACTTCAGAACGCTTGTATGCAACTGTTCTTTTGCCATTGTCGGCTCGTTTTCTGCCATTCTTTCGACACTAACAATAAGAGTCGACGTTCCGGAACAGGGGCTCTCTACACACCGAAGGAGTAGTTGTCTCGCCTTTTGCTGCTCTAATTCCACTTCGGACCAATTCGCTTGCGCTTTGCAGCGTGGCGTTTCGAACTGCAAAAACGGGACAACTCTTCCCTTCGTGTGTAGAGAGCCCCTGACACGACGTTCCTCTTCGTCTATCATTTCGCTGTAGAAAGCCAAGAATAGTGATCATCGTGAATGCTGCCTTTAAAATCTTAACACGAGAATACCACTGCTCATGCTGAGGATATCTGAAGCCAACTATGCTATTGTAACTCATATGCAGTTCTACATGAACCCCATGGGGGTTGGCATTCATGATCTGTGAACCGTGAGTTACAATACTTTTGCTGCGAAGACTGTAGGTAGGCGTAAAGCCAAACCCAATTACAAACTAGGGTATGTGTTTTGTCAATTTCAGCCCTGTTCAGTGAATTAGCAGTCAAGGTAAACTCATTGGTTTGATCACAGACACAGCAGAAAACGCAGTTGTGCCCAGTGATGTGCGTAATTACGACTAACGACTAACGGGCTTCTTGGGTGTTACGACTAACGACTAACGACTAACGAAAATGAAAATATTTTCGTAAGCAATCCCGAAATTCGTTAGAAAGTCAATAGTCATTCAAATCGCGCCCCAACCCAAGGCTTACACCAGGATTGATACATCTTGCCCTGTTGGTTGTTCTAGTTTAATGGTTCGAAATAGCCGTAGCCTCCAGTATTTATTCTTTCTACTGATACTGCTTCGCAGTTCTGGAAAACCCATATTAAAACCCCAACCGAACGTTGCGCAAGGTTAGGCGCAGCATTTATGCGACTTAGTGTCGGTCGCGCGACTTTATGGTAGGCTCACTGACCGACTCTAGCCCTGACCGACTCCAGCGGAGATTTTCACAGAGGGCACTATCAGTAGTGATAATATGGAGCGGTGCCTGCAGGCCACAACTACAGGAACTGTATCCGATGATTGGATTGTGAAGGGTGCCGTCCTTCGATTTTCAGTCATAAACTCGAGATAAGAGGTTTCTATAAAGTGGTGCTGGAACCTCTCAGGGGTAAAATTTCCACTGCTATTTCTTCCGACCTTTCCCCATTACGGAAACAAGCTCTAAACCACGTAAGCGCTCGGCTCGCGACGCTGAGCAAAGAACAATTAGTGCAAAGTCGGTGCGATTCTCCGTGTTGTCACCATCGGGTAGATCTCAAATAGGATCATGTAGCGCAGAATGATAAATTTCGCATTGGAAAAAAAGCAGAGTTCTAGATGGTCTCAGGTTCCCATTTTGTTTCTTTTCCTACAAAAAAATGACGAAAGTCGATGAACACACACTCTCGAGTATTAGGTTTAGTGCAGCGATGTCCGAGTGGTTAAGGAGATATTTTATTTATGTATATGTAGGCTTGCAGTTTGAACTAGGTTCTCTAACAAGGAATGATTCGTGTCTTCAATGGCCATGAATGCTTCGGAAAACATGCAATCCTTCATGCCTTCCTTTTTTCTATTCATAAGAGCTTTTTTCTGTCTCAGCTGTGCTTGTTTTCAAAGCCTAGATTTTTAGCGACTAACGATTAACGACTAACGACTAACGAGGGTTTTGGTCGGTTGAACGACTAACGACTAACGAATCACAAAATTTCTATTACGCTTATCCCTACTTGTGCCTGAGGGTGATCGTCTAGGTGCGGATTATGTGGGCGGTCGCGTCGCGACTTGCACCTGAAAAGATCCTAGGGAACGGCAGGACGCTCGGGTGACTTGCCTCATCTCTCTATTGAGGACTGCAATGCATGTCCCCACTGTCCGCAGTTAGGAGATCGCAGTCGGAAGCTACTTCATACTCCTTTCCATGTTTAGTTTTACATTGGCAATGCAGAATGAATTTTCCTTCAAGTTCATAATGCATCCTGTAAACCGCACTTCGAAAAGAAGTGAAGGTTGGTTACTTGAAAGTCTTGAGCGCGTTTAGGAAGGGGATCCTCTCTCTTCCCTCATATGTTCCGTGTCCCATCCAGTGGTTACGGATCTAACAATAAGACACTGGAATGGCAATACGCCCGCTATGTCTGGTTATGACAGGCTGCTTTGCATTGGCGTGGAACTACCGATCAGGTGGAGCAATTCAGCCGCATATCAAGACGGGCCCGTTGCTGACGGTTTTCACCCAACTGAGACGGGTGCTTGACAGAGACTTGAATTCCCGTCCCCTCTAACCTGTTCAAGCAGCTGTGAGCGCTTTGCTCTTAGAGAAGTTCCGCTAATTTCATCTCTACCGTCAGTAAAGAGCTTCAATTGAACGTAACTGTCCCGAACAGACGCCCGCTGCAGAAAAATGAATCACCCTTCAACGGCATTATACTTCCAAATAGCCGCGCCATCGTTGAGTCGAACAATGAGATCGTCGTTACTAATACCCGTGTATGCGTGCCTGTTTGAGGGTCACACGGGTGAGACTCCCATGAAAGAGTGAGGGGTTCCGCCCGAATGGACAGAAATCATTCGGCAAACAATACCCTCGTAACTGGATACGAGGGGGATTAATTATTACATAGCCACTTTGCGGCAACTCAACATTCGTGTAATATTCTTGAGAAACGATTCCAAATGGACATGCGAAGTCAAAAGCTGGAATGAAATCGACAATCTCTTGATCCGGGAAGATGTGAGGAGTGACTTCTATATATGGAAACTAGCTTCCAACTATGTAGATGAATAATTTTAGAGCAAGCCGGATGAATCGATAGTTCGAACAACCTTTCCCAAACAAATCAAATTTTTCTTCGGACAGGTTTTTAATAATTTCCGAATTGATTAAGAAATTCAATTAAAGACACTGTTCACGATATAAAACTGTACTCTAGTTTCCCATGTTTTTGAGAGAGCAAGTGCCCGAAGCAAAGGATAATAAAGAAAACTCCTAAAAAAAACTCTCAAATACAGTAGAAAAAACTGTTCAAAGAACATTCAAAAATATACAATTGCGCCTGTTTGGTGTGTTTTGGGGGACTTTGAACAATCCATATGTCGGAATTGGTTTCGCGCTTGTAAATTCTCAGGTTAGCGACTTTGTTTTCTGATTATTGTACCGAAAACTCTTCAAAAATAAGGGTGTTCAATGCACATGCTTGGATGCCAGAATCTTTCGGGATAAAGAGTATTCAAAATTTCGGCAACTTTTCCTCTAGTGAAACGAGCGATTTGAACGAATATTCGGGAATTCGTCCAAATACGCTAGGGATGGATAGATATTTCCAATAACTTCGATGAATACATGAACGCGATCGGAAATTTTCAAATGAAAAATGCAGTGGCTATTAATCAGGGTCTTTGGCAGTCCTAATTATTAATCCTTTTATTGATGCAATCTTTTTGCTAGCTTCTATAAATCCTTCTCCAGTTGAATATCCGTTTGGGGCTCACCAGCTGATCTTAAAGGCAGTGTCCGCGATAGAAAACGTTTTTCTGTTTTTAGCCTACCTTGAAAAAGGTCTCAAGCTGATTCCAACGATGTCTCTGACATCGTATACGACTGTCTGGGAACGGAGTTATGGCCCCTCAAAATTGAGCTAGGGAAGCATGGTGGACGAAATGTCCGAGGCTTGTAACTTCCGACTTTTGCAGCCGATGTATGCGAGCTGACCTGATTAAAGGCAGTGGTCGCGATCAAATATGCTTGTCGTCTTTTTCTCTCCAAATCCTTCCCTGGGTCTCGAGTAGTAGGACGTATAAGAAAAAATCGCGAAAAAACCACTGTTTTGGGCCGAATTTGAAACCTGAACTTTCTTGTCTTTTGATGGTGGACGAGCCCTCTCCACATCATCGGCATCGATGACCTCTTATATCAAGCATCAGCTAGCTTGAAATTGAATGTCAATCAATGAACCTTCGAATTTTTGTGTGTATCTGGTCAAAAACATTGACTGAAGTGATGCTCTCATTATTCAACCGTTTTTATTCGTTAAATTTGCATTTATTTCGTCCTCTGAATGTCGATGATTTTTGACTGCTCGGCATGAGACTGCGATCTGTTTCGTCATCGCTGTGCACGTGTGCACGAACTAGCTTCTTTGGGCCCTAGAAACTCTATTTGTAGACCGTTTTTCACCGCGCTACCTTCATAGTTTTTCAGCTGTTTTTGATCTAAGTTGATTTTTGTAGTTTTTTCGATAACGTTTCTCATCGTGACCACTGCCTTTAAGGAGAGAAGTCGAGAATGAAGGGAAGAACGGGGCCAATCATCGGAAACCATCGCTCATCTCACGATTTCAAGCTTTGATTCGTTCACGTCGATGGGCCGGCAATGCGCTTTTCGGGTTTGCCTTGCGCTCAAAGTGGCAGGGCTCTTTTGGGGCTCTTCCTTGCTCGGTTTAATGTGTTCTTTCGACGTTAACGTTACAGTGTGCCCCTCCACTACCCAATCCCAGGGGAATTTCAAAGACTTTTTTCATCGTGAACTTTGCCTTTAAAGGCAGTGGTCACGATGAAATACGTTATTGAAAAAAACTACAAAAATCAGCTTAGATCGAAAACAGCTGAAAAACTATGGAGGTAGCGCGGTGAAAAACGTGTAGAATTAGAGATTCTAGGGCCCAAAGATGATAGTTCGTACACACGTGCTTAGCACCGCAAAACAAGATCGCAGTCTCATGCCGAGGAGTCAAAAATCATCGACATTCAGAGGAAGAAATAAATGCAAATACACCTAATAAAAACAGTTGAGCAATGAAAGCAAGCGCTCCAGTCAATGTTTCTGACTAGATGAGTCCGAAGGATAGTGTTCATTGATTGAAATTTTTTAAACCAGCTGGTGTTCTTGATATTAGAGATCATCGATGGCGATGATGTGAAGTGGGCTCGTCCATCATCAAAAGACAAGAAAGTTCAGGCTTCAAAATTGCCCCTAAACAGCGGTTTTTTTTTCGCGATTCTTTCTCATAGGTCCTACTACTCGAAACCCAGAAAAGGGTTTAGAGCAGGGCTGTGCGGCAAAGGAATTTAAAATCTTGGCAAACGGCAACGGCAACAGCAAACCCCAAAAATGACCGGCAAACGGCAAAAGTGATTTTGTGCTACAATACACCAACATTTACTTACAAGGGAGGGTTGTCAACTTAAGTTGGAGTTTCGGGATGCAATTTTAATATGTTCTAGGGGGGGACAGTGTTGCAATATCCCGAGCTCAGAATCTGCCGAATGCCTCAGACGGTCCCTAAAAAGGTCAAAATCTGACCAAGGCCTGAACGGTTCGGCCGAAGTGAGTAGAGCTGACTCAATGATTGATTTACCTTTAGATATGTTCAGAATAGATGTAAAAAATTTTGGTGCATTCATTCTGTTGAGATAAGGAATTATGCATTGTTGCCCAAACCCTGATCTATTCTGAACATACATAAAGGTAATTCAATCGTTAAACCAGCTCACTTCGGCCGAGCCGTTCTGGCCTTGTTTGAGTTTGGACCTTTTCAGGGACTGCCTGAGGCATTTAGCAGATTCTGAGTGTGGGATATGGGAACACTGTCCTCCCCCCAGGACATATATATTAAAAGTGCATCCCGAAACTCCATCTTATGTAGGCAACCCTTTCTTGGTAGCCATGTCGTATTCCATGCAATACAATACCCCGCACTAATTTACTCAAAAAAGTCGCGATTTCGCGACTTTCGCGGCTTTTTTTTAATTAGCGCTGGTATTGTATCTGTTAGTTATTTTACTGTTAGTAACAAGTAGTAGGCTCAGGGATCTCAACTTCACTCACTTCAAACTACGATTGAATTGTTACCCTTGTGAGGCTACAGGAGTGGAGTAAGACTAATGTAGTGGAATGCAGTGCTCGCGGTAAAAGCAGCCTTTGAATTGTCAAATCAAAAGCTCCGGGAGGCATGTTGATCGAAGGCACGGAATGAGGGGCACCTAAAGACAATTCGGCTGGTACAACGCGCGCGACGGAAGTCCGCTGCGCTCACTTCGTCGCTAGAGCGCCGCGTGCAGTGCGTTTAGCCAGCTGGACTGCTCTTGGGCTCTTCCGTTTCTGTGTATTTGGCCTACAAGCCGGCACAAGGCCAATAACAGCAACAATGTCGGCTAAAAACAAGCAACAAATCGATCTATACTTTCCCGAAACTTGAATGTGATTTACCCGCCCCACTCACCTCCCCTGTGGCTACCGAGGAAGTGGGTGGGGCGAGTATACCACGTTCATGTTTCGCGGCCGTATATTGTTATTGGTTGCTCGTTTTAAGCCGGTTCTCCACACTGTTGTTGCAATGGGCCTCGAACCCTTCGATTTCTGGCAAAAAGTTAAATGCGGTTTCAATCGTTGCCTTCAAAGACTTTTCATAGTTTCATTTTTACACCATTTCATAACAAACCCAGCTCTGTCATTGAGTCAACCCTCCATTTCAGCTAATGATCTCGAAATCAATGATATCATTGAACACCGCCTTTAATGACCGCCGTGAATATTGTTCAACTTTTAAAAAGCCGGACAAAGTGTTAGCAGAACTGATAAATTTTCTATCCCAATTATTTTCTATCCCCCCATCAGCCAACCAACCGACGATAAGCGGGTCTTTATATACGAGTTCTCAAATGGTTCATATGTCTCAACAAGGCTGCCTTTGCGCTACAACTTTGATATCACTCGGTTTTGTTATCTTAGAACTTGCAGTAATCGGTATGCCTCTGAAAAAGGGTTTTTTGTAATTTTGGTATGTTTAAGGGGCTAGAAATTTGATGATTAAAAAAAGACATTTGGGGCTCCCAAACAGTTTAGAACTCGAACGAACTCCTCTGATTTCCCAATCGAGATGTTTTCATCAGTTAGCGATTGAACGGGTACAATCATACATTGAATGAGCTGGAACTAGAAGCTGGAACCAGTCAAAATAATTATTTGTAGCAGCTCCGAATCGCTGACCAACACGGAGACTGCGGTGAGCGCAAATCCTGTTGTTTTAACGAATTTTTGCCGAACATTTGCCGTTTTAGACGGAAATTTTGGCAATCGGCAACGGCGAACGGCAATCGGCAAACGGCAATTGCCGCACACCCCTGGTTTAGAGAGGAAAAAAAGACAAGCATATTTGATCGCGACCACTGCCTTTAAAGGCAGTGTTCACGATAAATCTCGTTCTCGAGGTCTCGGTGTGAAACACTAAGTTGGCAGGTGCTGTAGAGGATAGGGTCGAAGAAAGCAATGAAGACTGACCAGAAATAAATACGAACGGCTTTGAAAGCTCTCCCGGTGCGCCTACCTATCCCGGTCCGCCCCCAATCGGACGAGCTTCTGGCGCCGCACACGTTTCGATGGCGAATTGCCAAGCAACTCTACCGCAGTTGGCATTATCGATTCGCGCAGATTTCGGGATTAGCGCGCGCTTGCCGAAATCAGCAGGGCCCATGATTCTCGTCCACGCCCTGAATTTAGAAACCGTTATTTTGACTGATTCTGGACGTTTTTCTTCCCTGTTTCTTCACTATAAGTTACCTCACGACCAAACAATCCCATTTTTGGGTCGAACTCGAGTGCGATATTCATCGTGAACACTGCCTTAAAGTGAACAAGCACTCTTGAGGGGAAAAAGGTATCGTGGCACCATGCCATAGAGAAGCGTTCCATCAGAAATGAAAACTTTTTACAGTCCCATGGTCTTCACTCTCTAGGTGGCCTCATATGATTTCGCCCTTTTATAGAGACTATTATGCAGCTCATCTACCCCCAGTCCCTTCATGTTACGATCAGAGATTTCTACCCCAGCTGCCATTCTTCTCGGACACCTTCTAAATTACTGCTACTTTTTTCCTGACAATTCTCACGAGTTTTCGTGCTGTTGCTGGCCGCTTTTCAAATTGCATTTCATTACGTCTATCGTCATGAAACAAACAGTGAACGGTAGTTTGGTCAAAGTCTCATATTTGACTCGAAATTTGTATACGGGGGTTTTCGGGGTGGGAAATATGAATTTGACGTCCGTTTCTCGCTTTTCAAAATACTGAGGTGGGTTTAGCCCCCTAAATGTCATGGTACCCACGTACCCTGCAGTAAATCTCAGAATTTCGACAAACGGACTCCAGATTCGTGTTCACCGCCCTAAATTACTCCTGAATTTAAGTTTTGAGCAAAATCCGAGCAAGTTTTTTGAAACAGCCGGGAAAATGTCTGGTGGGGGTGCACACCAAAATTAATGAAACTAGGTGTGAGACAATCCTCGATGTTGCCGTTCCCTCAGAATTGGGAAACACCCTTCCCTGGGGCTGGTTTCACTTAAAGGCAGTGTTCACGACGACCGGGGGGGGGGGTCCTTCTAGATTGACAGTCCAACCTCTGAGACCCCCCTCCCCAGATCACCGGAGCTCAGACCTCCCACTGTGAGGCCTCACACATCGTGCCGTCCCTGTGTGGGTGCCTTTTCGCAACGCTTGAAAAACCCTTATAACTTTTTGCAACCTGCCGCTCAGGGTGGGATACTGCGCAGTTTCACTATTGAGCCACATGAGATACTAGCAATACTACATAGTCGTTTTCGCAGATGCGTTTACCACTAAAAACATGCCCCTGATAGTCGGGAATGCACCAAATGGGCAAGAAAAACCATTGAAACTGGTAAAAACTGGCCCTATCAGCTGTGGGGCAAATCGAAGAAGTAAGTGCAGAATCGCGCGTCGTGTGCTTACAAATTACATAAACTAAACAATGCTTTGAAATGGAGGGTACATGATTATAACTTCAAAATAGGGCAAATCGCCACCACAGAGAACAAGGAGTAGGCATATTTCCACACACTCACACCAGGCCGCGCTTTTGCGTCTATTGACATTACACTTCAAGGCAGTCATGGGTGGTGTAAGCCGGTCAAAGTTTGGGTTCGGCGCTTTATTGAAGTTTTATGTAGTGGCGCAAACTTGTCAAAACCTGCAGTGTAGGGCGAATCTGGTGAGAGGTTTTCGGTTTAGCGATGTGTTACTCTGCTATTTGTCGAAACTTATGATTGTCTGGTGAAAGTAACAATTCGAATAAATCTATGAGGAGGTAATTATGTTTTTATAAAGACTTCCCATTTGTGAACAGCTTTGATGCTATTTTTTGTACAGCTCCCCCCTACTCGTTCTCGTTTTGTCGTAATGGATGGCAATTACTCCTACAATTCGATAATTGTTGGCTGTTAGCCGAAACGTTTAATGCATTTTGAAAAGTGTCTGGTCTCATTGAAAAGGTTCTACATGAAAAAGGCGAAACTGGTTGCATTCCGAGCCATGACATTGAGGTGTCTGTCTCTCGTCTTCCTCCTAAATTGGACCCAATTTCTGCTACGGTCTCCTATTATAATGTGGAAGTCCAGGCAATCGCCGCTGTCAAAGTGCAACAAATAGCGGGCGGCTCTAAACATAGTTGGCGGGTCTTTTCCAACACACTATCCCCTTCAAAAACACCACCGATTTGGATCCGTTGAGAAATGCTCGTTCTTGAAACTAGTTCTATTTCTTTCTACCACGGTGTGGACCTGTGACTGGATTTATGAAGATGAACGTGACGTGAAGTTATATACCTAATAGCTGTACATTTAGCAAAACTTGAGTTTGACCTAACTTAAGGTGAGGATGATTTTTTCAAGGTCAGCAGAAGTCTTCTGAAAGCTATTCCATTGTTGTTTCATGCACTAGCCACTGACGATTAGTGCACGAGACTCACAAGGGAAGTGTTTTTAATGGTAAACGCATCTGCGAAAACGACTAGTATTGCTAGTATCTCTTGTAGCTCAATAGTAAAACTGCGCGGTATTCCGTCCCGAGCTGCAGGTTCCAAGAAGTTATGAGCGTTTTTCAAGCTTAGTGAAAAGACATTTTTTACCCATCAGACATTTTTTGGGTGTTTTAAAAAGTTCTCCCGGATTTTGCTCGAAACTTGTATGTAGGGGTATTCTAGGGTGGTGAGCATCAATCTGGTATCAGTTTGTCGAAATTCTGAGGTTTACTGTACAGTAGGTGTCATGCTATTTAGGAGGCGAAGCCCTTTTTAGCGTTTCCAAAGTCGACAAATGGACATTGAAGGCACTGTTCGCGATAAAAAATCGCTTTTCTGTTTTTTGGCCTATCTTGAAACCGGTCCCATTCTGATTCCAATGATGCTTCTGGAATCGTACAAGACCTTCTGGGAATGGAGTTATGGTCCCTCAAAAATTGAGCTAGGGAAAATGGTGGACGAGTTGTTCGAGGCTTGTAAATTCCGTCTTTTGCAGCCAATGTATGCGAGCTGACCTGAGTGAAGAGAGAAGTTGAGAATGAAGGGAAGAACGGGGCTTTGGATCGGAAACCATCGCTCAACTCACGATTTCGAGTGTTCCTTTGTTCACGTCGAGGGGCGGGAAGAGGCGGGACTTGCCCATAGCGGCAAGGTTTGCCCACTTTTCTAAGCCGTTTTGCGGCTCCTGGGTAGCTTTTCGTCCCGTTTTTTCGACGCTGTTCTGCTTCTGAGAGCCACGAGAAGCGTTTGTCATGAAAAATTCGAGGATGAAGTTTATCGCGAACAGTGCCTTTAAATTCATATTCACCACCTCGAATAGCCCCCGTATACAAATTTTGAGTCAAATCTAAGACAGACCAAACTACCGTAATCTACCTCATTCTGTCAAAAATCGATGAATGGACTACAGATTCGTGTTAAGCTCCCCAAATAACCCATAGAGACACGTTTTGAGTCACTTCTTTCGTAGCGTTCAGGAAATCGTAAAAAGTCACATTTTGCCCTTACAAGGGAAGTATGCAAAGCGTAGGTCTGATCTGCCAAAACGACTAGTGTCGTTAGTATCTCTTGTGGCTCAATAGTAAAACTGCGCAGTATCCCGCCGCGAGCCGCAGGTTCCAAGAAGTTACAAGCTTAAAAGCTCATTTTTTGTGCTTTTTGTACCTTCCAAAAATCGCGTTATTCTTCGGAAAATCCGAAAACGGACCTCATGAATGTGTTCAGCACCCAAAACTACCCCCCTGAGCAAAGTTTGGGTGAAGGCACATTTTCCATACTTTGTCCAGACTGACAGCGTTTTGGACTTGTACGGATTTTCGGTTGGGCGCTTATTTCTACCAATTGAGGGCTCTGGAAGCGTTTTAGAAAAATGTTCCAGATTTGACTTAAAATTCTCCCAGAGGGGTTTTTGGGGCGCTGATCACGATTTTGAGATTTATTAGTCGATTTCCAAAAGTTTTCGGCTCATTTCGTTTGAAGCTTCCCAACCGGGGAAAATTTCGAGGGAAAAACGCCACTTTCGAGATTTCCGGTTTTCTACGATAGATATGTCTCAAAATCATTCTCTGAGGGTTATTTGGAGTGCTAAACACGAATCTGGAGTCCGTTTATCGATCTATTGTAGATTACGGTAGATTACGGTGGGTATACGGTAGTTTGGTCAAAATCTCAGATTTTACTCAAAATTTGTATACGGGGGTTATTCGGGGTGAAGAATACGAATTTAACGTCCGTTTGTCGATTTTCAAAATACTAAGGTGGGTTTTGACCCCTAAATGACATGTTACCTACAGTAACCTACAGTAAACCTCAAAATTTCGACAAATGGACTACAGATTCGTGATCGCCACCCTAGATTACCCCTACATACAACTTCTGAGCTAAATCCGAGAGAATTTTTTGAAACTCCAAGAAAAATGACTGATGGGAACCCTTGTCTTTTTGCCAGGATTGCAGAATACTCATAACTTTTTTGAACCTGCTGCTCGCGGCGGGATACTGCGCATTTTAACTATTGAGCCAGAAAAGATACTAACCATACTAGTCGTTTTGGCAGATCCGATCTACGCTTTTTATACTTCCCTTGTTAGTCGAAAACTTGGTAAATCGACAGATAAACACCTCATATTCGTGATGAGCGCTCCAAATGACCTGTGAGGTTTTTAAATCAAATCTGAAATTTTTTTCTGTAACGCTTCCAGAGCCCTTCAATTGGTATAAATGAACGCCCAACCGAAAATCCGTAATTCCAAAACGCTATCAGTCTGCGCAAAGTTCGGATAAATGTGCCATCACTCAAACTTTGCTCAGGACGGTAGTTTTGGGTGCTGAACACCATTATGAGGTCCATTTCCCGATTTTTCGAAGACTGATATGCGTTTTTGAAGGCACAAAAAGCACAAAAAAACAACAGTTTTAAGCTTGTAACATCTTGGCACCTGCGGCTTGAGGCGAGTTATTGCGCGGTTTTACTATGGAGGCCTAAGAGATACTAACAATATAAGTCGTTTTTGCAGTTGCGTTTACCGCCATAAGCACGTTCCTTGTATTACACAGTCTACTATTCAGACCACCCAGCTAGCTGATAACATTAAGCTTTATCCTCTACAACTCGAATTCATAAGTATCCTCCAAACTTGACGCGAGTTTTAACTGTAACCCCGCCCTTATCGAACCCTCGCTGGATTTGACGGTTTGACGCTGGCGACAAAGTTTTCTCGTACATTGTCGTTGCGACGTTGCTCGACACACCGTAGCTCTGACGCGGCGACATCACGGAGTCAACACATTATGAATTCCCTTCCTTCAGCACTGCTAACCTCGTAAACGAACGATATCACCCCCTTACCGCTACTTGACGTTGTGGGCATAACGCGATTGGCCACTATGGCCTGGGTCATAGTTCTGGAAATTGTGATCGCTGCTATGATCTGGGTCAAAAACGCTGCAGGCGGTAAACAAACACCAGTGTATCGCGCCGCGCGCGATGTTGTCGTTGGTCGCTCGCTGACGTGTCATACTTATCGTCGCCGCGCTTCCCGTTCGTCCTCATTATGAAGCAGCGTATAGTTGCCATCCGTTGCACAGCGGCACGGAGACGCGATGGCCACGTCTCAATCGCGTCTTGCAATTTCAATCTGCGCGATCGGATGCAATGTTTAGCAAAGGTTTGTGCCCTAAATCGGTATGCGTGGAATGCACTGTCGCAGTTGTTCGTTGCGAGAAGTATTATCTCTGCCTCAGGCCAGGCTTATACTTCCCGCGACGGACGACGAGACATAGGGTTTGCCGTATATCAGTCTAAAATCGATAGTTCTGATGTGCACCGTCGTTGAAAGTATACACGAGGCCCTAAAGTATCAGCAGTGCTGTCACTCCGGCATTTTATCATTCCAATGTGGCGTTGAATACGTCATCCGCGTAGAGCGGTGTTAGCTGTGCGTCCTACAACATTTTCTACAACAATGGTAGGTTCTATAAGCTAGCGCTGTTTTCAATTGTTCGATTCTAACATGTAAATGAAAAGCATCTGAGCTTCTCGAATTTTTCTTACCTCCCATACAGATCACCGCCTATTTCCTCATTGCGTCTGCTTAGAATATCATAGGCCGTTAATCGATTCATTACCCATTCTTGGTCTCCGTTTTGACCTGGGTCTTGACGTCCATTTCAGCGGTGTAGTTTTGTAGGCCGAGGAAGTCATGATTATGCGGAGCGTCTATCGTCGGTGTCGTTTCTGCAGGGAGCGTGGAATAGGCGTCACTTGCCGACGCGAGGAGTTACAGTCCGTGTCACAGCAGAAATATAATGGTTCCTTCGCGTGCGTGTGCGAAGCATGAGTAAGAGAAACCGGGCGAGCGAGAGGGAGACGGAGGAGCAGCGTGCGCAATGAACCATTTGGAGCAGGCACAGACTCTAATGATCTCTTCGCGACCGCGCACTCCACATATGCCACGTATATTAGTTGCGACTTTTTTACAAAAGGACGCGGATGGTCAGGGAAAATAGTGGGTGGAGAATGTGTCCGATTCCCAGCTTGTTTCGACCTGCTGTGAAAACGGCTCCATGCATCGTAACTCTGTTCATGCGCGATATGTCGATCAGAAGATATTGTTAAGTTTTCACAGGCGAAGAAGAGGAACTCGCGGGTTCACCTCTTGTAAACCTTTACAGATGCTTTCATCGTAATGCCTATAGGGAGACCCTTCATTTGACAGGTAAATCTGAGGAAATAACCTCGTTTGTACACCCGATTGGTTCATTTCATATGTATTCATCCTTGATTTCCTCTCATAATCCATTTATATCCTTTTTTTCGTGAGGGTATTTCTCGTTTTATTTTAGGTGACTAACAGGAATACTTCTTACTCAGAACGGGTTGCGACTTCTTCTCATAACATCCCACATGCGTGTTTGAATAGGGTCTAGTGTCGTTCATCACAGATAAGAGCCTTAGCGGAGCAGGTCTGAGTCATATTCCCCTGCCCATATCCCTTCACCATTCATGACTAACGGATGGAGTGATGGGCGGCTTATCACGAATTTTCATTGCCGCACAGTTCGTTATCGCCGGCCTCTCGCATGACTCACTTTCCACCATTCAATTACTGCATTGTGTCCGCTTCGCTGTGATTCATCCAGTTTCACTTCACCCAACTTCACTTTAACGAATAAGAACGGCTACGGCTCGACTTGTTCTTGACTGGAGTCCAACAGACGTTGAGGGACTGACTATTCCATCGAATATTCAGAGTAATTGATAGTTTTGTGCTGTGTTAAATCAATAGGTTTTTTGACTGCAGGTGTTCAACTAGCTGTTCCATAGTGATGGCATGTGCATCAACACAAATTCCCATTGATTCATTTCAATTGTGCCGATTTTCACGCGTTTCGCTGACAGTCGGAATGTAGACAGTTCTGTGCCGCCGCTTAAATATAACCCAATTTTTAGAGTCAAGTCCATAATTAAAAGTAACTGATGAGTTTTTCTTCCTGCTGAATTCCAAGTAAAATACTTACAAGAGATCCAGTTCTATATAATCGAAATCAACAATCCAATTTCCGTTTGTAGAAGGCCTAACTAATTTGGGAGAATTTTGTTGTGTTTTGATTTTTTTGCATTTTCATCACTTTTATTCAGTAGGCTCGGTTTATGGGGCATTCCTGAAGAGCTCTAAATTTTCCCGTATCTATTATCAACAGCAGGGCGGTGAGCCATGGCGAAACATAGTAACTGCTGGTGACAGAAAACCATCGTTCGCTGCTGGCGAACATCGAAAAGCACAGCCTCTTGGGAATGCCACAGACCTTATCTAGAGGCGATTTCGGGCGAAAATCCTATCACCTGTTTCTGTTTTTGTCGAACTTCGCCCATTTCCACAGAAAACAGAAGAAAGTCAAAAAGTGGTAGACAACAGAAGATACCACACACCCTTGAGGCCGGATTTATCATGGTGATAACTATGGGTTTGACGATTTTGGTAAGGTTATGCGCAAGATTTAACTAGGCTATGCTTGAGCTAACCCAACCCAAGTCGAGAAACGTAGGGTTAGCGCTACTATGAATCAATTCGGCCTCTGATCTGCAACGCTCGTCAGGTGATTACGGGGCACCACCGCAGTCACACCGCGCTCTAGACTAGGATTTTCAACACAAGTAAACGTACTTTCGGTGGCGCAAGCAAGTTTCCATGATCGTTACAAATGTATGTAAGAGCGTGCGCTGATGGTGGTATCCGCTTTCAATACTATCTCGTCGCTCTCAGCGCCTGTCCCGTCCGCGACCGACTCTAAAGAATTCGTTTTCAAATGTAAGTATGAACAACAGCGAAAAGTGAAAATCCGACCCTCAAGCTTACTTCTGCTGTTTAGCTTCTTGTGCGCCTCGTTTGCAAAAATTCCAGAGTACTCGTTCTTCTTGTAGTAATTAAGATACAACTCGATACTTAAGACATTGTTAGAGAAACTTTTTGGTATTCTCTCTAGAACTCATTCCATGACGAGCTTGTGAGCGTGCAAGACATTGTTCTCAATGGGACACATTCATTTCGCGAGACTCAATTGGGGCAATTGCTTTTAGCAAACAATTATAGAGTAATCAATTTTATAGTACATGCACACGGCAATTGACATATACTTCGTATTTTTGGGAATAATATTTTCACTGATCACTGACAAAAAAGACCCATTAATATGAAACAAAGCTCATCAGTTATCTAATTTCCACCGCCGTTTTGAAAACTTTCTGCAGATAAGGTAGTGGAATGTCCATGAAAACGGACAGGAAACCAAACTCAGCACATTAGAGTTGTATGTAGAAATGGAATTACGATTGATGGAATTACGGTCGGGATCATACTTCCAGCGACGAGCGACGCGATGCAGTGTTTACCATCAAAAGACCAAGAATTGATATGCCTGATACGCACTGTCGATGTCGCTGGTCGCGGGAAGTACGATACCCGCACTAATTTACTCAAAAAAATCGCGAATTCGCGACATTCTGATATAACTCGGCTCAAAGTCACCCGTTCGGGGAGTTAGGGGCATATTTGGAATCAGCATCGAGAGCTCTTCATTTTGAGCAAGCACATTTCTTGACATGCAAACAAGGCGTATAGGGTTAACAGAAAAATCGAGTGAACAAAAACACCACCAACGTCCCGTTCTCAGCTTAAACGGGACCAATCGGCCTGGAACTTGGCCTACAACTTTAATTTCTGATCCTCTTTCAAATAGGCACTGCGGCAGCCCTATCCAGAAAAGTCGATTTTTCATCCCCTTCACATGTGCCAAGTCCATTCTCGCTTCAAACGGGACCTGGTCAAAAGATGTCTGTGCTCAAAATTAAGAGCTCTCAATGCTGCTTCCCAATATGCCCCTAGTTGCCCGAACGGGTTACCTTGAGCCGGGTTATGACGAAAAGTCGCGATTTCGCGGCTTTTTTTGAACAATTAGTGCGGGTATTGTATAGCCTATCTCCACCATTTTAAGCCGGTCGAAGTAGGGTTCATAGGGTTTATTATGGCCCGTAGTAAAGCCGGCGAAAATTTCAGTTCAGCCTATCTGAATCCATGTTCTGAAAAGAATTCAGATGAGCCGCACACATTTCAGACGTACGTGTTGTAGGATAGCGACCTAGGCTAAACAGAGAAAGTCAGCAACAAACAAGTTAAGCTGAATCACTCAGTCAGATCTGACTGACTTCTTGGCTAGAGAAGAGTGAAACAGTGTGCCAGGTCAGGAGTGCGCTCAAGACTTTTTTAAGGAGCAAAGGAGTAACTTAAATAATTCAGCTGAGATTTCGGCTTATCAATGTATTATCAATATCAGCTTCCACGAAACAAACAGCATTTCATATATTGAGAAACGGAGCATGGAGTTGGTCGATTCGTGAACGACCACGTAGAGAATAATGGCCGGTTGTTCTTACCATCACAGGTATCTTCATGTCCCCATCATCATGTCTTTGCAAGACCGACCGCTCGAATGCAGTCTATCGCTCGAAACAATTTCGGACTCGTCTGAGCCCTGTCTGAATCGTTTCGGGCTCGTCTTATCACTCATTCAGATGATCCTGACTGAGTGGTGGCTTTACTACGGGCCTATGTCAAAGTCCTCTTATCGTTGTTGTATTTTGCGATGACCGACCGCTCCGCCGCTTATTCCACCCGAATTCATCTGGGCAAGCTAAGCTTTATTATGATCCGGCCTTGAGGCCCCGGTCAGACTTCGTCGAAAAACCTGCGAGTCCGACTGAGTCCGGTGTGGAAAAACCTGCTGAGTCCCACTGAGTCCGGTTGCCCCCAGCGCCAACCAACTCCTCTGCGAAACACGCAATTGATAGTGACGATTATCACTTCAGCTGTGAATCGGAACGTGTTTGGTGGCTGATTTTTCTTGTTTTCAACATGTCTGAATCTGATTTCCGTATCAGCAGTACGTGGGGCAGAGCGCAGACGGCGAGAGTCGAGATGCGGCGGGACTCGGCAGGTCGCAGTCGGCCGAAAAAAATGCATCCAAATCACGTGAAAAACACCTATATCGACCGGGTGGGGTCAGGATGATTTCGGTGGGACTCAGTGGGACTCAGTAGGTCTCAGTCGGACTCAGTCGGTGCATTGGCCCCGCCCTTGTACGCATGAGAAATATCAGTATCGACCGGGGGGATTGCGGTGGGCATCAAACGGTCGCAGTCGGACTCAGTGGGTTGAATTTTTTGCACCCGTCTTCCACGAATTCGATGCGTATCGACCCGGTGGGACTCAGTAGATCCACCGACTATGACGGGGGCCTGAATCCGATATTAGAGAAATAGGCGTGTTTTCTAATGGGAACTGTAATTGAAATCTGCACTAGCCGCAAGTCTTTTCCACTTGTCAGCAGTTCCATTCATGATTTACTTCATGGCACTCGTTGTTATATTCACTGTTTCTTCTAGTTTCTCCTCTCTATACTTTATCTGTCTGCACTTTTCCTCATTGTTACTTCCAAACACTCTTGAATGACCTTCTTGTCATCTTCTCTTCCCTTGATTCTTACATTTCATTCTTCAATTCCAATTGCTCCTACTACCCTTATTAAGTTACAGCTGCAACATTCACCATCCCCCTCATACCGCAATCCTCGTCTTTTTGTCATCCCACATCTCTACATCGCATTCTTAGAGCTGCTTCACCCCCTCTCCCTTTCTCCCAATCGTTCTCTCAATTTCATGCGGGGTCAATCAAGTTTGGCGTTTTCGATGGATGCGCTAGTGCATTCATCGCCTCCAGTCCTTAGACTGGTAGCTATCCCATTCCTCTCCCGTTCTCACCCCGTCACATGCTCATTTAACTGACGCTTATCAAATTTCCTGATTGTTCGCTCAGAAATGTAGCGAATTTTTGTTGCGTATCATGAATGAAAAGGTTCGCATTTGAAAAAATCATCAATCAATAAGTAGTCCTTTATATGTATATGTTAAAAAACAGGAATTCATAGAGAAATGCTTACTAGCCCTCAAGATGATTTATGCAGAAAATGCACACAGATTTGGCGGTCTCAAAATGGAAGTTGTATTGAATAGTAAAGACTCATGTCAAGTAACGAAGGAACTGGTTCCGACACGGTTTTGGGAAAGGGTCGAAGATAAAAACCTCTGTCATATTAAAATTTCTTCCACTCAAAAGTTCCAATCATATGAGCAAAACCGAGAAACGTTTCGCATCCACGACGGTTCATAAAAATCCCGGTTTTTCATGGCCGAAAGTCGGAGGGTGGCGCGCTTGGTCTATCCCATTGTTGAATAGAGTGTCGGAACAAATCGCTTTCAGTACATACACATATCCCAGAAGTTCTTTGTAATTGTTGCAATTGTTTATTACAGGATAAACGTGTGTAATGCATAGTGAAAGACAAAAGCAAAAACGCGTAGAGATCGTAAAAGATTAAAAAACACGTAGAGACAAGTGTAAAGACGATATAAAAGATCGGAAAACGTAGGGGTAAAGAGTGATGATCGGACAAAAGATTATCAAACCAATACAAGATGACTCATACCCGGTCATCAAGTACTGATCCATTATACGCTTGAAGGAGCACAGGTCAGTCGGTAGATTGCCTTTTTCAAGTTGTTTTCCAATTTACTGCCAGCTGTGTTAGCAAAGAAATGGTGCCTGACACTCTTCATGACCACGCGTTGCGAATTAGTTTGAATTTGCTACCTCTGGTGGTAGATGCCCTCATTTTGTGAAGGTGTTTGGCCGTAAGCCACTATGTTCATACAAAATCTTATACATCAGTAAAAGATCAAATCATCTCCCGCGCGCCAGCGCTTCCAATTTGAATCTTGCATTCCTAGCACTGCTGCAAGGCAGACTCTGTTTCATTCCAAGTGATTTCCTGTTTTCGATTATCACAGCGCTTAGAGAAGACTTTTTTGTCGAAACCTCCTTATCACTAGTTATATTTCACCGAGGCCCACCGCTCCGCTGCTGGTGATAATCGAAATCAACAGGTCACTAGGGATGCACCGGAGCTTATGTATAGAGGAGTCCACCAAGAGTGTCTCATTTACTTATCGATAAGAAGCGGTCGGCTGGGGATCAGTGTGCATGAATCCTATAGTTGTACACGAACGAAATTTTTGAAAAATTTTCGAAAGATTTTTCGAAATTTTTTTCGTTCGTTTTCGTTCGTTCGAAATTTCGTCGAACGAAATTTTTTCAAATTTCGTTCGTTCGAAATTTTTCCGAACGAAAAAATTATTCTCGTTCGTTCGAAATTTTTTCGAACGAAAAAATTTCGATTTTCGTTCGTTCGAAATTTTTTCGAACGAAAATTTTTCGATTTTCGTTCGTTCGAAATTTTTTCGAACGAAAAAATTTCGATTTTCGTTCGTTCGAAATTTTTTCGAGCGGAAATTTTTCAATTTTCGTGCGGGCGAAATGCGATTGTTCGAATTTTTTTCGAAATTCGTTCGTTCGGAGTTTTTGTGAACAAATTTCGAAAAAAATTTCGAAATTTTTGACACATTTCGAAAAAATTTCGAAATTTTCGACGAGTTTCGAAAAATACGAAATTTCGAAAAAAATCGAAATTTCGATTTGTTTCGAATTTCGTTCGTTCGACCTCCATAATTTCGAAACTTTTTCGATTTTCGTTCGTTCGAATTTTTTTTCGAACGAAATTTTTTCACTTTTCGTTCGTTCGAAATGTTTTCGAACGAAATTTTTTCAATTTTCGTTCGTTCGAAAATTTTTCGATTTTCGTTCGTCCGAATTTTTTTTCGAACGAAATTTTTTCACTTTTCGTTCGTTGGAAATGTTTTCGAACGAAATTTTTTCATTTTTCGTTCGTTCGAAAAGCTTTCGAACGAAAAAATTTCGATTTACGTTCGTTCGACATTTTTTTCGAAATTGTACAACTATAATGAATCCCATACCAGCACGCTCGATACCGATTGAGCGAGAGCGGTTGTGCTGCAATGAGTTTCATGTTCATTGATCTCCAATCGACCTCTTCTCATTGATAAGTAAATGAGACACTCTTGGTGGACTCCCCTATATATTTGCATGCTTGAATCCCAAGAATCTTATCATCAACTTACGTGTGAAACTGTGTTTAACGTATTCCAGTATGTGGAAAAGTTCTTATTGTTATGTTTTTCTTTGAAAAACGTAGATTAATTTCGGACAAAAAATCAAAAAAAGTATTAACATTGCCTATTTATGAGGTGCATATTCTGCCTTTCGGGGGAAAATCTAGATCTGATTCCTTTTTTACTCATATTACGCTCCGCATCCATCAGACTTGAATTACTGGGAGATCCTTTCAAAAGACCCGCCAGGATCTCTTTCATCCCTTACTATATAAAAACTAGCTTTAAAAAAAAACAAAATTCAATCGGAATGTAGCATAATAATTAGTGCAGCACTACTCGTAGGATTTTGTCAGCAGGCACGCGAGGACGAGTTTTCGCGTCTTTTTCGTCCTTTTTGAATGAATCGCTTCAAACTCAACTTTGAGTTAAACTGTGGTGATTTTCATGATCCTGCCATTTAGGGCCACCCAATGGTTTAGACCTTGTTAGGGTTTTGTTGAGAATTGAAGAAGTCCGGGAATTAGCCAGCCCTCTACATATACATATGCGGTATCGTAGCGTAGGGTGCGAGGCCGCATCTGCCTGCGTTTCCCTGTGTCTACCGAGTGTAAAGAGCTCGCTGATTGCCAAAGTCTTTTAGTTCTGAACAAAATCCCAAAAAAAGTCTATGCCACGTGGTAGCCCTCAACGCCAAGACCGTGAACAATACCGCGCGTATCTTTTGGTCATCCGGCGCTCTAAGGCGCCGGAGCGCGCCGTTTGGCGTCGTTTCACCATAACTCGGTTCAAAGTGGTTCGTTTCGAAAATAAACGTCAGATTTGAAATCAGCATGGAAAATGTGACCCAGCGAACGTTCAAATGGTTCAAAAAATCTCAGAGGAGAGATTTGGGGTTACGGTAGCTATCAAATGTTTCCTGTGTCCATAAGGCCCCGGTCATAGTTGGATGAACCGACGCCTCCAGCCCGGTCGATACACACAGAATGCATTGGAAATGGGATGCAAAAATCACTCGGCGTATCCACCCCGCACCCCCAACACCCACCCGGTCGATACGTATGAACAACATGGTGAGGTGAAGCTGAGAAAATCACTCGGTGTATCCCCCGCTCCCCGCACCCCCAACACCCCCTCACCCCCGGTCGATACGTATGTTTAAAATGATGGAGTGAGGTTGAGAAAATCACTCAATGTATCCGACGCGGTCGATATCCATGCAATACGTGGATGAGAAAATCACCGGGTGGGCGGGTCGAAGATAAAACATTGCGTATCACTAGAAAGCTAACCTTACTGCTACCTCCGTTACTTCACCATACTCTCCTTCACTATTTCTCTGAACAGGTGCAATCCTGTTGGCCGCGTAATCATCGTCATATCTAGTTGGATGCATCGAGTGATTTTCTCAACCTCACTCCATCATTTTAAACATACGTATCGACCGGGGTGGTGTTGGGGGGTGCGGGGGGGGGTGTTGGGGGGTGCGGGGGGGATGCAGATGCAAATAGCACCAACTATGACCGGGGCCTAGGGTTGGCGATTAAGAGTAGTTGTATACGGTTTTTCAACGTTTTATTGTATTTATCACAATCGTGTTCTGTTTTTGAACCTCTGAGTTCCTCCCAGAGCGTTCTGTCAACATCCTACCAAGAGTCTTTTAATACAAAAACCACTATTGCTAACCACGTATGGATGCGAAGGTTATCGAGCTACGAATTTCTTCTACCAGGCCGTCCAATAATTCCTGTCCGAAAATTGTCAAAATGCTATAATTTTCCTTAGAAGTGAAATAATATTAGGCAAGTGTAACAACCCTCTAGAAGGTTCTCCAAAGCTCTACGCTAGGGGTATATAAGGCGCAGTCGCCGCGTCTAGCTACCAGTACAAGCTAAAATGGACCAAGGTCGAATTCGTACGTTCGTGTACTATGTGGCTGCTGGGCAACGACACGGGCACCGCGGTCGCCAACATCTGCAGAGCATGCAAGGAGGATGCAGTGTCCCAACGCACAGTCAGCCGCTGGTTCAATCGTTTCGAGAGCGGCGACACGAGCCTCGAGGACAGGGGGAGGCCTTCTACGGTGGATGATGACGAAGTCCGTCGCTGTGTCAAGGAGAAGCCGGAAGCCACCACCCGTGAACTGGCGACGACGCTCGGCTGCAGCAAGTCCACCATTCACAATCGACTCACCTTACTCGGCTACCACAAAGTTCTGGCTCGTTGGATTCTCCACCGTCTGACGGATGCCCACAAGCAGAGCCGCGTGGCCGCCTGCCAGTCCCTCCTCCTTCGTCCGCATCGCAAGGAGTTTCTCGAGGACCTGGTCACTGGGGATGATAGCTGGGTCCTCTACCACAACGTCGCCCGCCGTGCCGTCTGGATCCCGCGCGGAGAAGAGCCGCCGACGACGCCGGAAGCCGACCTGCACCCGCTGAATATCATACTCTGCTGCTGGTGGGACACCAAGGGCATGCTGTACTTCGAGCTGCTCCCGCAAGGCAGGACGGTCACCGCCTCCATCTACACCGATCAGCTCGAGAAACTAGCCGCCGCCATCCGAGAAAAGCGCCCCCGACGGGCCTCGGTCCACCTGCTGCACGACAACGCGCGCCCACACGAGGCGAAGAAGACCCAGCAGAAGTTGGCGACGCTTGGCTGGGAGACGGTTGCCCATCCGCCGTATTCCCCGGACCTCGCCCCCTCCGACTACCACTTGTTCCGCCCGCTGAAGCACCATTTGGCAGGAAAAAAATTCACCAACTACAACAACCTCAAATCCGACATCGCGGACTTCTTCGAGTCGCAGCCCCCGGAGTTCTGGGCGAAGGGCATCGGCGACCTGCGCAATCGATGGGCCACTGTTGTGGATAACAGTGGTGATTATATTGTTGATTAGACTTATTTTTCAGTTGAAAAAATTTAAAAATGGTGAAATTTTCGGACAAGAATTTTTGGACAACCTGGTTTATTGGTGAGTATTATTGGAACAAAATGCAACACTTCATTGAGAATTGAGGTTAGAAGAAGTCAGTCAAACATCGCGTCTTTGAGATGAAATGATTCTTTGTTTCCGGAGATAAAGGTAGCAGGTTCCATGGCAAATTTTTCCAGGCATGTGAAAATTACAGCAATGCAGTTCTTGCCGTTTCTAATTGCTGGACGAAATCAGGTTCAAAATCAGGTAGTGCATAAAATTCTTTCAAAAATCAATAATTGAGAGTATTTTCAATTTTTTAAAAATTAAAACTTCATTAAACTTCCAAAATTTTATTCTCATACTAAAAATCTCCTGAGACTCCACGTTTTTTTCTTGAACAGCGCATGAGTACGTTTGGGAATGGTTTCAACGATGTGGAATTTGCCGGAACATTCTAAATTTTTCAAGAAAAAATGAAATTTCAAAATTGAATTTTCATTAAAAGTTCCTAGTTCGGACTCCGTTCCAGACGCCTCTTACTCCTTTTTCAAACTCTACTCGTAAGATTTTAATATAGCGAGGGAATCCGCAACTTCTGGGGGCCCCAAATGTACTATGTAGCTGCTAAGGTCTCACAAGTGACATTTGAGTAGAGCAATGTTCAGAGGACTCTCGCGGTCGTTCCTGACGCCGTCAGCCGGAATCATGCCACTGTCCTAGTCCGACCTTAGAGTAGATCTGGAAACGGCCTTCACTCCCTCTCGACGCTCCTTTGTGCTTCAGAAAGCGTTAATGGTAAGTACAAAAACAAACGAAATTACGAGTGGTACAGTTACAGGAAAACATTAAAACAGTGCAGTGAAAACTTAAATGTGGGCTGTGCTCCAGTAGTTGATATCGGCACTTTATGAACCCAATTTATGGAAGGTCTCAAATCTTTCCGATTTGTGGTAAGTATGACGCAGTGATCGGTATAACGGATAATCATAGCATTCAATTGAAGACGAGACATGTTAAGTGCATGTTTGGAGCAGTTGGCGTGCGCGCCGTTGTGGTAAGAGCGTCGCAAGTTCGTTTCACATAGATCATTGGAGTTTTGCGTTGAGGGATGTTTCTTCGTGACAAACGTGGAAGAAACATATGACATCAGTATTCTTTGTCTTGTCTTCTTACGAAAAACTTCTCGTGTTGTTGTGAAAACACGAGGGAGTTTAGGACCAGCCCCAGACACTCGTCTTTGGGCTGGAGTAGTTCTTTTGGCCTCTATCTAAAAATGGTCTTACCTGGGGTTCAATTGGGAAACGAGTATGGGCTATGAAATGTCAAATTTCAGATAAATTCAAATTATGTTTACTATTCGATTGAGAACAGAAAAAATATGCTCCCGCTCATAGATGGGGGTCTGAATTCCTAAACTAGCGTAGATTCTTAGTTGCGATTAGTTTCTGAGAGTACATTAATAGGTCGCGATTTCGGGTTGCTCAATTTCCGTTCAATGCCGAGCTCTGAGGGTGGCTTTGAACATCTTCAAAATGATTTTTGTGTACTTCACCAAGCTCGAATTGGAGCTTGGTAGGTTGCGAATAAGCATCAGAAGGGTCCTTTGAAGTAAGCAGATCGTCACGGTACCGTCAAAACTGACGTATCGCAGCCCAATCGCCTCTGACAACCTTATTTTTGTTTTCAGTTTTATCCCGACTTCTTGACAAATTTCGGATAACAGCAAGTTTCTTCACACTTTCCATTTTCGTAGATAAGCTGCTCACCGCATCGTCAAGATTTGGACCTCTCCAAATACTATTTCGTTCAACAAAAAATCTTAGAAAATAGTTTGTGGGTCCATCTGCTCACCACGGGTTTTGCGAGTTAGAAAAGTTACCGCCACAACTATTTTTTATGGTTTTGAACCCAATGCAGTATTTTGGAACAGAGTTTGGGGCACCATTTTTTTTTCAATTTGGTCCGGACCGACCAATTTCCTGTGAGTTTTGTTGAACGAAATAGTATTTGAAGAGGTCGAAATCTTGACGACGCGGTGAGCAGCTTATCTGCGAAAATAGAATGTGTGAAGTAAATTCCTGTTATTCGAAAATTCTCAAGAAGTCGGGATAAACCCGAAAACAAAAACAAAGTTTTTAGTGGCGATTGGGCTGCGATACACCAGTTTTGATGGTGCCATGACGAACTGCCTACTTCAGAGAAACCCTCTAACGCTTCTTCATAACCTATGGAGCTCTAATTCGAGCGTGGTAGCGTGGTAGTGCACAAAAATGTTTTGAAGATGTAAACATATTTTGAATTCATCTAAAATTTGACATTTCATAGCCCAGACTCGTTCACGAAAATCGCAAAAAAATTAATTTTTATTTGAACCCCACGTAAGGCCATTTTTCGATAGTAGGGTCAAAAGAACTACTCCAGCCCAAAGACGAGTGTCTGGGGCTGGTCCTAAACTCTTTCGTGTTTTTCACACAACAACACGGGAAGTTTTTCGTAACAAGGTGAGACAAAGAATACTAATGTCATATGTTTCTTCCACGTTTGTCACGAAGAAACACCCCTCAACGCAAAAACTCAATGGGAAATGAGCTTGCGACGCTCTTACCACAACGGGGGTTAACGTGAACTGTCAAACCTATGAACTGATGAAACTGACGCAGTTATGTGCAAAAAACACAGGAGTGCGCGAGAACTGAACCAGCGACGTTCACCCCGTGACGGCGCGCACACCAACTGCTCCAAACATGCAGATCTCCTCCTCTTGAATTGAATGCTGTGATGGTCCGTTATACCGATCACTGCGTCATACTTACCACAGATCGGAAAGATTTGAGACCTTCCATGAATTGAGTTCATAGAGTGCCGATATCAACTATTGGAGCACAGCCCACATTTACGTTTTCACTGCACTGTTTTAATGTTTTCCTGTAACTGCACCACCCATAACTTCGTTTTTTTGTACTTTACCGTGAACGCTTTCTGAAGCACAAAGGAGCGTCGAGAGGGAGTGAAGGCCGTTTCCAGATCTGCTCTAAGGTCACTCTAGGACAGTGGGATGATTCCGGCTGACGGCGTCAGGAACGACCGCGAGAGCCCTCTGAACATTGCTCTACGCAAAGGTCACTGGTGAGACCTCAGCGGTCAGTACATTTGGGGCCCGAAGAAATTGCGGATACCCTCACAATATTAGAATTTTATAAGTGGAGTTGGAAAAATGAGCAGTTTCAAGAGACGTCTGGAGTCCGAACTAGGAACTTTTAATGAAAATTCAATTTCAAAATTTCATTTTTTTTGAAAAATTTAGAATGTTTCGGCAAATTTCACATCTTTGAAACCATTCCCAAGCATATTCGTGCGCTGTTCAAAAAATGCGTGGAGTCCTGGGAGACTTTTAGTATGAAAACGAAAATTTCGAAGTCTAATGAAATTTAAATTTTTAAAAAATAAGTATTCCCAATTGTTAATCTCTCGAAAGAGTTTCATGCTTTACCTGATTTTGAAACTGATTTCGATCCGCAATTAGCAACGGCAGAAACTGCATTTCAGTATTTTTCACATGTCTGGTAAAATTTGCCATAGAACCTGCTACCTTTATATCCGAAAACAAAAAATCATTCCATCTTAAAAACGCGATGTTGGACTGACTTCTTCTCAAGTAAATTCTCAATGAATTTGTTGCATTTTGTTCCAAAAAATGCTCCTCAATATAGAGGAAATTCGTAGTTCGATAACATTCACGTCCATATGTGGTTAGCAATAGTGGTTTTTGTAATAAAAGACTAGTATGCTGACAGAACGCTCTGGAAGGAACTCAGAGGTTCAAAAACAGAACACGATTGTGATAAATACAAGAAAACGTTGAAAAACCATATACAACTACTCTTATTCACCAATCCTTTTGGACACAGGGAACATTTGATAGCTACCGTAACCCAGAATCTCTCCTTTGAAATTTTTTAAAACATTTGAACGTTCACTGGGTCGCATATTCCATGCTGATTTCAAATCTGACGTTTATTTTCGAAATGAACCACTTTGAACCGAGTTATGGAGAAACGACGCCAAACGGCGCGCTCCGGCGCCCTAGCGCGCCGGATGACCAAAAGATACGCGCGGTATTGAATATCACCCTGGTTTTGCTCAAATTGAGTTTGAAGCGAGTTTTTCGAAAAGGACGAAAAAGACGCGAAAACGCGTCCTCGTGCGCCTTGTGACCAAATTTGGGACTAATTCGTTTGAGTGATGTTGTAGTTTTCAACTTGAAACTTCATCAAATTATTAAGCCAGATGTTATTACCTCTTCAAAGTAACCTACGCTCAAAACAGAGGTACTTTTATAAATTGGAGTCTCTTTGGTTCTTCCGTTTATATACGTTCGATTTGTTGTACTATCGATAATGTGACTCTCTAGAGCTCTTCAGCCTGTGTTGTAGGAGTTGTATTGGGTAAGACTAAACGAGCGGACTTCGATTACTTTCGTGTGTCAACCGTCTAAAATATCTCATCTCCTTATCAGGGTCGCACATCGACAATAAAATTATAAGGAATGCGTATCGATTCAATGCTCACGAGAAAGAACAATAGGTGTTTCTCACAGAAAACGTAAGTATGGGGGGCCACTCAAAGAGCTCTATCGAAAAAAAATTCCGAAAAGTTTATACATAATGAAAGCAACTGAGAGAGAATTTGGATGGAATTTTATCGTGAACACTATCCTTCAACGCTAGATTCGGTCACATTTTGACTTTTCCCGAATCCGGACTAGATAGACTATGTGAACCCCATATAGAACTTTTGCCAGCCATGAACCGTTACTTCCGGAGAAAAGTGGTCTGTAGGTAAAGATTTATGGGATTCACAGCGCGATCACGCCGTCAAAACATCAATGCTTATATGGCCTGTGGGTAAATGTCTCGCAATCACGCGGCGGGGTCACCGCATTGGCGGCATTCATGGCGCTGCTAGGCGCGCGGGGATGGAGAAAGCGCGGACATTGGCTGAAAACGTGGACGACTGGCACACTTTTGCGGAAAAGTGGTCCGCTCAAGTGGCTGAAATAATTTTAAGAAGACTTTACTCTTGCGATTTCCGCACATTTCCTTTGATAAACTGTGGCCTGCGCTCCGATTTAGCGGAAAACCTCGAAATTGAAATTCTACGCGGACCCCGCCTTTAATAGCGATCGCCGGGGCCTTCGATTATGTGAGGTTTTTACCCGATACACATTTCCATAACCAGAATAGGACTACTTCTTTATATTTTTTGGTTGCTGAAGAGAAATGAAGTTATCAAAGCGGGGTCTTAGCCTTTTTGTGTCAATAAAATCACCTTCTTCTTCCAACAATTCTTTTTTCCCCTCGATTCCCTCCTTTTTCTGTCATCAACACTTACTTTCATGCCAGTGTCGCCTGAGAGTGGGTACAATGTTATGATCGGATTAAACCTCCATAGAATTCAAATCTGTCCGGTTATGGCGGTGAAACTGCAGTCACCGAGCCTATAATGTCATGTTTCACGTACAGATCTTTACCGGAATCCATTTTCGCTCACCGTGTAAAAATCGTGGATGAATTATTTGAAGTTACTATGTCCTGAGAAAAACTGCAAGTTTTTATGATGCCTTTATATCAATTTATACTCCTTTTTGTATCGAAACTATGAGGCACGAAAATCTGTTCTTTTCTTGTAGATGATTTCAAATATTGAACCCAAAGAATATTTTGCTGCCATGTTTCCCCATCCGGAATACACTTGCTGCCCTTCCTTCGATCTCGGGTTCACGTCCTGGATTTTACGTAGCATTTTTTGTATGACGAAGGCTTCACTCCTTCACCGACACGGGGCGAAAGTTGATGGAGTAGATAGTCGACGCAGAATCGCTCGTTGTACTCTCTATAAATCTATGCTGGCTTAGCGCAGTTTCTATATGTTCTCGCAGTGTGCGTCTCTCCCGCACTTCAATAAAATACACCGAACTAACGAACATTTCTGCGTCGGATGCTCTTTCCTTTTCTGAACAAACTTCACGTTGTGCAATGCAGAACGCGCGCGTGCACGCCGTTTTCTCCTACTCCCCCTCTCTGTTTCCGTCGTCTATCTCTCTCGGTTCGCAATGCGCAAAACAAAGCTACCTCCGAAAATGTTTATAGGCCGCTTGAACGAAATTATCTCCATTTCGTTTCATCGCGAGTGCAGAAACTAAAGACAGCGAGAGCGGGAAGGCTGAGAGAGCAGCATCGGTCTCACACGCATGCGCAATGGGGGATCGGAATTCTCTTTTGACCCTGAAGACACGTGTCTCAGAGCTGAGTTACCTTTCTATAACTTTCTCGTCAATTTTTTTTCTTAGAGGACCACTGAACGCCCAATATATCTAGCTAGAGCTTTCCCTCCCAAGTCATTATGTTGGGTGACAGAATTCTGGCAGAACATGTGTAAATTTCATCCAATTAAATCTTTTGAATCTTTGCGCTTTCTCTATTAACGTAACAGTCGAGTCATGAACAGTTCCCACGATCTGCTATCGTAGTACATACATATTATCTTGGACTGCCCTAATCTAAGAATAAAGTGCTCCATTCGTGGTTTGCGCCTCCGCGTTGCTTCCGCGTGCGCCATTCTTCATTTTTAATTTTATTACATAAGTTTTTGGCGTTTCTACTCTTTCTTCCATTTATTGTTTTACATGCTTAGATCAACAATTTGTATTTCAGGTATGTCGGGACAAAAGAAAGCCAGTACGGCTCAACAGTCAAATGTGGCCCCGGTGGTTCACAAAGTGAGTCCTTAGGTTTTTTTTTTTTCAAGAAGTTTTTGGTTCTTTTTCCTTCGTTTTGTATTTTCACCCAAGCTTTTAGTTGTATCAGGATGCTTTGGATACGAAAACGTAGTATATAGCTCAACCGCCGTTTAGTTTTAACGTAAATTATTTTTTCGGGTCTTATTCAACTCTAGGGTGCAGGAAATGAGTCGCCAGGAAGCCTACAACGGAACATTTGGCTACTGAAGACCCGCGAGACCATTAAGTGGTGACCCCGTTGGACAGATTCGCGTTTTACTGTATTTCGCCTAAAAGCACAGTTTCTTCTGCTTTATAACCCGTTTTGAAAGTAACCCGAAGACTGTTTCATGTAATATCGTCGAGTACAGTTGTGAAGTTTTTGTAACCAAAGTGTACTGAACAACACAGCAAGTGTGGCTGTTGTCGGCTAGCCGAACATTCAAGCTTTATGGAAACATCAGTTTGAGCAAATTGCTCTAGATTGGAAATCTTTCAGAAAGCTTATCCCAACTCCGGCCTAAAATGCTCGACCATCGAGGAAATTTGCGATTTACTGGACCACTATAGGATAGAACTCCAACAATTCGTGTTAATGAATTAATTTTCCATGACACAAATACACACGAATGCTTCCTGGAAGTCGAAATATATAATGTCAAAACGACGCTTTGCAGTTAGCGACAGGGCCCAATCATTCAAACTTTGGAGCAGATTGAACCCCGTAGCTCCTCTCTTGATGAGCTCACGCTGCTCTTGAAGGATTATAGCACTCTTTTCAAAAACATCCGAGAAGAGGTTCAAGTAGTCTTGAAAAGTCGCCAACGGTTGGACGTTATGCTTACCGATTTGTTGTTCTCGCATCTGTTTGACGGCGTTTTTAGTACTGGAACGACAAAACTGTATGTATACCAATGAATAGGATTCAGAGAATTCTCCCTTTCATTGATTCCCTTTCCTTCATGTTCTTCATGAAAAGCGTAAAGATCTGCAACGGTGAAGATAGACACCGCTCTGTTGCGAAAGGATGAGGCGCTGGCCAAAAACTCCGATTCTCCAACGGGCCACACCCTTTAGGGTCCCGCGGGTCCCCAGCAGCCAAATGTTGCGTTGTAAGTTTACTGGCGACTCAGGAAATGTTCTTGGACTCATTTAATAGTCCGTGAACTGAATTGAAAGACTCTGTTTTCATAAAATATTTTCACTTTCAGAGGTAGTAAGCATTGAACAGATATCAAATTTCCTCCTTTCACTCGAATGCAGGCTGAAATATGTTGATTTCTTGCCCGTTGTCGTGTGAAATGGCGCGTCTGAATTCGAAACTGCTTGTAGCTGTGGTTGAGAATCGTAGCATGAGTCTTGAAATGCAAACTCATAATGTTTACTCGAGCATGTTCCTATAAAACAGTGTGGAGAACGCATTGACGAAATGCCTGCATGGGAGATAATCATTCTGCGGCATATTTTAGGGGTGGCGCAGTTTAGGCCGAAATAGGGGCAACGACGCAGAGGAGGCTATTTTTTCTATTTGTCATCAAACAACTGAGACGTAGAAAGCTTCAGACCTGGAAGAAATCTAAACGTCCCACACCCGTTTTTCAGGAGGGGAGCCCCGAGGTGGACGAAATTTAGGAGTATGAATTCTTCCTACGGGAAACTGGAGGCCAGATCGGGCACCTCGCGAAATAACCTCAGAGTTGGACTTTCCGGAGTCCTTACCGGCAAGTAGATGCGGAACTCTCAAATTCCTAAAGAAAAAAAGGACGAGTAAACGACTTCGTTTAGACAACAGCCGACGATGAGAAATAATCAACACAGGCTGGAAGTCTCTCTGGAAACGACCCTATAGCAGTGCATAAACTCGAACAAAGGTACCAATATATAGTGAGGTTGAGCATCTATCTTTAATCTCAAAACCGACTATCATACTCGAAATCGATGTATGGGCTGTATTTCGCCCGTTGCGCCAAAGCTGCGTTTATAGTTGGTCGTTTCGCCCTGTCGCTACGGAAAGCAACTATTCCTGTCCCACGCGCCTGGTTAGGGAGTGCCGCCATTTTATTCTCTTCTTTACAGATGTCAGCGATCGCTCCTTCGCGATGGTGAATTCGTATGATGGAGTCGGTCGCTGCTCTTGCAGCGGACTTTAACGGTCGCTGCCAATCGCTCTATCGCTGCCAACTTGACAGCGATAGAGCCATTAAGACTTTCCGACGTGAAATTGATATTCCATTTTGTAGAGACAATTCATAATTGTCGTCTTGTTTACTTCCTTCGTTTTCCACTATCTCACGGTTCATTTCAGTCCTTTGTTTGACCGTGGCAAGCGAGGACAGAATCGTTGCTGGAGTAGCGATTTCGCCAAATCGCAGCTGTTTTCGATCGCGGAAGGAGTCCCAATCGTTGCGATCGAAAACAGTAGCGACCGACTACAGACAAGGCTTGATAGAGGGAAGTCCTCAGGACGGTTCCCCTATCACGACTGCACAACCAGGCTACGGTGCAAGGTGTGATAGAAGTCCACTCTGGTCCTTCCCTCCCCCTCCCTGAATCTCGTGATTTCCTCAGCCCTTCCCCTCCTCCCCCGAGAGGAGACAATGAAACGACTGGGGGTCTTCGCATCTCGGTTTAATAACTTCGATTGTTCCATTATTAAAGTAGAAAACAACTCATGGACGCAGCCGCTAGCTGAAGAGCGTTACACTAGGCGAGGTTCTTAAAAAAATTCAAGTCCAGCATTGTAATAAAAATTTACAAGTACCTTTCAAAATTCTCAGTAGGACTTTTGCGTGGTTTTTCCGGGACCCAAATGAGAGGACAGGTTTTTCAAATCGTTCAAAATGGTTTTTGGAAATCAATTTTAAGGTGGGATACAATCAATTGTGTCACACCCAAAAATTAGTTTTCAAGGGCCATTTTGAATGATCTAAAAAACAGAATTTGTTACTTGGACCCCAAACTAGCTTTTCCGCTTTTTGCTGCAACTCGAAAAGCCCTATCAAGAGTTTTGCGAAGTTCTTGTAAATTTTCATTACAATCCTGAACTTGAACATTTTTTCAAGGACTGCATCTAGTGTAGCGCAGTTCAGCGTGCAGTCCATGAAACTTGAGGTATAGTCTAGCTCAACTATTTTGAGCCGGTAGAAGTAAGGCTTATCGGTCTTCTCACGTCAAAATCTACTTATCGTTGTTACAATAGGTCTCAAGAGTAGGAATTTTTCGAGTTGGCAGTATCCTGAACAAGGCGAGCGCTTCAAAATTGTTTTTTCGTCAGCCTCGATTTTCGGTAAGGCGCGGCTTTTCCACCTGTCGAGCTAGACTGGAGTATGTAGAGATGAGCCGGACAACACAAATTTTGAAAAGTCCTACCCGTTTTAAAGAAAACATCTCTCGTTACCTGCACTGGGGTTGTTCATTCGTTTTCCGTGGCTATTAGGTTTTCATAGTTAGTGAATATGGATTTCAAGATTACTTCGTTTTGATTTTTACTGTGCTTTCTTTATATTTTTTGCACTCTTCTTACTGTTATTGTGTTTTATCATTTTTACATGTTCACCACATGTAATAGATTTGAATTTGACATTTTGCCATGACCGACCGCTCCGCCCGGACTCATCCGAGTTAGGTAGGCTTTACGTTTTCAGAAACGGACAGCCATATACTAAGTGTAGTTTGCGTACCCGAAGCTGCGCCTGTGTGCCGTCAGGGCATTGAAAAATTTTCAGCCTTGGATGGGACCGGGCCTTCAAATAGCCTTAAAATGCACACTCGTGGACGAAATTTCGAGATTTTCCAACCTTGCCAATATTCAGGCTTCTGGTGGGATCGAGCCCGTGAAACCTAAATCGCCTCGAAATCCTTCTCAGTGTGCGAATCCTCTAAGTCTGGCTGAGTGAATGACGCTATTAATACCCCCATGATGCCCATCTTAGTTCTTAGTCGAAGGTCGATCCCCCTTAACCGGACGTCGAGGAGTCCGACCTCCTCCCTGCTATTCAACTAGGGTTGGGCAGGCTTGCGACCGGTCGCAACGGAGGGTCGCAAAAATTTGCGAAATTTTTCAAAAAAAATTGAAATTGGGGGGTCACCAGGGGGGTGTTCGTAAAATTTTTGGAAAAATTGCGGCTGATCTTCAAACCTTCCGGAAAGGTAGATCGAGGAGGAGCCGCATCGGGACCATTTCTCCATCTCAAAGGGGGAGGGCTCGTAAAAATTTTGGTCATGTAAATGTTTTCATTGCAAGGGGGGAGGGGTTCGTAAAAATTTTGGTCGCCAGTGGGTCGTAAAATTTCGGTCACCGGTCGCAACGGCTTGCTCAACCCTGTGTACAACACACCTTGCAGCGTAGCCTGTGCCCAATATTCACTGTAGGCAGGCACTGGGGCTTTTCAATGAGTTTTTACAGTGATATTTATAAGAGAAATTCTGTGATCTGGAGAGCTACCGGGAGTTTTGCCGTTGAATCTCGCATCATTTTCCACGAGAAAACGTTTCTCTTTCAGCAATGTTCGTACCATGGATTGTTTGGTGGTACCCAGTATTCTGAGCTGTTCGATTTCATTTGCTGGCCTTTCTGAGTACTTTAGCAATCACCTTGTTTTTTTAGCTCATCTATTAATTAGTAGTAAATCATCACTCATCAGGCAAGAGTACATCGAGGCACTGACTGTGCCTCAGAGAAACGTTTCAAAAAGAGATCGTCCTGCCAGTCTGGTCTCCTTCGTTTTTCCACGAACCTCGTGTATCTATGTGTAATTCTATAGATACGATGAATGCGATAAGTCTGTCTATCACAACTCTTCTTATAGAACGAGGGTGCTACGTCGTATGCTTTCCCCGGCCATTTTCGCATCTTAGCCTCACAAGGGAATGGCAAGACCTGGTCGCCAGAATTATCCATCTTCTTCTTCTTCTTCGCAGCCACGTCGAGAGTACTGTCATAGGTTGAGGAACTGGGCGACCAATAATGGATTCGTCCATAGGTAAATTGTGGTCAGCGTGGTTGGTCTCTCCGGGCAACTAAACAAATGTGCCGTATCGTGGCCGTGGCATCCACAGTCTGGGCAAACGTCCGATTTGCTGCTGTCAATCTTGCTAACATATGCCATAAGCATAGTAGAGTGACCACAGCGCAGCGATGCCAGGGTGCATCTGGCCCTCCTTCCGAGTTGAGACTCGGATGTGCAGACCCGGGGCGGCACCACCCCCAGGATGGGATTTACCGCCGCCTTTTCCAGATGACACCGCACGAACTGTATGTGCTCCTCGCGCAACAGACAGAGTCGTTCTTGCTGTGAATCGTGCCATCTTTGCAGATTGACTTTGCTTGGAGCATCGGCGAATGGCTTTCTGATGCGTCTCTCCCTGACAGGGTTCAGCACTCTCCATGAGGGGTGGTTGGGCTGCTTTATGATATTGATGTAAAATTGTTGGGCCTGGAGCTGACAGTGCTCTTTTACTGATAATAATCGTGTCGCCGCATGCAAGTGCTAGACTGGGGAACTTCTTGCACATCCGGTAGCTATACGAAGTGCGGCATTCTGTACACGCTGCATCTTGGTCCAGGAGGTTTCTGATACCAAGTGCTGCCACACCGGTGCAGCGTACTCCAGAGCGGGCTGAAGTATTGCCTTGTATGTCGTGATAATAGTTTCCTTGCTAGTGCCCCATGATGTACCGCCCAGGGCTCTGAGCACATTAAGCTTCGCTTTGACGTCGGCCTGCTTCTGCTCGGTGTTCTTATGAAACTTGAGCGATGGATCGTACACCAGACCGAGCAGTTTGGGGAAGCGAGCAGCAGGTAATCGATCTCCGTCCCACTCGACATGCGGGTCAGCGCTGTGCCCCGATGGATCCGTTGTGAGTACGGATACCGACGATTTGGATGCAGAGATCTTTAGCATTTTGCGGTCAAAAAAGCTTTTCAGTGTCACCAGGTACTCATTGATCTTGGAGGCGGCCACATTTATATCTCGATCCCGACACATTATTGTCATATCATCGGCATAGGCGACCACCTTGATATCCTGGGGAGGAGCGGGCATGTCTTCGAGGTACAGACTGAAGAGGGCAGGCGATAAAACGCCGCCCTGCGGAACTCCAGCTGCAATAGGAATACTATTGGAGACATGGTTCTGGAACATAACTCTGGCTCGTCTGCCCTTGATGAATGCCGATATCCAGCGTTTCTGCTACGGCGGTATTGATGATTTAAGTAAGTTGCTTGACAGAACTCCATGGTTTACTGTGTCGAATGCCTTGGTGAGATCTAAGGCAATAGCCACAGTTCTCTGTAGCTTCTGGGCATTGAACCCATCGATGGCAAAGCTTGTAATTTCCAGCAGAGCTGTCGTGGTGGATTGCAGCTTTCTGAATTCATGCTGAATCACTTGCTTCTCGTTGTGCTCCGCCAAGTCCTTAACTATCAGTTTTTCGGCTACCTTCGCGAACGTGGACAGCAAGCTAATAGGTCTGTATCCCTTGACTGAAGCCTGAGGTTTCCCGGATTGGGCAGCGGCACAACGTTAGCTGTCTTTCAGTTCTGTGGGATGGTGCACGACCTGAACGGGGTATTGATCAAATCAGTGAGGAGCGGAAGGATTTCATTCGTTATCTCCTTCAAGACAGCAGGACATATCCCGTCTGGACTAACCGCTTTTGAATTCCTCATATCCTTTATAACTTTCTCAACTTGTGTCGTAGTGAACGCTTCGGTCGTGCTCATAAGCGGGAGGCGGCCAAGCTCTCGTGCAGTCACTCTATTCTGCGGACCACGCTTTGCACTGGTGATGAAAAAACTTCTACCGAGCGCATAAGCGGCTTCTTTTCCTGATTTGAATATACCGTTGTCTAATTCGATTGTGGAGACGGTAGCAGGCAAGCTCTTACCCGAGAGCTTCCGTAATACCTTCCAAGTAGCTGCACTGTCCGTCATGAAATCTAACTGACCGGTGAACTTTTCCCACTCTTCTTTCTTGTGCCTGTCTAGATCCTTCCTGATCTCATCGTCGAGTTCAGCAACGACGGGGTCCAGATGGTTGACCGCTCTCCTGGCATCTCTTGTCTTGATCTTATCGAGGATCTCCCTCGTGACATTTGGATAGAAAGTCTTGACGCGGCCGACAGGAATAGCCGCTTTCATGGCTCTGCGGATCGCTCCAGATAAATGGCACTCTTTCTGGTGCACGTCGCCATTCCAAGGGTAATCGGCCGCTAGGTGAAGCGCAACCTCACTGAACAGGCTCCAGTCTGCTCGGCCTAAATTAAGATAAGAACCTTGACGAACACCAGAATAGGGAGCGAGAGAGTTGGAGAGATCGATATGGATAAAGACGGGGACATGGTCACTTGGCAAAGTGGTTGAGGTGGACCATGAGCAAGAATTAGAGAGGTTGGACGAGACAAGAGAAATTTCTGGGCTGGAGGATCGGCCGTTGGTAGGGAGACGAGTGGACTGATTATCGTTTAAGATGACCAGGTCGCATTCCTCTGCCCAATATTCGACGTCATCTTCTCTAGCATCAGAGCCAAGAGACGAGCAAAAAGTGTGAGCGTTAAAACCGCCCGCGAAAACAACCGTAGATGAGAGGGAGCAGTCGTGAAGCTGCTTAAGAAGTGGAGTGGGATTGTAAGATGAGGGGCATGAGGTAGTGGGTGGAATATATATGTTGAAGAGAGAAATAGGTGTTTTGAGAGGGAGATGGATTGGAAGGTACTCGAGAGTACCATCCGTGGGGGTGTTGGGTATGAGGTGGGAGGGAAGAGAAGATAAAACAAAGGTTGAAACTCCTCCGCCAAGAGCTGACCTTGGAGCATGGAAGGCAGTATAGCCCGGGATACTAGGATGAGGACGGGTAGGGGATGGAGAGAGCTTGGTTTCTTGAGCCATGATCACGTCTGGATGGTAAGTACGTGCGAAGAGAGAGAGAGCTCAGAAAGTTTGGCACGAAGGCCGTTGAGATTGATATGTACAATGGAAAGGGGGCGATATGAGGAAGAGGAATCAGAGTTGGTAGGTGAAGAGCATATAACACAGCGAAAAGAAGAGTTATGATGCTTCACAGAACTGAGACCCGAACAAGAGAAGTGCACCCACCTTTGGCATCCAAAGCGTTGGGCACTGGTCCCATTCCAAGTGACATTTCTGTCGCATGTGGCACATAGGTACTTCTTCTTCTTCTGAGCGGGTCCAGGATTCCTTCCCACGCCGGCCCTCAGCAGGAGAATCCGAAGGAGAGACGCGGCCGGCCAGCACCTCTCCCATGACAAAAACCCTCTTCGTGGAGGGGGTGACGTCGGTTTGCATAGAGGTGATCTTCTTTCCTCCACGCTGCCACGGCGTGAACGTACGACATCTCGGCAGCTGAATTATCCATGAAACCAGTGGCCGTATTCATGACACTACGGGAGCATCCTGGGAGGCTTCAAAGTCTGGCAATGGCATACATCGGCTGGTTCTGAAAACCTTCCCGGGAGGCTCCCGTAATTTCATTAATACGGCCATAAGCTCTTCTGATCTCCCGGGTAGTCACAAAACCCTGTCCTAGCTGCCCGAGTAATAGTAAAAAAAAAGTTATGGGCGTAGAAGTTGCGAGCTCTGTAGGTAAAATAAAATTTACCTGCTGTAAACTGTTCTTATAGTTTAAATTATCGGAAACGTGTCTCATATTCGTGTTCAGCGCCTCTAATTACAGGCCATAAAACGGCCAAATTCTCACCTTCGACTGCGTACCACGCGATGCGCGACCGCACGCGCGTCTGAAGCGAACGAGTTTTGGCCGCCGTGCGACGAGTTTTGGCCGCCGCGCGACGAGTTTCGGCCGCCGCGCGGCGGCCGAAACTCGTCGCGCGGCGGCCAAAACTCGTCCGCTTCCGACGCGCGTGCGGTCCGCAGTCGACGGTGAGGATTTGGCCGTTTTATGGCCTGTACCCCCTGGGAGAAGTTTGGGCGGAATTTTTTTCTGATTGTTTTTTCGTTATGAAAAAAATTAAAAAAAATTATTACTCTTGCAGCTAAAATAGGTTTTTTTACAAGTACTCGGAAAGTGGTCGATCAGAAAAAACATGACTACATGCGTAGCTCTGGCTTCTTCTTCTTCTTCTGCAGCCACAGAGAGGGTCCTGTCATAGATTGAGGAACTGAGCCACAAGCGTCGGATTCTTCCACAGATCTACTGGTGTTAACGATGTCGGTCTCATCGGGCAGTTGAAAAGGTGCGCAGTAGTATGCCCTTTATTACCACAATCCGGGCACTCGTCAGGTCTGCTGCTATCGATCTTATGTAAATAAGACATAAGCATGGGGGAGTGCCCGCAGCGCAACGAGGCAAGGGTGCACCTGGCACGCCTACCGAGTTCCATCTCGGTTTCGCTGACCTCAGGCGGCACGACTCCGAGAATGGAGTTTACGGCGGTCTTGCATAAGTGATCCTTGACGAATTGGGTATGCTCAGCACGTAAGAGACGGAGGCGTTCTTGTTGTGCGTTGGTCCATCTCTGTATATTGATTTTCGTGGGAGCATCGGCAAACGGCTTTCTTATACTTCTCTCTCTGACGGGGTCTAATAGTCTTCGCGACGGATGATTCGGCTGCTTCCAGGATGTTTATGTACAGCTGTTGTGCATGGAGTTGGCAATGGTCCTTAACTGGCAGGATGCGAGCCTCGGCGTGTAGGTGCTCTACTGGAGAGCTTTTAGAACAGCCTGTTGCGATTCGCAATGCTCCATTTTGAATGCGCTGCAGCTTGGACCAGGATGTGTCCGACACGATATGCTGCCAGACTGGTGCAGCATACTCCAGGGCGGGCTGTACGATGGCCTTGTATGTGGTCAGGATCGTTTCTTTACTGCACCCCAGGACGTTCCGCCGAGAGCACGTAGGACGTTAAGTCTTGTTTTCACTGCAGCTTGCTTCTGCTCAGTGTTCTTATGAAACCTCAGCGAAGGGTCCAACACGAGTCCGAGCAGCTTAGGGAATCGGGCGGCCGGCAGGCGAGTTTCGTCCCATTTCACCATGGGATGAGCACTGTGCTCCGCATTATCAGTGGAAAAGACGGTTACGGATGATTTAGCGGCAGAGACCGTAAGCATCTTGCTATCGAGAAAACATTTCAACTCGATCAAGTAGTCATTGATCTTACTGGCAGCTACATTTATGTCGCGGTCCCGGCATAGTATAGTAATATCATCCGCATATGCTACGACCTTGATGTCTTGGGATGGAACGGGTAGATCTTCAATATACAGACTGAAAAGAGCAGGCGATAGAACTCCTCCTTGAGGTACACCGGCGGCAATTGGTATGCTATTGGAGACGTGCCCTTGAAATAGCACATTTGCCCGACGTCCTTTGGTGAATGCGGTTATCCACCGCTTCTGCCAGGGCGGAATGGTAGACCTTAATAGGCTCTCCGACAAAATGCCCAAATTTACAGTGTCAAAAGCCTTCGTTAGGTCGAGGGCTACACCTACGGTACGCTGAGGTTTCATGGCATTGAAGCCGTCCAAAACATAGCTCACAATTTCCAGCAGGGCCGTAGTGGTGGAATGTAGCTTACGGAAACCATGTTGATGCTGTTGTTTGCTATTATGTTCGGCAAGCTCCTCCACAGCCAATTTTTCTGCAACTTTGGCAATAGGTGAGAGAAGACTGATTGGCCTGTAACCTTTTGCCGTGGATGGTGATTTACCCGGCTTCGGCAATGGGATGACGCGTGCTACTTTCCAATCTTGAGGTAATGTACAGGTGCGAAACGATGTATTAATGACGTCAGCGAGCAGGGGTAGTAGTTCATTTGGCAGTCTCTTTAGAACTGCTGGGCTCAAACCATCTGGCCCTACTGCCTTCGAGTTACTCATTTCCTTGATAACCTTCTCGACCTGAGCGGGCGTGACTGCATCATCTTCAGCCATGAGTGGCAGTTTACAGAGTTCCCGAACAGTTATTCTATTCTGCTTCTCTGTTTTTGATTTAGTTATGAAAAAATGCTTCCCAAGAGCATTTGCGGCCTCTTTCCCTGACTTGAAGACTCCGCCGTCGAATTCAATCGTGGAATTGTCGGCGGAGGTGGACTTTCCGGAGATCCTGTTCAAGGCCTTCCACGTTGCTGCTGCATCATTTCTGAAGTTCATCTTCTCAGTGAACTTTGCCCAAGATTCTTTCTTGTGCCTATCAAGGTCTGTCCTGATCTCATTATCCAGCTCGGCAATGTCTGGGTCAAGATGATTAGCAGCTCTCTTTGCGTCCCTTGTCCTTATCTTCTGCAGTGTCTCCCTGGTGACATTGGGAAAGAAGGTCTTGACACGACCTTCAGGGATCGCAGCTTTCATCGCCTTCCTGATGGCATTAGAGAGGTGGCGCTCCTTCTGGTGTACATTGCCATTCCACGGATATTCGGCCGCTTGGCGAAGTGCAACCTCCTTGAACAGGCTCCAGTCTGCAAGGCCTAAATTGAGATAAGAACGATGACGAACACCTGTATAGGGAGCAAGAGAGTTAGAGAGATCGATATTGACAAAGACCGGTATGTGATCACTGGAAAGAGTTGTGGATGTAGACCAAGAGCAGGCGTTAGAGAGATTAGAAGAGACAAGGGAGATGTCTGGGCTGGAGGATCGACCGTAGGCAGGGAGACGAGTGGGCTGGCCATCGTTAAGGATAACGAGGTCGCACTCATCCGCCCAGTCTTCGACGTCATTTCCTCTAGCATCAGAATCGAGCGACGAGCAGAACGTGTGAGCATTGAAGTCACCCGCAAAGACAATTGAGGGAGATAGAGAGCAGTCATACAGCTGCTTGAGTAGAGGGATAGGGTTGTAGGTTGGTGGACAGGATGTGGGAGGAGGAATGTATATATTGAAAAGAGAAAGTGGAGTTTTTAGAGGTAGATGGATGGGGATGTACTCGAGAGTGCCATCCACTGGAGTGTTTGGAATGATGTGAGAGGGAAGAGACGACAGAACAAAAGTAGAGACTCCGCCTCCCTGAGATGACCTAGGATTATGATACGCAGTATAGCCCGGGATGTTTGGATGTCGAGAGGTAGCAGAGGGAGAGAGTTTGGTTTCCTGAACCATGATAACATCCGGGTGATGAGTACGGGCAAAGAGAGATAATTCAGAAAGCTTGGCGCGAAGGCCGTTGAGATTGATATGTACAATAAAGAGAGGGCGGTTGGTAGGTGAGGAATTGGAGTTACTGGAGGCGGAGCACACAATACAACGAAAGGAAGAATCGTGGTGCCTCACAGAACTGAGACCCGAACAAGAGAAGTGCACCCACCTTTGGCATCCAAAACATTGGACGCTGGTTCCATACCAATTGACATCTCTGTCGCATGTGGCACATGGGTAGTTCTTCTTCTTCGCGGGTCCTGGGTTCCTCTCGACGCCGGCTCTTTGCAGTAGAATCTTCAGGAGAGCTGCGGCCAGCCAGCACCTCTCCCATGACAAAAACCCTCTCCGCGGAGGGATTGACGTCGGTTTGCACGGAGGTGGTCTTCTTTCCTCCACACTGCCACGGCACGAACGTACATCTCGGCAGCTCTGGCAACCAGGTTTGGTCACTCCCTAGTTAGTTTTCTTGAGATTTCTATGCTTTGTCGATAGGAAGGCATAAACACATCGGTGAAGCAAGGCAGACACAATACTATAATTTGCATCGTATTTATTATACAACAGCTGTCATGCGAAAGACAGGTATAAAATACTAAAGGAGTAAATGGTAAAAACGACATTCAAAGCCGAGACTTCAGGAAAAAGTGCCTACGTGTTCGATGATAGGGTCCAAAGAAAGCCAGAGATAGAAAAATTCATCTTTTTCTTCACATAAATACAATCAACTTGATGGTTATTTCGTTGAAATTTCACTGAATGTGTTCATCTAGAAAATGGAAGAAATGATAGGCATAAATGGCTAGCGCTGTCCCCTATCTTCACTGACTGCTGGTGCAGGCTCAAGCAATGTTGGAAATTTTCCAAAGGGAGGTAGCCACCAATCTTTGAAAATTGGGGGGACGGGTCGCGCCGCCGGATTTTTTCGATTCGTTTTTTTTTTCGGTTTCACCCCAGCTCCACCACAGAATGTTCCTAACACAACCACGAGTTGCTCAGATTTGTTTGTCAACTGATCGCAACCTAAATGCTCGTCAAAATTGCAATTGTCCAAATAGCGGAAAAATGGTTTGGTGGGCCTTCCAGTGTCATATGCATTACTCCAGCGAACTCAGCAGTTCGGTAAAAAAAGACCCATTGATGAAGTAGAAAAAAGCAAAGTAGCTAACATCGGCGTGGATCCTGAAGAGACTTTGCGTTCCCTATTGGAGGTTGGCGCAAGCTCGGTGCACCTATGTTATTGCACAGGGCACCGAGTTCGCTCCAACCTGCACCAGTGAACGCAAAGTCTCTTTCGAATCCATGCCGACGTTATGCAGAGTGAGAAATAGAAAAAAATCGCCCGTTGGAAAAAGTGGTGTAAAAATTCCGTTTTTTTTTTTCAAATGGCTTTTTCAGCCTTGGTTTCCACTTTTAGAAGGCGGCAGCCGAACAGAAGGTGTATCTGCTGATTCGTTATGAAAAACTACCTTAGCTGGATTTTTTCGAAAAAAATAAAAATTCTGAGGTTTCTGACTTCACTGTTACATAGTGAGGAAGAAAATCACGGAATTTTTTTAAAGAAAATTCAGCAAGTGAAAACCAAGGCTGAGAAGGCCATTTGGAAAAAAAATGGTCTTTTTCCACCACTTTTTCCAACGGCTGTTTTTTTTCTATTTCTCACTCTACTTGAGCGGCTTTGCTTTTTTTCTACTTCATTGCTGGGTCTATTTTACCAAACCGCTGAGTTACGGCCCGTAAGAGTAATGTATATGACACTGGAATGTCCCCAAAAACATTTTTTTTCGCTATTTGAACAATTGCAATTTTGACGAGCATTCAAATCTTCAGCAAAAAGCCAACCTAGAATTCACCGGGGCCATTGTTAGGGAGGAAATCGCCAAGCTTTGCCACGAATGGAGTCGCAACAACGAAAGCGTTTTATCTAACGGGTTGCTTGACCCTGTGCTGGTGATCTGCTTGTCAGCGCAGAATGTTTCGTAAACTCCCATTTATCAATCAAACTTTTAGAAAAGGTACCCTAATGTCTGTCTCAATCGGTTTGGTCTGTCTCACTTGGTTTCAACCCTTGACCTGTAAATAGTATTTCTCGCTGATTATTTTGTCATTCATTGCCTTCGACTTTTGTAGCGATTGTTCTTTGACGAAAAAAAAAGTTTATAATTGATCTCCCATAGCCTGGTTATCTATGTTACTGTTGTTTCAGGTGATTATGGTTGGAACAGGAGGCGTGGGTAAATCTGCGCTAACCCTTCAGTTCATGTATGATGAGGTTTGTTTGTGTAATATCTGTTATATAGACCATCTACCATGAACTGAAGCTGACATGTTTTATCTTACATACCAATCAAAAGTTCTCTGTTTATAGTTTGTGGAAGAATATGAGCCAACAAAAGCAGACTCATATCGTAAAAAGGTTGTTTTGGATGGAGAGGAATGCTCAATTGATATTCTCGATACTGCAGGTCAAGAGGATTATTCAGCGATCAGGTAGGTAATCTCGGTTAAATGAGTATTTCTTACGAACGGCCGGGAGAGTTTTTCGAAAAAATCCTGTATTTTGATCACCTCATCAGTAAGTTATCGAACTGAAGTGGAACTTTGTCGAGTTGCTATATATCAGAAATACGTTGTTCAGGTTCTGTTTTCTAGGGATAACTACTACAGAAGTGGCGAAGGTTTCATTTGTGTTTTCTCTATTCTCGACATGGACTCATTTGACGCCACTAATGAGTTCCGGTGCGTTCGTGTTTCTCTATAAATTACTTTTAATAAAGGTTTCTGTTTAGAGAGCAGATTCTTCGCGTGAAGAACTCAGATAATTCTATTCCTATTGTACTGGTTGGCAACAAAGCAGATCTCCGTGATGAGCGGGTGGTACCGTTGGAGATGGCACGGCAAAGGTTAGGTCATCGGAGATTCACACCTATTCGTTTTTTTCTTGTCAAGAAAACCTTAGTTTTCGATATTAGATTCTAACTAGGGAACTCCTTTCGGTCAAAGTGGTCATTCCAAATGATTGGTTGTAGGCGTTTCTCTCCTGATTTTCGTACCTATTGTAGTTTCCAAAACGCGCAATAATTTTTGAAAATCTGGAAACGGACCTTACAATCGTGTTCGGCACTTAAACGAACCCCCTGGGCAAAGTTTGGATGAAAGTAGGTCTTCCGATCTTTGCACTGACTGAAAGCGTTTTCCTTTTTTACGGGTTTTCGGTTGAACGTTTCCTTATATAAGTCAGGGTTTTCTGAAAGCGTTCAAGAATATTTTCTCAGATTTGACCTGGAATTCTCCCAAGAGGTTTGTTTGGGGCTTTAAGCACGAATCTGAGATTTGTTTGTCGATTTTCCCAAGTTTTCCACTTAGTTCGTTCAAAGCTTTCCGGCGGGGAGAAATTTTGGGGGCTAAACGCGACTTCTGAGATTTCCGTATTTCTACGGGAGATTTGGCTCAAAATCATTCTGTGATGGCTATCTAACGTGCTTAACACGAATATGAGATTCGTTTATCGACTTTTGACAGATTACGGTGGATCTGCGGTAGTTCGGTCAAAGTCTCAGATTTGACTCAAAAATTATATGCTGGGATTATTTTGGGGTGCTTAATACGAATTGGACGTTCATTTGTCGAATTTCGATTTATTAAGGTAGGTTTTGCCCTCTAAATGGTATGATGTCTGCAGTAAACCTCGGAATTTTGACAGGCGTATCCAAGATTCGTGTTCAGCGCCGCCAGATTACCCCTACACAAAGGTTTCGAGCAAAATCCGAGAAAAAATCGAAACACTAAGAATTTCCTGATTGGTACCCTTACGTTGCGGCGAGGCTTTGAAAAGACCTATTCTTTTGTTCAAAGCTGTCGTAGGCAGCTGTGGAGAGCGTATTCGGACTTCACGTAAAAAAAAACGGTTCTAGAAAAGTACATTCCATTTGGAATGGCCTCTTGGGCCAAAAGGAGTTCCTTTGTAAAGCAACATTTTCTTTTTCGTGCAAATATGTGCACAGTGTACGCTGCGAAATGTGGGGCCTCACACGGAGTCTGAATTCTGGGGGCCTGAAAAGAGGGGTGGGGCTGAGAGGTTGGATCTGAGGTCGTGTGAAAATTAGCGGCGGGAACTCCCGATCACCTTCTAAATTAAATTGATTGGGGGGGGCTGAAGAATACAAGGCTGGTAGGGGAGTCCTAGCTGCTGCATAAAAGGCCTTCTACCCAGTATAAGCATTCTTGAACATTTTTTTCGTTTCACTTACGTAGCCTTCATCATATTTCTCATCAGATCACCTTGCTTTTCACTTGTAATTCTCCGGCTTTCTCTGCTTCCATCCAGCGTTGAATGAATGATCCACCATCTTCTTTTCTATACCCCGTTTTCTGTATTTCTAAAGGAGGTCATCCTTCCTTGCCAAAAAATCTTGGATCCAATTTTTCTTCGCGCTTTCCAACCCATGTTTGGATCCGGTTGCAGGGTTCGGCAAAATGCCGCGACAACTCTTATTTCCTACTATGTTCGGGCCTCTAATTAGAGATAATTCAACAGTATCGACACCCTTCTGACCTTCGCGTATCTCTCTGCCTGCTTAACTGAGACAAGTTACTTTTCACCCAAATGGTGTTCTTCCTACTTTTTCATTCAGCGTAGGGTTGTCGCGAGCCTTGGCTGATAATAGAAAACTGTTCTGAACTTCCTCTAACCTTGAACCGTCGTTCACCTTCAGAAGTTCTGCGAAATCGCTGTTTTTTAAATGCAGCGTACGCGCTCGCAAAAGTTGTTGAGATAGGTACGTTATTGGGATCGTACGGGCTCTACTAGAACGCTCACCAAGTTGCAAGCGACAAAATGAGTTAAAATGACCGTATTTGAGCCATGCTGAGTCACCAAATCATTCTTTCTCCGCCCACCGACACGGACTTCGCCCCTCAATAGGAACATTCGATGCCCGATTACGGTCATTTTGGCTAATTTTTTCATGCTTCTGAGGGTGAAGGCCGTACGAGTGTATTAGCGTCGCTATCTCAACCAATCTGGCGCTAGATTCGCTATTTCAGCCAATGCGGTGTAAGTCGTCCATTTCCGGACCAATACAGAACCAACCCTTAAACCTTCATTTCAACCGAAAATTTTCGCCTTTTTTCAATACTAACAGCTTTAGACCTTCGATTCATTCCTCTAGATATCTCCCCTCAGAATTTCCCTAATGTGGTGACAAACGAAATTCGCCTTTGCAAATTTTGGAATTGGACTCACCTGTTCTACTCGTATGCCTCCTTTTTGTGGTTACCGTATCATGTGCCGAGTCCTTATATGCGCCATCGCCTTACAACATTCCTTTAGTTCCCCATACCCACTTGCTTCTTTCTATTTTGGGGTCAGAAGGCGAAAATTGTGGTCTTTCTGCACGTCTGAAGATTTCCCCAGATTTTCTTACGGATGGTTTCCTTCTTCAGAACTTCACGACGTCCCGTTCTATTGATTATTCTCAATCGTAAAGAGCTCTACTTGTCGAACGTGCCAGTTACAATCTGTCGTGCTTCATGCCTTTCGCTGTCACGTTGGAAACCCTTTATCATAATGTTAACTCATTTTCGTAGCTCGCCTGTTCAAGGCATAATCGGGGTCGTGTACGCTGCTATTGCTCTTTCTTACTTTTTTGTCTGCTTCCCTTGACCAGTAATGAGCTTCGCGTAAAGCTTGCTCCGAAAAAGGGTAGTGGTGAAAGGCATGTTGCGTGACCACTCGCTACTAGCGAAGTTCGAACTCAGGAGATTCTGGGCCCCAAGCTGCACCGAGCAGCGATTGGCGCCGTCTGACAGTTCGGCTCGCTTTCACAATCTCCGGGCCACTGCTTTTGCTGTTCGGGTGAACTGAACGAGCCAATGGTCCGAACAGAAACATAAACCGACCCCCAGATTGCGAGAAAGAGCTGAACTGTCAGGCGGCTTGGGGCCGAGAATCGCCTTCGAATGTAGAGCTTTTCGCGAACCTCTCGGATCTTACATCATTGCGTTCATAGGAGAATCTGCTTACCGTAGCAGTTAATGCATATAAATTATGCCGGACTCTTTAAATATTCGATAAAACAGAAAAGAAAGAAAAAATTGCACTAGGACTTGGCCCGCCTTCGACTATTCACGAGTATTTCAGAGCTGAGCGATGGGGTGTGCCTTATGTGGAGACTTCTGCTAAGCGAAGGGAAAATGTGGACAAGGTAGGATTAGAGTTTTCTTCGCCTTTTCTCTATAGTCTGAGTTTTCCTCAAGCCTCTCCTCATGGGGATCACCATAACTCCCTCATGCATAGATCTCAATTCTTCTGAGTGTTCTACTATGTTCCAGGTGTTCTACGACTTGATGCGCGAAATCAAGCGACGAAAGGGTGGTCCTATTGGTGCATCAGCCACTGGGCTTGACCCTTCTCAATCAGGGAACAAGAAGAAAGGCGGCATAAAAAAGCTATGCTCTATTCTCTGAATGAATCCGCGCCGGTGACCATCCTCAGGTGCTGGGCGCTTCTTCACTCGAATTGAGCCTGAAGACTCACGTTTTAATGGCGTAGAGATCTGAAGAATTGCTGATTCTGTCTGTGTATCATTGTGCTCCCTTATTATTGTTGCCTCCATTTCATTGCCTACTTTCGCCTTGTGTCTAGTTCGATAATGCTGTTTTCCACTTTTTACCGCGTCATTATCCAGCTATAGTCATTTTGAGCGTTAGTCATTTTCAGAGTTTTATGGTCTTCCACATGTTATAAGCTAGTATTGACTAATGTTTATGTCCTTATCAGCCCAGTTCGGGTTCCTGTATTGCGAATCATACATTTTTCATCGTTGTAAAGAGTGCATGTGCATAATATATATTAAATTTTAAGTTATTGTTTGTTCGAATGAAGTGATGTGTTTGCTTTTATCTCTCAACCTTATCACGGACGAGACGTGCGGATCTGTGTTTCCGCCAACATTCTCAATTACGCTCGTAAACGTATTTGAGATTACTACGGAAATAAAATCGTATGTCTCAGAACACAACGCCTATGCATTTTGAAGCGTCAAAAACGACCCACAATGCCGTTACAGGAGTAGCAAGTTTGGCCCCGCCCGTATTTTCACGCCCCCTGTATTTGCTCTTTTCCTCCAACGCAAGGTTGCTAGGTCATCTTCACGGACGGGACTGTTGATGGATTGCCTAACAAGTGAACCACACGCGTCACTGACGGCGAGTATGACAGAACATTAGAGGAAAAGAGCAAATACAGGGGGCGTGAAAATACGGGCAGAGCCAACCATGCTACTCCTCTATCGTCATTGTGGGTTCTTTTTGACGCTTCAAAATGCGTAGGCAGTATGTTGTAAGCGATACGGTTCGATTCACGTTGTTATCCCAACCACGTTTACGAGCGTGTATGCTGCCTTTAAAAACGTCTGACATCTTGGCGTATTTGGTGGAAGCTCGGACATCTTTTGAGATCACATCGTACCTGGCGTCGGCATAACTCTCCATGCGTAAATATACCCATGCTTGACGGATGCTGCCAAAATCCTAGAATCGTTGGCATTTTTGTCAAGTTAAATATTACGGAATCAATTAGTCGTGAATTATTAGATTTTACTTATATCACTTCGGCTCTGCAGATGGCGAATCCGGCTGAAACCAATTTCAAAACCTGTTCGGAATGTTGCGCATAACTGTTTTTTTATTTAAATTGAAATGTTTGTGCTCCGTCCCTATAGCATTTTCATCTTCGAGGATTGATAATTCGTGCACGGAACCTAAGTTAGGAGATAAAGGTGTCCGGAGATGACAGACTCAGGAATAAAATTCGTCGAAACCTGACAGCACATAAAGTATGCAATTTTATAATCCGGCTGGTCTATTTGGACCATTTTCACGTTCACAGTCTAGTGTTTGTATTGCATGTTTTGAAACTCACAGGAGCACGCTCTGCACTTGGCGCCGCATTCTTTTGTTCCGTTCGTGCGATTAATTATTGTTTTGTATTTATTTTCACGGCATCCCGGTTTTCGCATTCCTAAGCTTTGTACGAATTTTGCAGACAAACAGTGAATGCCAACGACGCAGAATCTCAGGGGCTGTGCAGAGTTGAATCGCGGCGCGATCTTATCGTGATGGGCTGCCGCACTGATATACCGAGGCAAGGGTCGCGAAGCAAGTCTACTCACAAGGGAATGACAATTTGTCACAAACACCGTTTCCAACTGAATCTATACCAGTTATTGTATTTCCTTCCAATGATGTTTTTATAATCAATGTTTGTAGCCGCTGCGGGGTTCGCTGAACCGACTTATGGCGCGTTTCCTCAGTTGGGCGGAAAGGTAAGTGTGGTCTGTTTCTCGAAATTCTGAGGTTTATTGTAGGTTGAAGTAGATCTGATGCTAATTAACTAGCGTAACCTATTTTAGCAATAGCATTTCGAAAATCGATAGATAGACCTCAAATTCGTGTTCAGCACTCCAGAAAACGGTGGCCATGTTGAAGTCGATAGCTGGCACATGGGTTGCGAGAGAACGAACGGATGAGAGAGGGCCGCCACAGACCGCGCCGCCGTGGTGTATTACGGCAGCAGCGAATGCAAGTCAAAAGGGGAACCTGTGCACTCCCGAATAAATCATGCGTTTTCCCCATTTTTTTTTCATTTCAGCTCTACCCGGGGGCCCAGCAAATTCTAGCATATAATCTAGCACCCCTTACAGATTTTCCGAATAACCAAATTTCAGATATACAATAATAACAAATCGAACATCTAATGTATGCAAAACAGTATCAGCCAGGGTTCGAAGAAGAAAGAGGAGCAACAGAGAGTAAAGAATTTCAAAGCATGGGTTCACAAAAGACACCATTCCCAAGAAACAACCACATGCATTTCTCGTGCGTTTTCCCCATTTTTTTTTCATTTCAGCTCTACCCGGTAGCCAAGCAAATTCTAGCATATAATCTAGCACCCCTTACAGATTTTCCGAATAATCATATTTCAGATCATTCCATAGTAATAAAGAAGAGTGGTGTACGTCCGTCCGTCAGTCAGTCAGTCCGTCAGTTTACGGTGTGCATTCTGTAATTGCAGACTTTTCTGTTTTAGAAGGGTTAAGCCCGAAACAATCAAACGGGACGTCGTAGAAAGTCAGCGGGACCCAGCGAGAGTGCGCCGGACGCCGTAGGAAGTGTACGGAACCCTTTTAGGAGTGCGCCGAACGCCATAGAAAGTGTGCAGGACCCATGTAAAAGTGCGCCGGACGCCATAGAAAGTGTGCGGGACCCATGTAAGAGTGCGCCGGACGCCAGAGAAAGTGTACGGGACCCAGGTGAAAGTACGCCGGACGCCATAGAATGTGTACGGAACCCATTCAGGAGTGCGCCGGACGCCGAAGAAAATGTGCGGGACCCATTCAAGAGTGCGCCGGACGCCGAAGAAAGTGCGCGGGACCCATGCTAGAGTACGCCGGACGCCATAGAAAGTGTACGGAACCCATTTAGGAGTGCGCAGAACGCCATATAAAGTGTGCGGGACCAACGTAAGAGTGTGCCGGACGCCATAGAAAGTGTACGGTACCCATTTAGGAGTGCGCCGAACGCCATAGAAAGTGTGCGGGACCCATGTTAGAGTGCGCCGGACGCCGTAGGAAGTGTACGGAACTCTTTTAGGAGTGCGCCGAACGCCATAGGAAGTGTGCAGGACCCATGTAAGAGTGCGCCGGACGCCATAGAAAGTGTACGGAACCCACTTGGGAGTGCGCCGAACGCCATAGAAAGTGTACGGGACCCATGTTAGAGTGTGCCGGACGCCATAGAAAGTGTACGGTACCCATTTAGGAGTGCGCCGAACGTCATAGAAAGTGTGCGGGGCCCATGTAAGAGCGCGCCGGACGCCATAGAAAGTGTGCGGGACCCATTTAGGAGTGCGCCGAACGCCATAGAATGTGTGCGGGACCCATGTAAAGTGCACCGGACGCCATCGAAAGTGTGCGGGATCCATGTTAGAGTACGCCGGACGCCATACAAAGTGTACGGGACCCAGGTGGGAGTACGCCGGACGCCATAGAAAGTGTACGGAACCCATTTAGGAGTGCGCAGAACGCCATATAAAGTGTGCGGGACCAACGTAAGAGTGCGCCGGACGCCATCGAAAGTGTACGGGATCCATGTTGGAGTGTGCCGGACGCCATAGAAAGTGTACGGTACCCATTTAGGAGTGCGCCGAACGCCATAGAAAGTGTGCGGGACCCATGTTAGAGTGCGCCGGACGCCGTAGGAAGTGTACGGAACTCTTTTAGGAGTGCGCCGAACGCCATAGGAAGTGTGCAGGACCCATGTAAGAGTGCGCCGGACGCCATAGAAAGTGTACGGAACCCACTTGGGAGTGCGCCGAACGCCATAGAAAGTGTGCGGGACCCATGTTAGAGTGCGCCGGACGCCATCGAAAGTGTGCGGCATCCATGTAAGAGTGCGCCGGACGCCATCGAAAGTGTGCGGTACCCATTTAGGAGCGCGCCGAACGCCACAGAAAGTGTGCGGGACCCATTTAGGAGTGCGCCGAACGCCATAGAAAGTGTGCGGGACCCATGTAAAGTGCACCGGACGCCATCGAAAGTGTGCGGCATCCATGTTAGAGCACGCCGGACGCCACAGAGAGTGCACGGAACCCATTTAGGAGAGCGCCGAACCCCATAGAAAGTGTACGGGACCCATGTTAGAGTGCGCCGGACGCCGTAGAAAGTGTACGGAACCCATTTAGTAGTGCGCCGAACGCCATAGAAAGTGTGCAGGACCCATGTAAGAGTGCGCCGGACGCCATAGAGAGTGTACGGAACCCATTTAGAGTGCGCCGAACGCCATAGAAAGTGTACGGGACCCATGTTAGAGTGTGCCGGACGCCATAGAAAGTGTACGGTACCCATTTAGGAGTGCGCCGAACGCCATAGAAAGTGTGCGGGACCAATGTGAGAGTGCGCCGGACGCCACCGAAAGTGTGCGGGACCCGTGTTAGAGTACGCCGGACGCCATAGAAAGTGTACGGGACCCAGGTGAGAGTACGCCGGGCGCCATAGAAAGTGTACGAGACCCATGTTAGAGTGTGCCGGACGCCATAGAAAGTGTACGGTACCCATTTAGGAAAGCGCCGAACGCCATAGAATGTGTACGGAACCCATTCAGGAGTGCGCCGAACGCCATAGAAAGTGTGCGGGACCCATTTAGGAGTGCGCCGAACGCCATAGAAAGTGTGCGGGACCCATGTAAGAGCGTGCCGGACGTCATAGAAAGTGTACGGTTCCCATTTAGGAGCGCGCCGAACGCCATAGAAAGTGTGCGGGGCCCATGTTAGAGTGTGCCGGACGCCATAGAAAGTGTACGGTACCCATTTAGGAGTGCGCCGAACGTCATAGAAAGTGTGCGGGGCCCATGTAAGAGCGCGCCGGACGCCATAGAAAGTGTACGGAACCCATTTAGGAGTGCGCAGAACGCCATATAAAGTGTGCGGGACCCATGTAAGAGTGCGCCGGACGCCATAGAAAGTGTACGGAACCCAGTTAGGAGTGCGCCGAACGCCATAGAAAGGGAGCGGGACCCATGTTAGAGTGCGCCGGACGCCATAGAAAGTGTACGGAACCCATTTAGGAGTGCGCCGAACGCCATAGAAAGTGTGCAGGACCCATGTTAGAGTGCGCCGGACGCCATAGAAAGTGTACGGAACCCATGTTAGGAGTGCGCCGAACGCCATAGAAAGTGTGCGGGACCCATGTTAGAGTGCGCCGGACGCCATAGAATGTGTGCGGAACCCATTCAGGAGTGCGCCGGACGCCATCGAAAGTGTGCGGGACCCATGTTAGAGTACACCGGACGCCATAGAAAGTCTACGGAACCCATTTAGGAGTGCGCCGAACGCCATAGAATGTGTGCGGGACCCGTTTAGGAGTGCGCCGAACGCCATAGAAAGTGTGCAGGACCCATGTAAGAGTGCGCCGGACGCCATAGAAAGTGTACGTTACCCATGTTAGAGTACGCCGGACGCCATAGAAAGTGTACGGTACCCTTTTAGGAGTGCGCCGAACGCCATAGAAAGTGTACGGTACCCATTTAGGAGTGCGCCGAACGCCACAGAAAGTATGCGGGACCCATGTTAGAGTGTGCCGGACGCCATAGAAAGTGTGCGGGACCCATGTTAGAGTACGCCGAACGCCATAGAAAGTGTGCGGGACCCATGTTAGAGTACGCCGAACGCCATAGAAAGGGTGCGGGACCCATTTAGGAGTGCGCCGGACGCCATCGAAAGTGTGCGGGACCCATGTTAGAGTACGCCGAACGCCATAGAAAGTGTGCGGGACCCATTTAGGAGTGCGCCGAACGCCATAGAAAGTGTGCGGGGCCCATGTAAGAGCGCGCCGGACGCCATAGAAAGTGTGCGGGACCCATTTAGGAGTGCGCCGAACGCCACAGAAAGTATGCGGGACCCATGTTAGAGTGTGCCGGACGCCATCGAAAGTGTACGGGCCCATGTTGGAGTGCGCCGGACGCCATCGAAAGTGTGCGGGATCCATGTGGGAGTACGCCGGACGCCATAGAAAGTGTACGGAACCCATTTAGGAGTGCGCAGAACGCCATATAAAGTGTGCGGGACCAACGTAAGAGTGCGCCGGACGCCATCGAAAGTGTACGGGATCCATGTTGGAGTGTGCCGGACGCCATAGAAAGTGTGCGGGACCCATGTTAGAGTGCGCCGGACGCCGTAGGAAGTGTACGGAACTCTTTTAGGAGTGCGCCGAACGCCATAGGAAGTGTGCAGGACCCATGTAAGAGTGCGCCGGACGCCATAGAAAGTGTACGGAACCCACTTGGGAGTGCGCCGAACGCCATAGAAAGTGTACGGGACCCATGTTAGAGTGTGCCGGACGCCATAGAAAGTGTACGGTACCCATTTAGGAGTGCGCCGAACGTCATAGAAAGTGTGCGGGGCCCATGTAAGAGCGCGCCGGACGCCATAGAAAGTGTGCGGGACCCATTTAGGAGTGCGCCGAACGCCATAGAATGTGTGCGGGACCCATGTAAAGTGCACCGGACGCCATCGAAAGTGTGCGGCATCCATGTTAGAGTACGCCGGACGCCATAGAAAGTGTACGGTACCCATTTAGGAGCGCGCCGAACGCCACAGAAAGTGTGCGGGACCCATTTAGGAGTGCGCCGAACGCCATAGAAAGTGTACGGGACCAATGTAAGAGTGCGCCGGACGCCATCGAAAGTGTGCGGAACCCATGTTAGAGTACGCCGGACGCCATAGAAAGTGTACGGAACCCATTTAGGAGAGCGCCGGACGCCATCGAAAGTGTGCGGGACCCATGTTAGAGTGCGCCGGACGCCGTAGGAAGTGTACGGAATCCTTTTAGTAGTGCGCCGAACGCCATAGAAAGTGTGCAGGACCCATGTAAGAGTGCGCCGGACGCCATAGAGAGTGTACGGAACCCATTTAGGAGTGCGCCGAACGCCATAGAAAGTGTACGGGACCCATGTTAGAGTGTGCCGGACGCCATAGAAAGTGTACGGTACCCATTTAGGAGTGCGCCGAACGCCATAGAAAGTGTGCGGGACCAATGTGAGAGTGCGCCGGACGCCACCGAAAGTGTGCGGGACCCGTGTTAGAGTACGCCGGACGCCATAGAAAGTGTACGGGACCCAGGTGAGAGTACGCCGGGCGCCATAGAAAGTGTACGAGACCCATGTTAGAGTGTGCCGGACGCCATAGAAAGTGTACGGGACCCATGTTAGAGTGTGCCGGACGCCATAGAAAGTGTACGGTACCCATTTAGGAAAGCGCCGAACGCCATAGAATGTGTACGGAACCCATTCAGGAGTGCGCCGAACGCCATAGAAAGTGTGCGGGACCCATTTAGGAGTGCGCCGAACGCCATAGAAAGTGTGCGGGACCCATGTAAGAGCGTGCCGGACGTCATAGAAAGTGTACGGTTCCCATTTAGGAGCGCGCCGAACGCCATAGAAAGTGTGCGGGGCCCATGTTAGAGTGTGCCGGACGCCATAGAAAGTGTACGGTACCCATTTAGGAGTGCGCCGAACGTCATAGAAAGTGTGCGGCACCCGTTTAGAAGTGCGCCTGACGCCATAGAAAGTGTGCGGGGACCATGTTAAAGTGCGCCGGACGCTATAGAAAGTGTACGGAACCAATGTAGGAGTGCGCCGGACGCCATAGAAAGTGTGCGGGACCCACGTAAGAGTACGATGGACGCCATAAGAAGTGTACGGGACCCATTTAAGAGTGCGCCAGACGCCATAGAAGGTGTGCGGGACCCATTTAGGAGTGCGGCGGACGCCATAGAAGGTGTGCGGGACCCATTTAGGAGTGCGCCGAACGCCACAGAAAGTGTGCGGGACACATGTTAGAGTGCGCCTGACGCCATAGAAAGTGTAAGGTACCCATTTAGGAATGCGCCGAAAGCCATAGAATGTATGCGGGGCCCGTTTAGGAGCGCGCCGGACGCCATATAAAGTGTAAGGAACCCATTTAAAAGTGCGGCGAACGCCATAGAAAGTGTGCGAGACCGATGTTAGAGTGCGTCGAACGCCATAGAAAATGTGCGGGACCCATTTAGGAGTGCGACGGACGCCATAGAAAATGTGCGGGACCTCTGTAAGAGTGCGCCGGACGTCATATAAAGTGTACGAGACCGATGTTAGAGTGCGCCGGACGCCATCGAAAGTGTGCGGCACCCATGTTAGAGTGCGCCGGACGCCATAGAAAGTGTGCGGTACCCATTTCGGAGTGCGCCGAACGCCATAGAAAGTGTGCGGGACCCATTTAGGAGTGCGCCGAACGCCATAGAAAGTGTGCGGGACCCATGTAAAGTGCACCGGACGCCATCGAAAGTGTGCGGGATCCATGTTAGAGTACGCCGGACGCCATAGAAAGTGTACGGTACCCATTTAGGAGCGCGCCGAACGCCATAGAAAGTGTGCGGGACCAATGTAAGAGTGCGCCGGACGCCATAGAAAGTGTACGGAACCCATTTAGGAGTGCGCCGGACGCCATCGAAAGTGTGCGGAACCCATGTTAGAGTACGCCGGACGCCATAGAAAGTGTACGGAACCCATTTAGGAGAGCGCCGGACGCCATCGAAAGTGTGCGGGACCCATGTTAGAGTGCGCCGGACGCCGTAGGAAGTGTACGGAACCCTTTTAGTAGTGCGCCGAACGCCATAGAAAGTGTGCAGGACCCATGTAAGAGTGCGCCGGACGCCATAGAAAGTGTACGGAACCCATTTAGGAGTGCGCCGAACGCCATAGAAAGTGTGCGGGACCCATTTCGGAGTGCGCCGAACGCCATAGAATGTGTGCGGGACCCATGTTAGGGTGCGCCGGACGCCGTAGGAAGTGTACGGAACCCTTTTAGGAGTGGGCCGAACGCCATAGAATGTGTGCGGGACCCATGTAAGAGTGCGCCGGACGCCATAGGGAGTGTACGGAACCCATTTAGGAGTGCGCCGAACGCCATAGGAAGTGTACGGGACCCATGTTAGAGTGTGCCGGACGCCATAGAAAGTGTACGGTACCCATTTAGGAGTGCGCCGAACGCCATAGAAAGTGTGCGGGACCCATGTAAGAGTGTACCGGACGCCATAGAAAGTGTACGGTACCCATTTAGGAGTGCGCCGAACGCCATAGAAAGTGTGCGGGACCAATGTGAGAGTGCGCCGGACGCCATAGAAAGTGTACGGAACCCACTTGGGAGTGCGCCGAACGCCATAGAAAGTGTACGGGACCCATGTTAGAGTGTGCCGGACGCCATAGAAAGTGTACGGTACCCATTTAGGAGTGCGCCGAACGCCATAGAAAGTGTGCGGGGCCCATGTAAGAGCGCGCCGGACGCCATAGAAAGTGTGCGGGACCCATTTAGGAGTGCGCCGAACGCCATAGAATGTGTGCGGGACCCATGTAAAGTGCACCGGACGCCATCGAAAGTGTGCGGTACCCATTTAGGAGCGCGCCGAACGCCATAGAAAGTGTGCGGGACCCATGTTAGAGGGCGCCGGACGCCATAGAAAGTGTACGGTACCCATGTTAGAGTGCGCCGGACGCCGTAGAAAGTGTACGGAATCCATTTAGTAGTGCGCCGAACGCCATAGAAAGTGTGCAGGACCCACGTAAGAGTGCGCCGGACGCCATAGAGAGTGTACGGAACCCATTTAGGAGTGCGCCGAACGCCATAGAAAGTGTACGGGACCCATGTTAGAGTGTGCCGGACGCCATAGAAAGTGTACGGTACCCATTTAGGAGTGCGCCGGACGCCATCGAAAGTGTGCGGGACCCATGTTAGAGTACGCCGGACGCCATAGAAAGTGTGCGAGACCCATGTTAGAGTACGCCGGACGCCATAGAATGTGTGCGGGACCCATGTTAGAGTACGCCGGACGCCATAGAAAGTGTACGGTACCCATTTAGGAGTGCGCCGAACGCCATAGAAAGTGTGCGGGACCCATGTTAGAGTGTGCCGGACGCCATAGAAAGTGTACGGAACCCTTTTAGGAGTGCGCCGAACGCCATAGAAAGTGTGCAGGACCCATGAAAGAGCGCGCCGGACGCCATAGAAAGTGTACGGAACCCATTTGGAAGTGCGCCGAACGCCATAGAAAGTGTACGGGACCCATGTTAGAGTGTGCCGGACGCCATACAATCTGTACGGTACCCATTTTAGAGTGCGCCGGACGCCACACAAAGTGTGCGGGACCCATGTAAGAGTGCGCCGGACGCCAGAGAAAGTGTACGGAACCCATTCAGGAGTGCGCCGAACGCCATAGAAAGTGTGCAGGACCCATGTAAGAGTGCGCCGGACGCCATAGAAAGTGTGCGGGACCCATGTTAGAGTGTGCCGGACGCCATAGAAAGTGTACGGGACCCATCTAGGAGTGCGCCGAACGCCATAGAAAGTGTGCGGGACCCATGTTAGAGTGTGCCGGACGCCATAGAAAGTGTACGGTACCCATTTAGGAGTGCGCCGAACGCCATAGAAAGTGTGCGGGACCCATGTAAGAGTGCGCCGGACGCCATAGAAAGTGTACGGAACCCATTTAGGAGTGCGCCGAACGCCATAGAAAGTGTGCGGGACCCATGTTAGAGTGTGCCGGACGCCATAGAAAGTGTACGGTACCCATTTAGGAGTGCGCCGAACGTCATAGAAAGTGTGCGGGGCCCATGTAAGAGCGCGCCGGACGCCATAGAAAGTGTGCGGGACCCATTTAGGAGTGCGCCGAACGCCATAGAAAGTGTACGGGACCCATGTTAGAGTGTGCCGGACGCCATAGAAAGTGTGCGGGCCCATGTTAGAGTGCGCCGAACGCCATAGAAAGTGTACGGAACCCATTTAGGAGTACGCCGGACGCCATTGAAAGTGTACGGGACCCATGTTAGAGTGCGCCAGACGCCATAGAAAGTGTACGGGACCCATTTTAGAGTGCGCCGAACGCCATAGAAAGTGTGCGGGACCGTTGTTAGGGTGTGCCGGACGCCATGGAAAGTGTAAGGCACCCATTTAGGAGTGCGCCGAACGCCATAGAAAGTGTGCGGGACCCATGTAAGAGCGCGCCGGACGCCATAGAAAGTGTACGGTACCCATTTAGGAGTGCGCCCAATTCCATAGAAAGTGTGCGGGACCCATGTTAGAGTGAGCCGGACGCCATAGAAAGTGTACGGAACCCATTTAGAGTGCGCCGAACGCCATAGAAAGTGTGCGGGACCCATGTTAGAGTGTGCCGGACGCCATAGAAAGTGTACGGAACCCATTTAGGAGTGCGCCGAACGCCATAGAAAGTGTGCGGGACCCATGTTAGAGTGCGCCGGACGCCATAGAAAGTGTACGGAACCCATTTAGGAGTGCGCCGAACGCCATAGAAAGTGTGCGGGACCCATGTAAGAGTGCGCCGGACGCCATAGAAAGTGTGCGGAACCCATTTAGAGTGCGCCGAACGCCATATAAAGTGTGCGGGACCCAAGTGGGAGTGCGCAGGACGCCAAAGAAAGTGTACGGTACCCATTTAGGAGTGCGCCGAACGCCATAGAAAGGGGACGGAACCCATTTAGGAGAGCGCCGGCCGCCATAGAAACTGTGCGGGACCCATTTAGGAGTGCGCCGGACGCCATAGAAAGTGTACGGTACCCATTTAGGAGTGCGCCGAACGCCATAGAAAGTGTACGGGACCCTTTTAGGAGTGCGCCGAGCGCCATAGAAAGTGTGCGGGACCCATTTAGGAGTGCGCCGAACGCCATAGAAAGTGTGCGGGACCCATGTAAGAGTGCGCCGGACGCCATCGAAAGTGTACGGGACCCATTTAGGAGTGCGCCGAACGCCATAGAAAGTGTGCGGGGCCCATGTAAGAGCGCGCCGGACGCCATAGAAAGTGTGCGGGACCCATTTAGGAGTGCGCCGAACGCCATAGAAAGTGTGCGGGACCCATTTAGGAGTGCGCCGAACGCCATAGAATGTGTGCGGGACCCATGTTAGAGTACGCCGGACGCCATAGAAAGTGTACGGAACCCATTTAGGAGTGCGCCGAACGCCATGGAAAGTGTGCGGGACCAATGTTAGAGTGTGCCGGACGCCATAGAAAGTGTACGGTACCCATTTAGGAGTGCGCCGAACGCCATGGAAAGTGTGCGGGACCAATGTTAGAGTGTGCCGGACGCCATAGAAAGTGTACGGAACCCATTTAGAGTGCGCCGAACGCCATAGAAAGTGTGCGGGACCCATGTTAGGAGTGCGCCGGACGCCATAGAAAGTGTACGGAACCCATGTTAGGAGTGCGCCGAACGCCATAGAAAGTGTGCAGGACCCATGTAAGAGTGCGCCGGACGCCATAGAAAGTGTACGAAACCCATTTAGGAGTGCGCCGAACGCCATAGAAAGTGTGCGGGACCCATGTTAGAGTGCGCCGGACGCCGTAGGAAGTGTACGGAACTCTTTTAGGAGTGCGCCGAACGCCATAGGAAGTGTGCAGGACCCATGTAAGAGTGCGCCGGACGCCATAGAAAGTGTACGGAACCCACTTGGGAGTGCGCCGGACGCCATCGAAAGTGTGCGGCATCCATGTTAGAGTACGCCGGACGCCATAGAAAGTGTACGGAACCCATTTAGGAGTGTGCAGAACGCCATGGGAAGTGTGCGGGACCAATGTAAGAGTGCGCCGGACGCCATCGAAAGTGTACGGGACCCATTTAGCAGTTGCGCCGAACGCCATAGAAAGTGTGCGGGACCAATGTGAGAGCGTGCCGGACGCCATAGAAAGTGTGCGGGACCCATTTAGGAGTGCGCCGAACGCCATAGAATGTGTGCGGGACCCATGTAAAGTGCACCGGACGCCATAGAAAGTGTACGGGACCAATGTAAGAGTGCGCCGGACGCCATCGAAAGTGTGCGGAACCTATGTTAGAGTACGCCGGACGCCATAGAAAGTGTACGGAACCCATTTAGGAGAGCGCCGGACGCCATCGAAAGTGTGCGGGACCCATGTTAGAGTGCGCCGGACGCCTTAGGAAGTGTACGGAACCCTTTTAGTAGTGCGCCGAACGCCATAGAAAGTGTGCAGGACCCATGTAAGAGTGCGCCGGACGCCATAGAAAGTGTACGGAACCCATTTAGGAGTGCGCCGAACGCCATAGAAAGTGTACGGGACCCATGTTAGAGTGTGCCGGACGCCATAGAAAGTGTACGGTACCCATTTAGGAGTGCGCCGAACGCCATAGAAAGTGTGCGGGACCAATGTGAGAGTGCGCCGGACGCCACCGAAAGTGTGCGGGACCCGTGTTAGAGTACGCCGGACGCCATAGAAAGTGTACGGGACCCAGGTGAGAGTACGCCGGGCGCCATAGAAAGTGTACGAGACCCATGTTAGAGTGTGCCGGACGCCATAGAAAGTGTACGGTACCCATTTAGGAAAGCGCCGAACGCCATAGAATGTGTACGGAACCCATTCAGGAGTGCGCCGAACGCCATAGAAAGTGTGCGGGACCCATTTAGGAGTGCGCCGAACGCCATAGAAAGTGTGCGGGACCCATGTAAGAGCGTGCCGGACGTCATAGAAAGTGTACGGTTCCCATTTAGGAGCGCGCCGAACGCCATAGAAAGTGTGCGGGGCCCATGTAAGAGCGCGCCGGACGCCATAGAAAGTGTGCGGGACCCATTTAGGAGTGCGCCGAACGCCATAGAAAGTGTGCGGGACCCATTTAGGAGCGCGCCGGACGCCATAGAAAGTGTGCGGGACCCATGTTAGAGTGTGCCGGACGCCGTAGAAAGCGTACGGAACCCATTTAGGAGTGCGCCGAACGCCATAGAATGTGTGCGGGACCCATGTTAGAGTACGCCGGACGCCATAGAAAGTGTACGGAACCCATTTAGGAGTGCGCAGAACGCCATATAAAGTGTGCGGGACCAACGTAAGAGTGTGCCGGACGCCATAGAAAGTGTACGGTACCCATTTAGGAGTGCGCCGAACGCCATAGAAAGTGTGCGGGACCCATGTTAGAGTGCGCCGGACGCCGTAGGAAGTGTACGGAACTCTTTTAGGAGTGCGCCGAACGCCATAGGAAGTGTGCAGGACCCATGTAAGAGTGCGCCGGACGCCATAGAAAGTGTACGGAACCCACTTGGGAGTGCGCCGAACGCCATAGAAAGTGTACGGGACCCATGTTAGAGTGTGCCGGACGCCATAGAAAGTGTACGGTACCCATTTAGGAGTGCGCCGAACGTCATAGAAAGTGTGCGGGGCCCATGTAAGAGCGCGCCGGACGCCATTGAAAGTGTACGGAACTCTTTTAGGAGTGCGCCGAACGCCATAGGAAGTGTGCAGGACCCATGTAAGAGTGCGCCGGACGCCATAGAAAGTGTACGGAACCCACTTGGGAGTGCGCCGAACGCCATAGAAAGTGTACGGGACCCATGTTAGAGTGTGCCGGACGCCATAGAAAGTGTACGAGACCCATGTTAGAGTGTGCCGGACGCCATAGAAAGTGTACGGTACCCATTTAGGAAAGCGCCGAACGCCATAGAATGTGTACGGAACCCATTCAGGAGTGCGCCGAACGCCATAGAAAGTGTGCGGGACCCATTTAGGAGTGCGCCGAACGTCATAGAAAGTGTGCGGGGCCCATGTAAGAGCGTGCCGGACGTCATAGAAAGTGTGCGGGACCCATTTAGGAGTGCGCCGAACGCCATAGAATGTGTGCGGGACCCATGTAAAGTGCACCGGACGCCATCGAAAGTGTGCGGCACCCATGTTAGAGTACGCCGGACGCCATAGAAAGTGTACGGTACCCATTTAGGAGCGCGCCGAACGCCACAGAAAGTGTGCGGGACCCATTTAGAGTGCGCCGAACGCCATAGAATGTGTGCGGGACCCATGTAAAGTGCACCGGACGCCATCGAAAGTGTGCGGCATCCATGTTAGAGTACGCCGGACGCCATAGAAAGTGTACGGTACCCATTTAGGAGCGCGCCGAACGCCACAGAAAGTGTGCGGGACCAATGTAAGAGCGCGCCGAACGCCACAGAAAGTGTGCGGGACCCATTTAGGAGTGCGCCGAACGCCATATAAAGTGTACGGAACCCATTTAGAGTGCGCCGGACGCCATAGAAAGTGTACGGGACCCATGTTAGAGTGCGCCGGACGCCATAGAAAGTGTACGGGACCCATTTAGAGTGCGCCGGACGCCATAGAAAGTGTGCAGGACCCATGTTAGAGTGCGCCGGACACCGTAGGAAGTGTACCGACCCCATTTAGGAGTGCGCCGAACGCCATAGAAAGTGTACGGGACCCATGTTAGAGTGTGCCGGACGCCATAGAAAGTGTACGGTACCCATGTAAGAGCGCGCCGGACGCCATAGAAAGTGTGCGGGACCCATTTAGGAGTGCGCCGAACGCCATAGAATGTGTGCGGGACCCATGTAAAGTGCACCGGACGCCATCGAAAGTGTGCGCGACCCATGTTAGAGTGTGCCGGACGCCATCGAAAGCGTGCGGGACCCATGTTAGAGTGCGCCGAACGCCATAGAAAGTGTACGGGACCCATGTTAGAGTGTGCCGGACGCCATAGAAAGTGTACGGGACCAATGTAAGAGCGCGCCGGACGCCACAGAAAGTGTGCGGGACCCTTTTTGTAGCGCGCCGAACGCCATAGAAAGTGTGCAGGACCCATGTTAGATTGTGGCGGACGCCATAGAAAGTGTACGGTACCCATTTAGGAGTGCGCCGGACGCCATCGAAAGTGTGCAGGAGCCATGTTAGAGTACGCCGAACGCCATAGAAAGTGTACGGAACCCATTTAGGAGTGCGCCGAACGCCATACAAAGTGTGCGGGACCCATGTTAGAGTGTGCCGGACGCCATATAAAGTGTACGGAACCCATTTAGGAGTGCGCCGAACGCCACAGAAAGTGTGCGGGACCCATGTTAGAGTGCGCCGGACGCCGTAGGAAGTGGACGGAACCCTTTTAGGAGTGCGCCGAACGCCATAGAATGTGTGCGGGACCCATGTAGAGTGCACCGGACGCCGTAGAAAGTGTACGGAACCCATTTAGGAGTGCACCGAACGCCATAGAAAGTGTGCGGGACCAATGTAAGAGTGCGCCGGACGCCATCGAAAGTGTACGGTACCCATTTAGGAGTGCGCTGAACGCCATAGAATGTGTGCGGGACCCATGTAAAGTGCACCGGACGCCATCGAAAGTGCACGGAACCCATGTAAGAGCGCGCCGGACGCCAGAGAAAATGTCCGGGACCCATGTAGGAGTGCGACGGACGCCATAGAAAGTGCATGGGACCCGTGTTAGAGTGCGCCGGACGTCATAAAAAGTGTACGGGACCCATGTTAGAGTGCGCCGGACGCCATCTAATGTGTGCGGAACCCATGCTAGAGTGCGCCGGACGCCTTCGAAAGTGTGCGGAACCCATTTAGGAGTGCGCCGGACGCCATCGAAAGTGTGCGGGACCAAAGTAAGAGTGCGCCGGACGCCATAGAAAGTGTACGGAACCCATTTAGGAGTGCGCCAAACGCCATAGAAAGTTTACAGGACCTATGTTAGAGTGTGCCGGACGCCATAGAAACTGGACGGCACCCATTTAGGGGTGCGCCCAACGCGATAGAACGTGTGCGGGACCATTGTTAGAGTGTGCCGAACGCGATAGAAAGTGTGCGGTACGCATTTAGGAGCCCGCCCAACGCCATAGAAAGTGTGCGGGACCCATATAAGAGTGCGCCGGACGCCACCGAAAGTGTGCGGGACCCATATTAGAGTACGCCGGACGGCATAGAAAGTGGACGGGACCCATTTGAGAGTGCGCCGAACGGCATAGAAAGTGTGGGGCACCCATGTTAGAGTGTGCCGCACGTCGTAGAAAGTGTACGGAACCCATTTAGGAGTGCGGCGAACGCCATAGAAAGTGTGCGGGACCCATGTAAGAGTGCGCCGGACGCCATAGAAAGTGTGCGGGACCCATTTAGGAGTGCGCCGAACGCCACAGAAAGTATGCGGGACCCATGTTAGAGTGTGCCGGATGCCATAGAAAGTGTACGGTACCCATTTGGAAGTGCGCCGAACGCTATAGAAAGTGTGCGGGACCCATGTAAGAGCGCGCCGGACGCCATAGAAAGTGTGCGGGACCCATTTAGGAGTGCGCCGAACGCCACAGAAAGTATGCGGGACCCATTTAGGAGTGCGCCGAACGCCATAGAAAGTGTGCGGGACCCATGTAAGAGCGCGCCGGACGCCATAGAGAGTGTGCGGGACCCATTTAGGAGTGCGCCGAACGCTATAGGAAGTGTGCGGGACCCACGTTAGAGTACGCTGGACGCCATAGAATGTGTACGGTACCCATTTAGGAGTGCGCCGAACGCCATAGAAAGTGTGCGGGACCCATGTTAGAGTGTGCCGGACGCCGTAGGAAGTGTACGGTACCCATTTAGGAGTGCGCCGAACGCCATAGAAAGTGTGCGGGACCCATGTTAGAGTGCGCCGGACGCCGTAGGAAGTGTACGGAACTCTTTTAGGAGTGCGCCGAACGCCATAGGAAGTGTGCAGGACCCATGTAAGAGTGCGCCGGACGCCATAGAAAGTGTACGGAACCCACTTGGGAGTGCGCCGAACGCCATAGAAAGTGTACGGTACCCATTTAGGAGTGCGCAGAACGCCATAGAAAGTGTACGGTACCCATTTAGAGTGCGCCGAACGTCATAGAAAGTGTACGGGACCCATGTAAGAGTGCGCCGGACGCCATGGAAAGTGTACGGAACCCATTTAGGAGTGCGCCGAACGCCATAGAAAGTGTACGGGACCCATGTAAGAGTGCGCCGGACGCCATAGAAAGTGTACGGAGCCCATTTGCGAGTGCGCCGAACGCCATAGAAAGTGTACGGGACCCATTTAGGAGTGCGCCGAACGCTATAGAAAGTGTGCGGGACCAATGTAGGAGTGCGCCGGACGCCACCGAAAGTGTGCGGGACCCATGTTAGAGTACGCCGGACGCCATAGAAAGTATGCGGGACCCATGTTAGTGTGCGCCGGACGTCATAGAAAGTGTACGGAACCCATTTAGGAGCGCGCCGAACGCCATAGAAAGTGTACGGAACCCATTTAGGAGTGCGCCGAACGCCATAGAAAGTGTGCGGTACCCATTTAGGAGTGCGCCGAACGCCATAGAAAGTGTGCGGGTCCCATGTAAGAGTGCGCCGGACGCCATAGAAAGTGTGCGGGACCCATTTAGAGTGCGCCGAATGCCATAGAATGTGTGGGGGTCCCATGTAAAGTGCACCGGACGCCGTCGAAAGTGTGCGGGATACATGTTAGAGTACGCCGGACGCCATAGAAAGTGTACGGTACCCATTTAGGAGTGCGCCGAACGCCACAGAAAGTGTGCGGGACCCATGTAAGAGTGCGCCGAACGCCATAGAATGTGTGCGGGACCCATGTAAAGTGCACCGGACGCCGTAGGAAGTGTGCGGGACCAATGTGAGAGTGCGCCGGACGCCACCGAAAGTGTGCGGTACCCATTTAGGAGCGCGCCGAACGCCACAGAAAGTGTGCAGGACCCATTTAGGAGTGCGCCGAACGCCATAGAAAGTGTGCGGGACCCATTTAGGAGTGCGCCGAACGCCATAGAAAGTGTACGGGACCAATGTAAGAGTGCGCCGGACGCCATCGAAAGTGTGCGGAACCCATTTTAGAGTACGCCGGACGCCATAGAAAGTGTACGGAACCCATTTAGGAGAGCGCCGGACGCCATCGAAAGTGTGCGGGACCCATGTTAGAGTGCGCCGGACGCCGTAGGAAGAGTACGGAATCCTTTTAGTAGTGCGCCGAACGCCATAGAAAGTGTGCAGGACCCATGTAAGAGTGCGCCGGACGCCATAGGGAGTGTACGGAACCCATTTAGGAGTGCGCCGAACGCCATAGGAAGTGTACGGGACCCATGTTAGAGTGTGCCGGACGCCATAGAAAGTGTACGGTACCCATTTAGGAGTGCGCCGAACGCCATAGAAAGTGTGCGGGACCAATGTGAGAGTGCGCCGGACGCCACCGAAAGTGTGCGGGACCCGTGTTAGAGTACGCCGGACGCCATAGAAAGTGTACGGAACCCACTTGGGAGTGCGCCGAACGCCATAGAAAGTGTACGGGACCCATGTTAGAGTGTGCCGGACGCCATAGAAAGTGTACGGTACCCATTTAGGAGTGCGCCGAACGTCATAGAAAGTGTGCGGGGCCCATGTAAGAGCGCGCCGGACGCCATAGAAAGTGTGCGGGACCCATTTAGGAGTGCGCCGAACGCCATAGAATGTGTGCGGGACCCATGTAAAGTGCACCGGACGCCATCGAAAGTGTGCGGTACCCATTTAGGAGCGCGCCGAACGCCACAGAAAGTGTGCGGGACCCATTTAGGAGTGCGCCGAACGCCATAGAAAGTGTGCGGGACCCATTTAGGAGTGCGCCGAACGCCATAGAAAGTGTACGGGACCAATGTAAGAGTGCGCCGGACGCCATCGAAAGTGTGCGGAACCCATTTTAGAGTACGCCGGACGCCATAGAAAGTGTACGGAACCCATTTAGGAGAGCGCCGGACGCCATCGAAAGTGTGCGGGACCCATGTTAGAGTGCGCCGGACGCCGTAGGAAGTGTACGGAACCCTTTTAGGAGTGCGCCGAACGCCATAGAAAGTGTGCGGGGCCCATGTAAGAGCGCGCCGGACGCCATAGAAAGTGTGCGGGACCCATTTAGGAGTGCGCCGAACGCCATAGAAAGTGTACGGGACCCATGTTAGAGTGTGCCGGACGCCATAGAAAGTGTACGGTACCCATTTAGGAGTGCGCCGAACGCCATAGAAAGTGTGCGGGACCCAGGGGAGAGTGCGCCGGGCGCCCCGGAAAGTGTGCGGGACCCAGGTGAGAGTACGCCGGACGCCATAGAAAGTGTACGGGACCCACGTGAGAGTACGCCGGACGCCATAGAAGGTGTACGGTACCCATTTAGGAGTGCGCCGAACGCCATAGAAAGTGTGCGGGACCAATGTTAGAGTGTGCCGGACGCCATAGAAAGTGTACGGTACCCATTTAGGGGTGCGCGGAACGCCATAGGAAGTGTGCAGGACCCATGTAAGAGTGCGCCGGACGCCATAGAAAGTGTACGGAACCCACTTGGGAGTGCGCCGAACGCCATAGAAAGTGTACGGTACCCATGTAAAGTGCACCGGACGCCATCGAAAGTGTGCGGTACCCATTTAGGAGCGCGCCGAACGCCACAGAAAGTGTACGGGACCCATTTGGGAGTGCGCCGAACGCCATAGAAAGTGTGCGGGACCCATGTTAGAGTGCGCCGGACGCCATAGAAAGTGTACGGGACCCATGTTAGAGTGCGCCGGACGCCATAGAAAGTGTGCGGGACCCATGTTAGAGTGCGCCGGACGCCATAGAAAGTGTGCGGGACCCATTTAGAGTGCGCCGGACGCCATAGAAAGTGTGCGGGACCCATGTTAGAGTACGCCGGACGCCATAGAAAGTGTGCGGGACCCATGTTAGGAGTGCGCCGGACGCCATAGAAAGTGTACGGTACCCATTTAGAGTGCGCCGAACGCCATAGAAAGTGTGCGGGACCCATGTTAGAGTGTGCCGGACGCCGTAGAAAGCGTACGGAACCCATTTAGGAGTGCGCCGAACGCCATAGAATGTGTGCGGGACCCATGTTAGAGTACGCCGGACGCCATAGAAAGTGTACGGAACCCACTTGGGAGTGCGCCGGACGCCATCGAAAGTGTGCGGCATCCATGTTAGAGTACGCCGGACGCCATAGAAAGTGTACGGTACCCATTTAGGAGCGCGCCGAACGCCACAGAAAGTGTGCGGGACCCATTTAGGAGTGCGCCGAACGCCATAGAAAGTGTACGGGACCAATGTAAGAGTGCGCCGGACGCCATCGAAAGTGTGCGGAACCCATTTTAGAGTACGCCGGACGCCATAGAAAGTGTACGGAACCCATTTAGGAGAGCGCCGGACGCCATCGAAAGTGTGCGGGACCCATGTTAGAGTGCGCCGGACGCCGTAGAAAGTGTACGGAACCCATTTAGTAGTGCGCCGAACGCCATAGAATGTGTGCGGGACCAACGTAAGAGTGCGCCGGACGCCATAGAAAGTGTGCGGGACCCATTTAGGAGTGCGCCGAACGCCATAGAAAGTGTACGGGACCCATGTTAGAGTGTGCCGGACGCCATAGAAAGTGTGCGGGACCCATTTAGGAGTGCGCCGAACGCCACATAAAGTATGCGGGACCCATTTAGGAGTGCGCCGGACGCCATAGAAAGTGTGCGGGACCCATGCTAGAGTACGCCGGACGCCATAGAAAGTGTACGGAACCCATTTAGGAGTGCGCCGAACGCCATAGAAAGTGTGCGGGACCCATGTTAGAGTGTGCCGGACGCCATAGAAAGTGTACGGAACCCATTTAGGAGTGCGCCGAACGCCATAGAAAGTGTGCGGGACCCATGTAAGAGTGCGCCGGACGCCATAGAAAGTGTACGGAACCCATTTAGAGTGCGCCGGACGCCATCGAAAGTGTGCGGGACCCATGTTAGAGTACGCCGAACGCCATAGAAAGTGTACGGTACCCATTTAGGAGTGCGCCGAACGCCATAGAAAGTGTGCGGTACCCATGTAAGAGTGCGCCGGACGCCATAGAAAGTGTACGGGACCCATTTATGAGTGCGTCGGACGCCTTAGAAAGTGTGCGGGACCCATGTTAGAGTACGCCGGACGCCATAGAAAGTGTACGGAACCCATTTAGAGTGCGCCGAACGCCATAGAAAGTGTGCGGGACCCATGTTAGAGTGCGCCGGACGCCATAGAAAGTGTACGGTACCCATTTAGGAGTGCGCCGAACGCCATAGAAAGTGTACGGAACCAATGTAAGAGTGCGCCGGACGCCGTAGAAAGTGTACGGAACCCATTTAGGAGTGCGCCGAACGCCATAGAAAGTGTACGGGACCCATGTTAGAGTGTGCCGGACGCCATAGAAAGTGTACGGTACCCATTTAGGAGTGCGCCGAACGCCATAGAATGTGTGCGGGACCAACATAAGAGTGCGCCGGACGCCATAGAAAGTGTGCGGGACCCATGTAAGAGCGGGCCGGACGCCATAGAAAGTGTGCGGGACCCATTTAGGAGTGCGCCGAACGCCACAGAAAGTATGCGGGACTCATGTTAGAGTGCGCCGAACGCCATAGAAAGTGTACGGTACCCATTTAGGAGTGCGCCAAACGCCATAGAAAGTGTGCGGGACCCATGTAAGAGTGCGCCGGACGCCATAGAAAGTGTACGGAACCCATGTTAGAGTACGCCGGACGCCAAAGAAAGTGTGCGGGACCCATGTTAGAGTGTGCCGGACGCCATAGAAAGTGTACGGAACCCATTTAGGAGTGCGCCGAACGCCATAGAAAGTGTACGGGACCAATGTAAGAGTGCGCCGAACGCCATAGAAAGTGTACGGGACCCATGTTAGAGTACGCCGGACGCCATAGAAAGTGTGCGGGACCAATGTTAGAGTGTGCCGGACGCTGTAGAAAGTGTACGGGACCCATGTTAGAGTGCGCCGGACGCCATAGAAAGTGTACGGTACCCATTTAGGAGTGCGCCGAACGCCATAGAAAGTGTGCGGGACCCATGTTAGGAGTGCGCCGGACGCCATAGAAAGTGTGCGGGACCCATTTAGGAGTGCGCCGAACGCCATAGAAAGTGTGCGGGACCCATGTAAGAGTGCGCCGGACGCCATAGAAAGTGTGCGGGACCCATTTAGAGTGCGCCGGACGCCATAGAAAGTGTGCGGGACCCATGTTAGAGTGCGCCGGACGCCATAGAAAGTGTACGGGACCCATTTAGAGTGCGCCGAACGCCATAGAAAGTGTGCGGGACCCATGTTAGGAGTGTGCCGGACGCCATATAAAGTGTACGGAACCCATTTAGGAGTGCGCCGAACGCCATAGAAAGTGTGCGGGACCCATGTAAGAGTGCGCCGGACGCCAGAGAATGTGTGCGGGACCCATGTAAGAGTGCGCCAAACGCCATAGAAAGTGTGCGGGACCCATGTAAAAGTGCGCGGGACCCATGCAAGAGTGCGCCGGACGCCATAGAAAGTGTACGGAACCCATTCAGGAGTGCGCCGGACGCCATATAAAGTGTGCGGGACCCATGTTAGAGTGTGCCGGACGCCATATAAAGTGTACGGAACCCATTTAGAGTGCGCCGAACGCCATAGAAAGTGTGCGGGAGCCATGTTAGAGTGCGCCGGACGCCATAGAATGTGTGCGGGACCCATGTTAGAGTGCGCCGAACGCCATAGAAAGTGTACGGGACCCATTTTGGGAGCGCGCCGGACGCCATAGAAAGTGTACGGAACCCATTTAGGAGTGCGCCGAACGCCATAGAAAGTGTGCGGGACCCATGTAAGAGCGCGCCGGACGCCATAGAAAGTGTACGGTACCCATTCAGGAGTGCGCCGAACGCCATAGAAAGTGTGCAGGACCCATGTAAGAGTGCGCCGGACGCCATAGAAAGTGTACGGAACCCATTTAGGAGTGCGCCAAACGCCATAGAAAGTGTACGGGACCCATGTTAGAGTGTGCCGGACGCCATAGAAAGTGTACGGTACCAATGTTAGGAGTGCGCCGAACGCCATAGAAAGTGTGCGGGACCCATGTTAGAGCGCGCCGGACGCCATAGAAAGAGTGCGGGACCCAGTTAGGAGGCCGCCGAACGCCAGAGAAAGTGTGCGGGACCCATGTAAGGAGTGCGCCGAACGCCATAGAAAGTGCGCGGGACCCATCTGGGAGTGCGCCGCACGCCATAGAAAGTGTGCGGGACTTATGTTAGAGTGCGCCGAACGCCGTAGAAAGTGTGCGGGCCCCATGTTAGAGTGCGCCGGACGCCATAGAAAGTGTGCGGGACCCATTTAGGAGTGCGCCGAACGCCATAAAAAGTGTGCAGGACCCATGTTAGAGGGCGACGAACACCATAGAAAGTGCGCGGAATCCATTTAGGAGTGCGCCGAACGCCATAGAAAGTGTGCGGGACCCATGTAAGAGTGCGCCGGACGCCATAGAAAGTGTACGGAACCCATTTAGGAGTGCGCCGAACGCCATAGAAAGTGTACGGGACCCATTTCAGAGTGTGCCGGACGCCATAGAAAGTGTGCGGGACCCATATAAGAGTGCGCCGGACGCCATAGAAAGTGTACGGAACCCATTTAGAGTGCGCCGAACGCCATAGAAAGTGTGCGGGACCCATGTTAGAGTGCGCCGGACGCCATAGAAAGTGTACGGAACCCATTTGGGAGTGCGCCGAACGCCATAGAAAGTGTGCGGGACCCATGTTAGAGTGCGCCGGACGCCATAGAAAGTGTACGGAACCCATTTAGGAGTGCGCCGAACGCCATAGAAAGTGTGCGGGACCCATGTTAGAGTGCGCCGGACGCCATAGAAAGTGTACGGAACCCATTTAGGAGTGCGCCGAACGCCATCGAAAGTGTGCGGGACCCATGTAAGAGTGTGCCTGACGCCATAGAAAGTGTACGGTACCCATTTAGGAGTGCGCCGAACGCCACAGAAAGCATGCGGGACCCATGTTAGAGTGTGCCGGACGGCATAGAAAGTGTGCGGGACCCATTTAGGAGTGCGCCGGACGCCATATAAAGTGTGCGGGACCCATGTTAGAGTACGCCGGACGCCATAGAAAGTCTACGGAACCCATTTAGGAGTGCGCCGAACGCCGGAGAATGTGTACGGGACCAATGTAAGAGTGCGCCGAACGCCATAGAAAGTGTACGGAACCCATTTAGGGGTGCGCCGAACGCCATAGAAAGTGTGCGGGACCCATGTTAGAGTGTGCGCCGGACGCCATAGAAAGTGTACGGAACCCATTTAGGAGTGCGCCGAACGCCATAGAAAGTGTGCGGGACCCATGTTAGAGCGCGCCGGACGCCATAGAAAGTGTACGGTACCCATTTAGGAGTGCGCCGAACGCCATAGAAAGTGTGCGGGACCCATGTAGGAGTGCGCCGGACGCCATAGAAAGTGTGCGGGACCCATGTTAGAGTGCGCCGAACGCCATAGAAAGTGTACGGAACCCATTAGAGTGCGCCGAACGCCATAGAAAGTGTGCGGGACCCATGTTAGAGTGCGCCGGACGCCATAGAAAGTGTACGGAACCCATTTAGAGTGCGCCGAACGCCATAGAAAGTGTGCGGGACCCATGTTAGAGTGCGCCGGACGCCATAGAAAGTGTACGGAACCCATTTAGGAGTGCGCCGAACGCCATAGAAAGTGTGCGGGACCCATGTTAGAGTGCGCCGGACGCCATAGAAAGTGTACGGAACCCATTTAGAGTGCGCCGAACGCCATAGAAAGTGTACGGGGCCCATGTAAGAGTGCGCCGTATGCCATAGAAAGTGTACGGAAGCCATTCAGGAGCGCGCCGAACGCCATAGAAACTGTACGGGACCCATGTAAGAGTGCGCCGTATGCCATAGAAAGTGTGGGGAACCCATTTAGAAGTGCGCCGGACGCTATATAAAGTGTACGGAACCCATTTAAGAGTGCGCCGAACGCCATAGAAAGTGTGCGGGACCCATGTTAGAGTGTGCCGGACGCCATAGAAAGTGTACGGAACCCATTTAGGAGTGCGCTGAACGCCATACAAAGTGTACGGGACCCATGTTAGAGTACGCCGGATGCCATAGAAAGTGGACGGAACCCATTTAGGAGGGCGCCGAACGCCACAGAAAGTGTGCGGGACCCATGTAAGAGAGCGCCGGACGCCATAGAAAGTGTACGGGAACCCATTTAGGAGTGCGCCGAACGCCATAGAAAGTGTGCGGGACCCATGTTAGGAGTGCGCCGGACGCCATAGAAAGTGTGCGGTACCCATGTTAGAGTACGCCGGACGCCATAGAAAGTGTGCGGGACCCATTTAGGAGTGCGCCGAACGCCATAGAAAGTGTGCGGGACCCATGTTAGAGTGCGCCGGACGCCATAGAAAGTGTGCGGAACCCATTTAGAGTGCGCCGGACGCCATAGAAAGTGTGCGGGACCCATGTTAGAGTGCGCCGGACGCCATAGAAAGTGTACGGAACCCATTTAGAGTGCGCCGAACGCCATAGAAAGTGCGGGACCCATGTTAGAGTGCGCCGGACGCCATAGAAAGTGTACGGGACCCATTTAGGAGTGCGCCGAACGCCATAGAAAGTGTGCGGGACCCATGTTAGAGTGCGCCGAACGCCATAGAAAGTGTACGGAACCCATTTAGGAGTGCGCCGAAAGCCATAGAAAGTGTACGGGACCCATGTTAGAGTGGGCCGGACGCCATAGAAAGAGTACGGAACCCACTTTGGGAGTGCGCCGAACGCCATCGAAAGTGTGCGGGCCCCATGTTAGAGTACGCCGGACGCCATAGAAAGTGTACGGAACCCATTTAGGAGTGCGCCGAACGCCATAGAAAGTGTACGGAACCCATTTAGGAGTGCGCCGAACGCCATAGAAAGTGTACGGTACCCATTTAGGAGTGCGCCGAACGCCATAGAAAGTGTGCGGGACCCATTTAGGAGTGCGCCGAACGCCATAGAATGTGTGCGGGACCCATGTTAGAGCGCGCCGAACGCCATAGAAAGTGTGCGGGACCAATGTAAGAGTGCGCCGGACGCCATAGAAAGTGTGCGGGACCCATTTAGGAGTGCGCCGAACGCCATAGAAAGTGTACGGGACCCTTTTAGGAGTGCGCCGAGCGCCATAGAAAGTGTGCGGGACCCATTTAGGAGTGCGCCGAACGCCATCGAAAGTGTACGGGACCCATTTAGGAGTGCGCCGAACGCCATAGAAAGTGTACGGTACCCATTTAGGAGTGCGCCGAACGCCATAGAAAGTGTACGGAACCCATTTAGGAGTGCGCCGAACGCCATAGAATGTGTGCGGGACCCATGTTAGAGTACGCCGGACGCCGTAGAAAGTGTACGGTACCCATTTAGGAGTACGCCGAACGCCATAGAAAGTGTGCAGGACCCATGTAAGAGTGCGCCGGACGCCACCGAAAGTGTGCGGGACCCGTGTTAGAGTACGCCGGACGCCATAGAAAGTGTACGGGACCCAGGTGAGAGTACGCCGGGCGCCATAGAAAGTGTACGGTACCCATTTAGGAGTGCGCCGAACGCCATAGAAAGTGTGCGGGACCCATGTTAGAGTGCGCCGGACGCCGTAGGAAGTGTACGGAACTCATTTAGGAGTGCGTCGAACGCCATAGAAAATGTGCAGGACCCATGCTAGAGGGCGCCGGACGCCATAGAAAGTGTGCGGGACCCATGTTAGTGTGCGCCGAACGCCACAGAAAGTGTGCGACACCCAAGTTAGAGTGCGCCGGACGCCATAGAAAGTGTGCAGGACCCATGTTAGAGTGCGCCGGACGCCATAGAAAGTGTACGGAACCCATTTAGGAGTGCGCCGAACGCCATAGAAAGTGCGCGGAATCCATTTTAGTGTGCGCCGGACGCCATAGAAAGTATGCGGGACCCATTTAGGAGTGCGCCGAAGGCCATAGAAAGTGTGCAGGACCCATGTAAGAGTGCGCCTGACGCCATAGAAAGTGTACGGGACCTAGGTGAGAGTGCGCCGAACGCCATAGAAAGTATGCGGTACCCATGTTAGAGAGCGCCGGACGCCATAGAAAGTGTACGGGACCTAGGTGAGAGTGCGCCGAACGCCATAGAAAGTGTGCAGGACCCATGTAAGAGTGCGCCGGACGCCATAGAAAGTATGCGGTACCCATTCAGGAGTGCGCCGAACGACATAGAAAATGTGCGGGACCCATGCAAGAGTGCGCCGGACGCCATAGAAAGGGTACGGAACCCATGTTAGAGTGCGCCGGACGCCATAGAAAGTGTGCGGGACCCATGTTAGAGTGCGCCGGACGCCATAGAAAGTGTGCGGGACCCATGTTAGGAGTGCGCCGAACGCCATAGAAAGTGTGCGGGACCCATGTTAGAGTGCGCCGACGCCATAGAAAGTGTGCGGGACCCATTTAGAGTGCGCCGGACGCCATAGAAAGTGTGCGGGACCCATGTTAGAGTGCGCCGGACGCCATAGAAAGTGTACGGAACCCATTTAGAGTGCGCCGAACGCCATAGAAAGTGTGCGGGACCCATGTTAGAGTGCGCCGGACGCCATAGAAAGTGTACGGAACCCATTTAGGAGTGCGCCGAACGCCATAGAAAGTGTGCGGGACCCATGTTAGGAGTGCGCCGGACGCCATAGGAAAGTGTACGGGACCCATTTAGAGTGCGCCGAACGCCATAGAAAGTGTGCAGGACCCATGTTAGAGTGCGCCGGACGCCATAGAAAGTGTGTACGGTACCCATTTAGAGTGCGCCGAACGCCATAGAAAGTGTGCGGGACCCATGTTAGAGTGCGCCGGACGCCATAGAAAGTGTACGGAACCCATTTAGGAGTGCGCCGAACGCCATAGAAAGTGTGCGGGACCCATGTAAGAGTGCGCCGGACGCCATAGAAAGTGTACGGTACCCATGTTAGGAGTGCGCCGGACGCCATAGAAAGTGTGCGGGACCCATGTTAGAGTGCGCCGAACGCCATAGAAAGTGTGCGGGACCCATTTAGGGAGTGCGCCGAACGCCATAGAAAGTGTGCGGGACCCATGTTAGAGTGCGCCGGACGCCATAGAAAGTGTACGGAACCCATTTAGAGTGCGCCGAACGCCATAGAAAGTGTGTGCGGGACCTATGTAAGAGTGCGCCGAAAGCCATAGAAAGTGTGCGGGACCCATGCCAGAGTGCGCCGAACGCCACAGAAAGTGTACGGAACCCATTTAGGAGTGCGCCGGACGCTATAGAAGTTTACGGAACCTATCTAGGAGTGCGCCGAACGCCATAGAAAGTGTGCGGGACTTATGTAAGAGTGCGCCGAAAGCCGAAGAAAGTGTGCGGGACCCATGTTAGAGTGCGCCGGGCGCCATAGAAAGTTTACGGAACCCATTTAGGAGTGCGCCGAAAGCCATAGAAAGTGTGCAGAACCCATGTTAGAGTGCGCCGGACGCCATAGAAAGTGTACGGAACCCATTTAGGAGTGCGCCGAACGCCATAGAAAGTGTGCGGGACCCATGTTAAGAGTGTGCCGGACGCCATAGAAAGTGTACGGTACCCATTTAGAGTGCGCCGAACGCCATAGAAAGTGTGCGGGACCCATGTGAAAGTGCGCCGGACGCCATCGAAAGTGTGCGGAACCCATGTTAGAGTGCGCCGGACGCCATAGAAAGTGTACGGACCCATGTTAGAGTGCGCCGGACGCCATAGAAAGTGTACGGTACCCATTTAGGAGTGCGCCGAACGCCATAGAAAGTGTGCGGGACCCATGTTAGAGTGCGCCGGACGCCATCGAAAGTGTACGGAACCCATTTAGAGTGCGCCGAACGCCATAGAAAGTGTGCGGGACCCATGTAAGAGTGCGCCGGACGCCATCGAAAGTGTGCGGAACCCATGTTAGGAGTACGCCGAACGCCATAGAAAGTGTACGGAACCCATGTTAGGAGTGCGCCGGACGCCATAGAAAGTGTGCGGGACCCATGTAAGAGTGCGCCGGACGCCATAGAAAGTGTACGGGACCCATGTTAGGAGTGCGCCGGACGCCATAGAAAGTGTGCGGGACCCATGTTAGAGTGCGCCGGACGCCATAGAAAGTGTACGGAACCCATTTAGAGTGCGCCGAACGCCATAGAAAGTGTGCGGGACCCATGTTAGAGTGCGCCGGACGCCATAGAAAGTGTACGGAACCCATTTAGAGTGCGCCGAACGCCATAGAAAGTGTGCGGGACCCATGTAAGAGTGCGCCGGACGCCATAGAAAGTGTACGGTACCCATTTAGGAGTGCGCCGAACGCCATAGAAAGTGTGCGGGACCCATGTTAGAGTGCGCCGGACGCCGTAGAAAGTGTACGGAACTCATTTAGAGTGCGCCGAACGCCATAGAAAGTGTGCAGGACCCATGTAAGAGTGCGCCGGACGCCATAGAAAGTGTACGGAACCCATTTAGAGTGCGCCGAACGCCATAGAAAGTGTGCGGGACCCATGTTAGAGTGTGCCGGACGCCATAGAAAGTGTACGGAACCCATTTAGGAGTGCGCCAAACGCCATAGAAAGTGTGCGGGACCCATGTAAGAGCGCGCCGGACGCCATAGAAAGTGTACGGAACCCATTTAGGAGTGTGTCGGACGCCATAGAAAGTGTACGGTACCCATTTATGAGTGCGCTGAACGCCATAGAAAGTGTGTGGGACCCATGTTAGAGTGCGCCGGACGTCATAGAAAGTGTGCGACACCCATGTTAGAGTGCGCCGGACGCCATAGAAAGTGTGCAGGACCCATGTTAGAGGGCGCCGGACGCCATAGAAAGTGTACGGAATCTATTTAGGAGTGCGCCGAACGCCATAGAAAGTGGGCAGGACCCATGTTAGAGGGCGCCGTCAACCATAGAAAGTGTACGGAATCCATTTAGGAGTGCGTCGGACGCCATAGAAAATGTGCAGGACCCATGTTAGAGGGCGCCGGACGTCATAGAAAGTGAACGGAACCCATTTAGGAGTGCGCCGAACGCCATAGAAAATGTGCGGGACCCATGCTAGAGTGCACCGGACGCCATAGAAAGTGTACGGAACCCATTTAGAGTGCGCCGAACGCCATAGAAAGTGTGCGGGACCCATGTAGAGTGCGCCGGACGCCATAGAAAGTGTGCAGGACCCATGTTAGGAGTGCGCCGGACGCCATAGAAAGTGTACGGTACCCACTTAGGTGTGCGCCGGACGCCATAGAATGTGTGCGGGACCCATGTTAGAGTGTGCCGGACGCCATAGAAAGTGTACGGTACCCATTTAGGAGTGCGCCGAACGCCATAGAAAGTGTGCGGGACCAATGTTAGAGTACGCCGGGCGTCACAGAAAGTGTACGGAACCCATTTAGTAGTGCGCCGAACGCCATAGAAAGTGTGTGCGGGACCCATGTAAGAGTGCGCCGGACGCCATCGAAAGTGTACGGTTCCCATGTTAGGATCCATGTTGGAGTGTGCGCGCCGACGCCATAGAAAGTGTACGGGACCCATGTTAGAGTGCGCCGAACGCCATAGAAAGTGTACGGGACCCATGTTAGGAGTGCGCCGAACGCCATAGAAAGTGTGCGGAACCCATGTTAGAGTGCGCCGGACGCCATAGAAAGTGTACGGAACCCATTTAGAGTGCGCCGAACGCCATAGAAAGTGTGCGGGACCCATGTTAGAGTGCGCCAGACGCCGTAGGAAGTGTACGGAACCCTTTAAGGAGTGCGCCGAACGCCATAGAAAGTGTGCAGGACCCATGTAAGAGTGCGCCGGACGCCATAGAAAGTGTACGGAACCCATGTTAGAGTGTGCCGGACGCCATAGAAAGTGTACGGTACCCATGTTAGAGTGCGCCGGACGCCATAGAAAGTGTACGGTACCCATGTTAGAGTGCGCCGAACGCCATAGAAAGTGTGCGGGACCCATGTGAGAGTGCGCCGGACGCCATAGAAAGTGTGCGGGACCCATGTTAGAGTGCGCCGGACGCCATAGAAAGTGTACGGGACCCAGGTTAGGAGTGCGCCGGGCGCCATAGAAAGTGTACGAGACCCATGTTAGAGTGTGCCGGACGCCATAGAAAGTGTACGGTACCCATGTTAGAGTGCGCCGAACGCCATAGAAAGTGTACGGGACCCATTCAGGAGTGCGCCGAACGCCATAGAAAGTGTGCGGGACCCATTTAGAGTGCGCCGAACGCCATAGAAAGTGTGCGGGACCCATGTAAGAGATGCGCCGGACGCCATAGAAAGTGTACGGAACCCATTTAGAGTGCGCCGAACGCCATAGAAAGTGTGCGGGGCCCATGTTAGAGTGCCCCGGACGACATAGAAAGTGTGCGGGACCCATATAAGAGTGCGCCGGACGCCATAGAAAGTGTACGGAACCCATTTAGGAGAGCGCCGGACGCCATCGAAAGTGTGCGGGACCCATGTTAGAGTGCGCCGGACGCCGTAGGAAGTGTACGGAACCCTTTTAGTAGTGCGCCGAACGCCATAGAAAGTGTGCAGGACCCATGTAAGAGTGCGCCGGACGCCATAGAAAGTGTACGGTACCCATTTAGGAGTGCGCCGAACGCCATAGAAAGTGTGCGGGACCAATGTGAGAGTGCGCCGGACGCCACCGAAAGTGTGCGGGACCCGTGTTAGAGTACGCCGGACGCCATAGAAAGTGTACGGGACCCAGGTGAGAGTACGCCGGGCGCCATAGAAAGTGTACGAGACCCATGTTAGAGTGTGCCGGACGCCATAGAAAGTGTACGGTACCCATTTAGGAAAGCGCCGAACGCCATAGAATGTGTACGGAACCCATTCAGGAGTGCGCCGAACGCCATAGAAAGTGTGCGGGACCCATTTAGGAGTGCGCCGAACGCCATAGAAAGTGTGCGGGACCCATGTAAGAGCGTGCCGGACGTCATAGAAAGTGTACGGTTCCCATTTAGGAGCGCGCCGAACGCCATAGAAAGTGTGCGGGGCCCATGTAAGAGCGCGCCGGACGCCATAGAAAGTGTGCGGGATCCATTTAGGAGTGCGCCGAACGCCATAGAAAGTGTGCGGGACCCATTTAGGAGCGCGCCGGACACCATAGAAAGTGTGCGGGACCCATGTTAGAGTGTGCCGGACGCCGTAGAAAGTGTACGGAACCCATTTAGGAGTGCGCCGAACGCCATAGAATGTGTGCGGGACCCATGTTAGAGTACGCCGGACGCCATAGAAAGTGTACGGAACCCATTTAGGAGCGCGCAGAACGCCATATAAAGTGTGCGGGACCAACGTAAGAGTGTGCCGGACGCCATAGAAAGTGTACGGTACCCATTTAGGAGTGCGCCGAACGCCATAGAAAGTGTGCGGGACCCATGTTAGAGTGCGCCGGACGCCGTAGGAAGTGTACGGAACTCTTTTAGGAGTGCGCCGAACGCCATAGGAAGTGTGCAGGACCCATGTAAGAGTGCGCCGGACGCCATAGAAAGTGTACGGAACCCATGTTAGAGTGTGCCGCACGCCATAGAAAGTGTACGGGACCCATGTTAGAGTGTGCCGGACGCCATAGAAAGTGTACGGTACCCACTTAGGAGTGCGCCGAACGCCATAGAAAGTGTGCGGGCCCATGTAAGAGCGCGCCGAATGCCATAGAAAGTGTGCGGGTCCCATTTAGGAGTACGCCGAACGCCATAGAAAGTGTGCGGGCCCATGTAAGAGTGTGCCGGACGCCATAGAAAGTGTACGGTACCCATTTAGGAGTGCGCCGAACGCCATAGAAAGTGTACGTGAACCCATGTTAGAGTGCGCCGGACGCCATAGAAAGTGTACGGGACCCATGTTAGAGTGCGCCGGACGCCATAGAAAGTGTACGGGACCCATGTTAGGAGTGCGCCGAACGCCATAGAAAGTGTACGGTACCCATTTAGGAGCGCGCCGAACGCCACAGAAAGTGTGCGGGACCCATTTAGGAGTGCGCCGGACGCCATCAAAAGTGTTCGGAACCCATGTTAGAGTACGCCGGACGCCATAGAAAGTGTACGGAACCCATTTAGGAGAGCGCCGGACGCCATCGAAAGTGCGCGGGACCCATGTTAGAGTGTGCCGGACGCCATAGAAAGTGTACGGTACCCATTTAGGAGTGCGCCGAACGCCATAGAAAGTGTGTAGGACCTATGTAAGAGTGAGCCGGACGCCATAGAAAATGTACGGAACCCATTTGGGAGTGCGCCGAACGCCATAGAAAGTGTACGGGACCCATGTTAGAGTGTGCCGGACGCCATAGAAAGTGTACGGTACCCATTTAGGAGTGCGCCGAACGCCATAGAAAGTGTGCGGGACCAATGTTAGAGTGTGCCGGACGCCATAGAAAGTGTACGGTACCCATTTAGGAGTGCGCCGAACGCCATAGAAAGTGTGCGGGACCCATGTAAGAGCGCGCCGGACGCCATAGAAAGTGTACGGGACCCATGTTAGGAGTACGCCGGGCGCCACAGAAAGTGTATTACGGGACCCATGTTAGAGTGCGCCGGACGCCATAGAAAGTGTACGGTACCCATTTAGGAGTGCGCCGAACGCCATAGAAAGTGTGCGGGACCCATTTAGGAGTGCGCCGGACGCCATAGAAAGTGTACGGAACCCATTTAGAGTGCGCCGAACGCCATAGAAAGTGTGCGGGACCCATGTAAGAGCGCGCCGGACGCCATAGAAAGTGTACGGTTCCCATTTAGAGTGCGCCGAACGCCATAGAAAGTGTGCGGGACCCATGTAAGAGCGCGCCGGACGCCATAGAAAGTGTGCGGGATCCATTTAGGAGTGCGCCGAACGCCATAGAAAGTGTACGGGACCCATTTAGAGTGCGCCGGACGCCATAGAAAGTGTACGAGTGCGCCGGACGCCATAGAAAGTGTGCGGGACCCATGTTAGAGTGCGCCGGACGCCATAGAAAGTGTGCGGAACCCATTTAGAGTGCGCCGAACGCCATAGAAAGTGTGCGGGACCCATGTTAGAGTACGCCGGACGCCATAGAAAGTGTACGGAACCCATTTAGGAGTGCGCCGAACGCCATATAAAGTGTGCGGGACCCAAGTGGGAGTGCGCAGGACGCCAAAGAAAGTGTACGGTACCCATTTAGGAGTGCGCCGAACGCCATAGAAAGTGTACGGGACCCATGTTAGAGTGTGCCGGACGCCATAGAAAGTGTACGGGACCCATTTAGTAGTGCGCCGAACGCCATAGAAAGTTTGCAGGACCCATGTAAGAGTGCGCCGGACGCCGTAGAAAGTGTACGGAACCCACTTAGGAGTGCGCCGAACGCCATAGAATGTGTGCGGGACCCATGTTAGAGTGCGCCAGACGCCATGGAAAGTGGAGGGAACCCATTTAGGAGTGCGCCGAACGCCGTAGAAAGTGTGCGGGACCCATGTAAGAGCGCGCCGGTCGCCATAGAAAGTGTACGGGACCCATTTAGGAGTGCGCCGAACGCCATAGAAAGTGTACGGGACCAATGTAAGAGTGCGCCGGACGCCATCGAAAGTGTGCGGAACCCATGTTAGAGTGCGCCGGACGCCATCGAAAGTGTGCGGGATCCATGTTACAGTACGCCGGACGCCATAGAAAGTGTACGGAACCCATTTAGAGTGCGCCGAACGCCATAGGAAGTGTGCAGGACCCATGTAAGAGTGCGCCGGACGCCATAGAAAGTGTACGGAACCCATTTAGAGTGCGCCGAACGCCATAGAAAGTGTGCCGGGACCCATGTTAGAGTGTGCCGGACGCCATAGAAAGTGTGCGGTACCCATTTAGAAGTGCGCCGAACGCCATAGAAAGTGTGCAGGGCCCATGTAAGAGTGCGCCGGACGCCATAGAAAGTATGCGGTACCCATTCAGGAGTGCGCCGAACGACATAGAAAATGTGCGGGACCCATGCAAGAGTGCGCCGGACGCCATCGAAAGTGTGCGGGACCCATGTGGGAGTACGCCGGACGCCATAGAAAGTGTACGGAACCATTTAGGAGTGCGCAGAACGCCATATAAAGTGTGCGGGACCAACGTAAGAGTGCGCCGGACGCCATAGGAAGCGTACGAAAGTAGTGCGCCGAACGCCATAGAAAGTGTGCAGGACCCATGTAAGAGTGCGCCGAAAGCCATAAAAAGTGTGCGGGACCCATGCTGGAGTGCGCCGGACGCCAGAGAAGGTGTGCGGGACCCATGCTGGAGTGTGCCGGACGCCACATATAGTGTGCGGGACCCATTTTAGAGTGCGCCGGACGCCATAACTAGGGTACGGAACCCATGTAGGAGTGCGCCGGACGCCATCGAAAGTGTGCGGGACCCATGTTAGAGTGCGCCGGACGCCATAGAAAGTGTACGGAATCCCATTTAGTAGTGCGCCGAACGCCATAGAAAGTGTGCAGGACCCATGTTAGAGTACGCCGGACGCCATAGAAAGTGTAAGGAACCCATTTAGGAGTGCGCCGAACGCCATAGAATGTGTGCAAGACCCATCTTAGAGTGTGCCGGACGCCATAGAAAGTGTACGGTACCCATTTAGAGTGCGCCGAACGCCATAGAAAGTGTGCGGGACCAATGTGAGAGTGCGCCGGACGCCACCGAAAGTGTGCGGGACCCATGTTAGAGTACGCCGGACGCCATAGAAAGTGTACGGGACCCATTTAGGAGTACGCCGGGCGCCATAGAAAGTGTACGAGACCCATGTTAGGAGTGTGCCGGACGCCATAGAAAGTGTACGGTACCCATTTAGGAGTGCGCCGAACGCCATAGAAAGTGTACGGAACCCATTCAGAGTGCGCCGAACGCCATAGAAAGTGTGCGGGACCCATTTAGGAGTGCGCCGAACGCCATAGAAAGTGTGCGGGACCCATGTAAGAGCGTGCCGGACGTCATAGAAAGTGTACGGTTTCTATTTAGGAGCGCGCCGAACGCCATAGAAAGTGTGCGGGGCCCATGTAAGAGCGCGCCGGACGCCATAGAAAGTGTGTGCGGGACCCATTTAGGAGTGCGCCGAACGCCATAGAAAGTGTGCGGGACCCATTTAGGAGCGCGCCGGACACCATAGAAAGTGTGCGGGACCCATGTTAGAGTGTGCCGGACGCCGTAGAAAGTGTACGGAACCCATTTAGGAGTGCGCCGAACGCCATAGAATGTGTGCGGGACCCATGTTAGAGTACGCCGGACGCCATAGAAAGTGTACGGAACCCATTTAGGAGCGCGCAGAACGCCATATAAAGTGTGCGGGACCAACGTAAGAGTGTGCCGGACGCCATAGAAAGTGTACGGTACCCATTTAGGAGTGCGCCGAACGCCATAGAAAGTGTGCGGGACCCATGTTAGAGTGCGCCGGACGCCGTAGGAAGTGTACGGAACTCTTTTAGGAGTGCGCCGAACGCCATAGAAAGTGTGCAGGTTCCATGTAAGAGTGTGCCTGACGCCATAGAAAGTGTGCGGGGCCCATGTAAGAGCGCGCCGGACGCCATAGAAAGTGTACGGAACCCACTTGGGAGTGCGCCGAACGCCATAGAAAGTGTGCAGGACCCATGTAAGAGTGCGCCGGACGCCATAGGGAGGGTACGGAACCCATTTAGGAGGGCGCCGAACGCCATAGAAAGTGTGCAGGACCCATGTTAGAGTGCGCCGGACGCCATAGAAAGTGTACGGGACCCATGTTAAGAGTGCGCCGAACGCCATAGAAAGTGTACGGGACCCATGTAAAGTGCGCCGGACGCCATCGAAAGTGTGCGGGACCCATGTTAGAGTACGCCGGACGCCATAGAAAGTGTACGGAACCCATTTAGAGTGCGCCGAACGCCATAGAAAGTGTGCGGGACCCATGTTAGAGTGTGCCGGACGCCGTAGAAAGCGTACGGAACCCATTTAGGAGTGAGGCCGAACGCCATAGAATGTGTGCGGGACCCATGTTAGAGTACGCCGGACGCCATAGAAAGTGTACGGAACCCATTTAGGAGTGCGCCGGACGCCATCGAAAGTGTGCGGAACCCATTTTAGAGTACGCCGGACGCCATAGAAAGTGTACGGAACCCATTTAGGAGAGCGCCGGACGCCATCGAAAGTGTGCGGGACCCATGTTAGAGTGCGCCGGACGCCGTAGGAAGTGTACGGAATCCTTTTAGTAGTGCGCCGAACGCCATAGAAAGTGTGCAGGACCCATGTAAGAGTGCGCCGGACGCCATAGAGAGTGTACGGAACCCATTTAGGAGTGCGCCGAACGCCATAGAAAGTGTACGGGACCCATGTTAGAGTGTGCCGGACGCCATAGAAAGTGTACGGTACCCATTTAGGAGTGCGCCGAACGCCATAGAAAGTGTGCGGGACCAATGTGAGAGTGCGCCGGACGCCACCGAAAGTGTGCGGGACCCGTGTTAGAGTACGCCGGACGCCATAGAAAGTGTACGGGACCCAGGTGAGAGTACGCCGGGCGCCATAGAAAGTGTACGAGACCCATGTTAGAGTGTGCCGGACGCCATAGAAAGTGTACGGTACCCATTTAGGAAAGCGCCGAACGCCATAGAATGTGTACGGAACCCATTCAGGAGTGCGCCGAACGCCATAGAAAGTGTGCGGGACCCATTTAGGAGTGCGCCGAACGCCATAGAAAGTGTGCGGGGCCCATGTAAGAGCGCGCCGGACGCCATTGAAAGTGTACGGTACCCATTTAGGAGTGCGCCGAACGCCATAGAAAGTGTGCGGGACCTATGTAAAAGCGCGCCGGACGCCATAGAAAGTGTACGGTACCCATTTAGGAGTGCGCCGAACGCCATAGAAAGTGTGCGGGACCCATGCGCGCCGGACGCCATAGAAAGTGTACGGGACCCATGTTAGAGTGTGCCGGACGCCATAGAAAGTGTACGGAACCCATTTAGGAGTGCGCCGGACGCCATAGAAAGTGTGCGGGACCCATGTTAGAGTACGCCGGACGCCATAGAAAGTGTACGGAACCCATTTAGGAGTGCGCAGAACCCCATATAAAGTGTGCGGGACCGACGTAAGAGTGTGCCGGACGCCATAGAAAGTGTACGGTACCCATTTAGGAGTGCGCCGAACGCCATAGAAAGTGTGCGGGACCCATGTTAGAGTGCGCCGGACGCCGTAGGAAGTGTACGGAACTCTTTTAGGAGTGCGCCGAACGCCATAGGAAGTGTGCAGGACCCATGTAAGAGTGCGCCGGACGCCATAGAAAGTGTACGGAACCCACTTGGGAGTGCGCCGAACGCCATAGAAAGTGTACGGGACCCATGTTAGAGTGTGCCGGACGCCATAGAAAGTGTACGGTACCCATTTAGGAGTGCGCCGAACGTCATAGAAAGTGTGCGGGGCCCATGTAAGAGCGCGCCGGACGCCATTGAAAGTGTGCGGGACCCATTTAGGAGTGCGCCGAACGCCATAGAATGTGTGCGGGACCCATGTAAAGTGCACCGGACGCCATCGAAAGTGTGCGGGATCCATGTGGGAGTACGCCGGACGCCATAGAAAGTGTACGGAACCCATTTAGGAGTGCGCAGAACGCCATATAAAGTGTGCGGGACCAACGTAAGAGTGCGCCGGACGCCATCGAAAGTGTACGGGATCCATGTTGGAGTGTGCCGGACGCCATAGAAAGTGTACGGTACCCATTTAGGAGTGCGCCGAACGCCATAGAAAGTGTGCGGGACCCATGTTAGAGTGCGCCGGACGCCATCGAAAGTGTGCGGAACCCATGTTAGAGTACGCCGGACGCCATAGAAAGTGTACGGAACCCATTTAGGAGAGCGCCGGACGCCATCGAAAGTGTGTGACCCAGTGCCGGACGCCGTAGGAAGTGTAGAGTTAGAGTGCGCCGGACGCCATAGAAAGTGTGCGGAACCCATTTAGTAGTGCGCCGAACGCCATAGAAAGTGTGCGGGACCCATGTAAGAGTGCGCCGGACGCCATAGAAAAGTGTGCGGAACCCATGTTAGGAGTGCGCCGAACGCCATAGAAAGTGTACGGGACCCATGTAAGAGTGCGCCGGACGCCATCGAAAGTGTGCGGGATCCATGTTAGAGTACGCCGGACGCCATAGAAAGTGTACGGAACCCATGTAGAGTGCGCCGGACGCCATATAAAGTGTGCGGGACCAACGTAAGAGTGCGCCGGACGCCATCGAAAGTGTACGGGATCCATGTTGGAGTGTGCCGGACGCCATAGAAAGTGTACGGTACCCATTTAGGAGTGCGCCGAACGCCATAGAAAGTGTACGGGACCAATGTAAGAGTGCGCCGGACGCCATCGAAAGTGTGCGGAACCCATGTTAGAGAACGCCGGACGCCATAGAAAGTGTACGGAACCCATTTAGGAGAGCGCCGGACGCCATCGAAAGTGTGCGGGACCCATGTTAGAGTGCGCCGGACGCCGTAGGAAGTGTACTGAACCCTTTTAGGAGTGCGCCGAACGCCATAGAAAGTGTGCAGGACCCATGTAAGAGTGCGCCGGACGCCATAGAAAGTGTACGGAGCCCATTTGCGAGTGCGCCGAACGCCATAGAAAGTGTACGGGACCCATGTTAGAGTGTGCCGGACGCCATAGAAAGTGTACGGTACCCATTTAGGAGCGCGCCGGACGCCATAGAAAGTGTGCGGGACCCATTTAGGAGTGCGCCGAACGCCATAGAATGTGTGCGGGACCCATTTTAGTAGTGCGCCGAACGCCATAGAAAGTGTGCGGGACCCATGTTAGAGTGCGCCGGACGCCATAGAAAGTGTACGGACCCCTTTTAGGAGAGCGCCGAACGCCATGGAAAGTGTGCGGGACCCATGTTAGAGTGTGCCGGACGCCGTAGAAAGTGTACGGAACCCATTTAGGAGTGCGCCGGACGCCATAGAAAGTGTGCGGGACCCATGTTAGAGTGCGCCGGACGCCATAGAAAGTGTACGGAACCCACTTTAGAGTGCGCCGAACGCCATAGAAAGTGTACGGAACCCATTTAGGAGTGTGCTTGACGCCATAGAAAGTGTACGGTACCCATTTAGGAGCGCGCCGAACGCCATAGAAAGTGTGCGGGACCCATGTAAGAGCGTGTCGGACGCCATAGAAAGTGTACGGTACCCATTTAGGAGTGCGCCGGACGTCATAGAAAGTGTGCGGGGCCCATTTAGGAGTGCGCCGAACGCCATAGAATGTGTGCTGGAACCATGCTAGAGAGCGCCCGACGCCATAGAAAGTGTCCGGAACCCATTTAGGAGTCTGCCGAACGCCATAGAAAGTGTACGGAACCCATTTAGAAGTGCGCCGAACGCCATAGAAAGTGTGCGGGACCCATGTTAGAGTGCGCCGGACGCCATAGAAAGTGTACGGAACCCATTTAGGAGTGCGCCGAACGCCATAGAAAGTATGCGGGACCCATGTAAGAGTGCGCCGAACGCCATAGAAAGTGTAGGGAACCCATTTAGGAGTGCGCCGAACGCCATAGAAAGTGTGCGGGACCCATGTTAGATTGCGCCGGACGCTATAGAAAGTGTGCGGGACCCATTTTAGAGTGCGCCGGACGCCATAGAAAGTGTACGGAACCCATTTAGGAGTGCGCCGAACGCCATAGAAAGTGTGCGGGACCCATGTTAGAGTGCGCCGGACGCCATAGAAAGTGTACGGGACCCATTTAGGAGTGCGCCGAACGCCATAGAAAGTGTGCGGGACCCATGTTAGGAGTGCGCCGGACGCCATAGAAAGTGTGCGGGACCCATGTTAGAGTGCGCCGGACGCCATAGAAAGTGTACGGAACCCATTTAGAGTGCGCCGAACGCCATGGAAAGTGTGCGGGACACATGTTAGAGTGCGCCTGACGCCATAGAAAGTGTACGGAACCCATTTAGTAGTGCGCCGAACGCCATAGAAAGTGTGCGGGACCCATTTAGAGCGCCGAACGCCATAGAAAGTGTGCGGGACCTATGTTAGAGTGCGCCGGACGCCATAGAAAGTGTGGGGGACCCATGTTAGAGTGCGCCGGACGCCATAGAAAGTGTACGGAACCCATTTAGAGTGCGCCGAACGCCATAGAAAGTGTGCGGGACCCATGTTAGAGTGCGCCGGACGCCATAGAAAGTGTACGGAACCCATTTAGAGTGCGCCGGACGCCATAGAAAGTGTGCGGGACCCATGTTAGAGTGCGCCGGACGCCATAGAAAGTGTACGGCACCCATTTAGCAGTGCGCCGAACGCCATAGAAAGTGTGCGGGACCCATGTTAGAGTACGCCGCACGCCGTAGGAAGTGCACGGAACCCTTTTAGGAGTGCGCCGAACGCCATAGGAAGTGTGCAGGACCCATGTAAGTGTGCGCCGGACGCCATAGAAAGTGTACGGAACCCATTTAGGAGTGCGCCGAACGCCATAGAAAGTGTACGGGACCCATGTTAGAGTGTGCCGGACGCCATGAAAAGTGTGCGGGACACATATTAGAGTGCGCCGAACGCCATGGAAAGTGTGCGGGACCCATGTAAGAGTGCGCCTGACGCCATAGAATGTGTATGGAACCCATTTAGGAGTGCGCCGTACGCTATAGAAAGTGTGCGGGACCCATGTAAGAGGGCGCCGAACGCCATAGAACGTGTGCGGAACCCATGGGAGTCACGCCGAACGCCATAGAAAGTGTGCGGGACCCATGTTAGAGTGCGCCGGACGCCATAGAAAGTGTGCGGGACCCATTTAGGAGTGCGCCGAACGCCATAGAAAGTGTGCGGGACCCATGTTAGAGTGTGCCGGACGCCATAGAAAGTGTACGGTACCCATTTAGGAGTGCGCCGAACGCCATAGAAAGTGTGCGGGACCCATTTAGGAGTGCGCCGAACGCCATAGAAAGTGTACGGGACCAATGTAAGAGTGCGCCGGACGCCATCGAAAGTGTGCGGGACCCATGTTAGAGTACGCCGGACGCCATAGAAAGTGTACGGAACCCATGTTAGAGTGCGCCGGACGCCGTAGAAAGTGTGCGGGACCCATGTTAGAGTGCGCCGGACGCCGTAGAAAGTGTACGGAACCCTTTTAGTAGTGCGCCGAACGCCATAGAAAGTGTGCAGGACCCATGTAAGAGTGCGCCGGACGCCATAGAAAGTGTACGGAACCCATTCAGGAGTGCGCCGAACGCCATAGAAAGTGTGCGGGACCCATGTTAGAGTGTGCCGGACGCCATAGAAAGTGTACGGTACCCATTTAGGAGTGCGCCGAACGCCATAGAAAGTGTGCCGGGACCAATGTGAGAGTGCGCCGGACGCCACCGAAAGTGTGCGGGACCCGTGTTAGAGTACGCCGGACGCCATAGAAAGTGTACGGGACCCAGGTGAGAGTGCGCCGGGCGCCATAGAAAGTGTACGAGACCCATGTTAGAGTGTGCCGGACGCAATATAAAGTGTGCGGGACCCATTTAGAAGTGCGCCGAACGCCATAGAAAGTGTACGGAACCCATTCAGGAGTGCGCCGGACGCAATATAAAGTGTGCGGGACCCATTTAGAAGTGCGCCGAACGCCATAGAAAGTGTGCAGGGCCCATGTAAGAGTGCGCCGGACGCCATAGAAAGTATGCGGTACCCATTCAGGAGTGCGCCGAACGCCATAGAAAGTGTGCGGGACCCATGTAAGAGCGCGCCGGACGCCATAGAAAGTGTGCGGGACCCATTTAGGAGGGCGCCGAACGCCACAGAAAGTATGCGGGACCCATTTAGGAGTGCGCCGGACGCCATCGAAAGTGTGCGGGACCCATGTTAGAGTCCGCCGGACGCCATAGAAAGTGCACGGAACCCATTTAGGAGTGCGCCGAACGCCATAGAATGTGTGCGGGACCCATGTTAGAGTACGCCGGACGCCATAGAAAGTGTACGGAACCCATTTAGGAGCGCGCAGAACGCCATATAAAGTGTGCGGGATCCATTTAGGAGTGCGCCGAACGCCATAGAAAGTGTGCGGGACCCATTTAGGAGCGCGCCGGACACCATAGAAAGTGTGCGGGACCCATGTTAGAGTGCGCCGGACGCCGTAGAAAGTGTACGGAACCCATTTAGGAGTGCGCCGAACGCCATAGAATGTGTGCGGGACCCATGTTAGAGTACGCCGGACGCCATAGAAAGTGTACGGAACCCATTTAGGAGTGCGCCGAACGCCATAGAAAGTGTGCGGGACCCATGTTAGAGTGTGCCGGACGCCATAGAAAGTGTACGGTACTCATTTAGGAGTGCGCCGGACGCCATAGAAAGTGGGCGGGACCCATGTGAGAGTGCGCCGGACGCCATAGAAAGTGTACGGAACCCATGTTAGGAGTGCGCCGAACGCCATAGAAAGTGTGCGGGACCCATGTTAGAGTGCGCCGGACGCCATAGAAAAGTGTACGGAACCCATTTAGAGTGCGCCGAACGCCATAGAAAGTGTACGGGACACATGTTAGAGTGCGCCTGACGCCATAGAAAGTGTAAGGTACCCATTTAGGAATGCGCTGAACGCCATAGAAAGTGTGCGGGGCCCGTTTAGGAGTGCGCCGGACGCCATATAAAGTGTAAGGAACCCATTTAAAAGTGCGGCGAACGCCATAGAAACTGTACGGGGACCATGCTAGAGTGCGCCGGACGCCATAGAATGTGTGCGGGACCCATTTAGGAGTGCGCCGAACGCCATGGAAAGTGTGCGGGACCTAGTTAGGAGTGCGCCGAACGCCATGAAAGTGTGCGGGACCCATGTTAGAGTGCGTGCCGGACGCCATAGAAAGTGTACGGAACCCATTTAGGAGTGCGCCGAACGCCATAGAAAGTGTGCGGGACCCATGTAAGAGTGCGCCGGACGCCATAGAAAGTGTGCGGGACCCATGTTAGGAGTGCGCCGAACGCCATAGAAAGTGTGCGGGACCCATGTTAGGAGTGCGCCGGACGCCATAGAAAGTGTGCGGGACCCATGTTAGAGTGCGCCGAACGCCGTAGAAAGTGTACGGAACCCATTTAGGAGTGCGCCGAACGCCATAGAAAGTGTGCGGGACCCATGTTAGAGTACGCCGGACGCCATAGAAAGTGTACGGAACCCATTTAGGAGCGCGCAGAACGCCATATAAAGTGTGCGGGACCCATTTAGGAGTCCGCCGAACGCCATAGAAAGTGTGCAGGACCCATTTAGGAGTCCGCCGAACGCCATAGAAAGTGTGCAGGACCCATGTAAGAGGGCGCCGGATGCCATAGAAAGTGTACGGAACCCATTTAGGAGTGCTCCGAATGCCATAGAAAGTGTGCGAGACCCATGTTAGAGTACGCCGGACGCCATAGAAAGTGTGTAGGACCCATTTCAGAGTGCGCCGGACGCCATAGAAAGTGTACGGTACCCATTTAGGAGTGCGCCGAACGCCATAGAAAGTGTGCGGGACCAATGCTAGAGTGTGCCGGACGCCGTAGAAAGTGTACGGTACCCATTTAGGAGTGCGCCGAACGCCATAGAAAGTGTGCGGGACCCATGTAAGAGCGCGCCGGACGCCGTAGAAAGTGTGCGGAACCCACTTGGGAGTGCGCCGAACGCCATAGAAAGTGTGCGGGACCCATGTTAGAGTGCGCCGGACGCCATAGAAAGTGTACGGAACCCATTTAGGAGTGCGCCTGACGCCATAGAAAGTGTGCGGGACCCATGTAAGAGTGCGCCGGACGCCATAGAAAGTGTGCGGAACCCATTTATGAGTGCGCCGCACGCCGTAGAAAGTGTGCGGGACCAATTTAGGAGTGCGCCGAACGCCATAGAAAGTGTGCGGGACCCATTTAGGAGTGCGCCGAACGCCATAGAAAGTGTGCGGGACCCATGTAAGAGCGCGCCGGACGCCATAGAAAGTGTGCGGGACCCATTTAGGAGTGCGCCGGACGCCATATAAAGTGTGCGGGACCCATGTAAGAGTGCGCCGGACGCCATCGAAAGTGTGCGGGACCCATGTTAGAGTACGCCGGACGCCATAAAAAGTGTACGGAACCCACTTAGGAGTGCGCCGGACGCCATCGAAAGTGTGCAGGACCCATGTTAGAGTGCGCCGGACGGCGTGTGAAGGGTGCGGAACCCTTGTAGTAGTGCGCCGAACGCCATAGAAAGTGTGTGGGACCCATGTAAGAGTGCGCCGGACGCCATAGAAAGTGTACGGAACCCATTTAGGAGTGCGCCGAACGCCATAGAAAGTGTACGGGACCCATGTTAGAGTGTGCCGGACGCCATAGAAAGTGTACGGTACCCATTTAGGAGTGCGCCGAACGCCATAGAAAGTGTGCGGGACCCATGTAAGAGAGCGCCGGACGCCATAGAAAGTGTACGGAACCCATGTTAGAGTGCGCCGAACGCCACAGAAAGTATGCGGGACCCATGTTAGAGTGTGCCGGACGCCATAGAAAGTGTACGGTACTCATTTAGGAGTGCGCCGGACGCCATAGAAAGTGTGCGGGACCCATTTAGGAGTGCGCCGAACGCCACATAAAGTATGCGGGACCCATTTAGGAGTGCGCCGAACGCCATAGAAAGTGTGCGGGACCCATGTAAGAGCGCGCCGGACGCCAAAGAAAGTGTGCGGGACCCATTTAGGAGTGCGTCGAACGCCACAGAAAGTGTACGGGACCCATTTAGAGTGCGCCGGACGCCATAGAAAGTGTGCGGGACCAATGTAAGAGTGCCTCGGACGCCAGAGAAAGTGTGCGGGACCCATGTTAGAGTACGCCGGACGCCAAATAAAGTGTGCGGGACCCATGTTAGAGTGTGCCGGACGCCATAGAAAGTGTACGGAACCCATTCAGGAGTGCGCGGGAGGCCATAGAAAGTGTGCGGGACCCATGTTAGAGTACGCCGGACGCCATAGAAAGTGTACGGAACCCATTTAGGAGTGCGCCGAACGCCATATAAAGTGTGCGGGACCCATGTTAGAGTGTGCCCGACGCCATAGAAAGTGTGCGGGACCCATTTAGAGTGCGCCGAACGCCATAGAAAGTGTGCGGGACCCATGTTAGAGTGCGCCGGACGCCATAGAAAGTGTACGGAACCCCCATTTAGGAGTGCGCCGAACGCCATAGAAAGTGTGCGGGACCCATGTTAGAGTGCGCCGGACGCCGTAGGAAGTGTACGGAACCCTTTTAGTAGTGCGCCGAACGCCACAGAAAGTGTGCAGGACCCATGTAAGAGTGCGCCGGACGCCATAGAAAGTGTACGAAACCCATTTAGGAGTACGCCGGGCGCCAAAGAAAGTGTACGGGACCCATGTTAGAGTGCGCCAGACGCCGTAGGAAGTGTACTGAACCCTTTTAGGAGTGCGCCGAACGCCATAGAAAGTGTGCAGGACCCATGTAAGAGTGCGCCGGACGCCAAAGAAAGTGTACGGAGCCCATTTGCGAGTGCGCCGAACGCCATAGAAAGTGTACGGGACCCATGTTAGAGTGTGCCGGACGCCATAGAAAGTGTACGGTACCCATTTAGGAGTGCGCCGAACGCCATAGAAACTGTCGGGGACCCATGTTAGAGTGCGCCGTACGCCATATAAAGTGTGCGGGATCCATGTTAGAGTGCGCCGAACGCCATAGAAACTGTCGGGGACCCATGTAAGAGTGCACCGTATGCCATAGAAAGTGTGCGGGATCCATGTTAGAGTGCGCCGAACGCCATAGAAAGTGTACGGAAGCCATTCAGGAGCGCGCCGGACGCCATAGAAAGTGTGCGGGACCCATTTAAGAGTGCGCCGAACGCCATAGAAACTGTACGGGACCCATGTAAGAGTGCGTCGGACGCCATAGAAAGTGTACGCAACCCATTTAAGAGTGCGCCGAACGCCATAGAAAGTGTGCGGGACACATGCTAGAGTGCGCCGGACGCCATCGAAAGTGTGCGGAACCCATTTGGGAGTGCGCCGAACGCCATAGAAAGTGTGCGGGACCCATGTTAGAGTGCGCCGAACGCCAAAGAAAGTGTGCAGGACCCATGTAAGAGTGCGCCGGACGCCATAGAAAGTGTACGGGACCCATTTGGGAGTGCGCCGAACGTCATAGAAAGTGTACGGTACCCATTTAGGAGTGCGCCGAACGCCATAGAAAGTGTGCGGGGCCCATGTAAGAGCGCGCCGGACGCCATAGAAAGTGTGCGGGACCCATTTAGGAGTGCGCCGAACGCCACAGAAAGTGTGCGGGACCCATTTAGAGTGCGCCGGACGCCATAGAAAGTGTGCGGGACCCATGTGGGAGTGCGCCGGACGCCATAGAAAGTGTACGGAACCCATTTAGGAGTGCGCCGAACGCCACAGAAAGTGTGCGGGATCCATGTTAGAGTGCGCCGAACGCCATAGAAAGTGTACGGAAGCCATTCAGGAGCGCGCCGAACGCCATAGAAAGTGTGCAGGACCCATGTAAGAGTGCGCCGTACGCCATAGAAAGTGTACGGGACCAATGTAAGAGTGCGCCGGACGCCATCGAAAGTGTGCGGGACCCATGTTAGAGTACGCCGGACGCCATAGAAAGTGTACGGAACCCATTTAGGAGTGCGCCGAACGCCATAGAATGTGTGCGGGACCCATGTTAGAGTGCGCCAGACGCCATAGAAAGTGTACGGAACCCATTTAGGAGTGCGCCGAACGACATAGAAAATGTGCGGGACCCATGTTAGAGTGCGCCGGACGCCATAGAAAGTGTACGGAACCCATTTAGGAGTGCGCCGAACGCCATAGAAAGTGTGCGGAACCCATGTTAGAGTGCGCCGAGCGCCATAGAAAGTGTACGGAACCCATTTAGGAGTGCGCCGAACGCCATAGAATGTGTGCGGGACCCATGTAAGAGTGCGCCGGACGCCATAGAAAGTGTACGGAACCCATTTAGGAGTGCGCCGAACGCCATAGAAGGTGTACGGGACCCATGTTAGAGCGTGCCGGACGCCATAGAAAGTGTACGGTACCCATTTAGGAGTGCGCCGAACGCCATAGAAAGTGTGCGGGACCCATGTTAGAGTAAGCCGAACGCCATAGAAGGTGTACGGGACCAATGTAATAGTGCGCCGGACGCCATCGAAAGTGTGCGGGACCCATGTTAGAGTACGCCGGACGCCATAGAAAGTGTACGGAACCCATTTAGGAGTGCGCCGAACGCCATAGAAAGTGTGCGGGGCCCATGTAAGAGCGCACCGGACGCCATAGAAAGTGTGCGGGACCCATTTAGGAGAGCGCCGAACGCCATGGAAAGTGTGCGGGACCCAGTTAAGAGTGCGCCGGACGCCATTGAAAGTGTGCGGGACCCATTTAGGAGTGCGCCGAACGCCATAGAAAGTGTGCGGGACCCATGTAAAGTGCGCCGGACGCCATCGAAAGTGTGCGGGACCCATGTTAGAGTGCGCCGGACGCCATAGGATGTGTGCGAAACCCATTTACGAGTGCGCCGAACACCATATAAAGTGTGCGGGACCCACCCAAGAGTGCGCCCGACGCCGTATAAAGGGTACGGGATCCATGTTAGAGTGCGCCGTACGCCATATAAAGTGTGCGGGATCCATGTTAGAGTGCGCCCAACGCCATAGAAAGTGTACGGAACCAATTTAGAGTGCGCCGAACGCCATAGAAAGTGTGCGGGACCCATGTAAGAGTGCGCCGGACGCCATAGGGAGTGTACGGAACCCATTTAGGAGTGCGCCGGACGCCATAGAAAGTGTACGGGACCCAGGTGAGAGTACGCCGGGCGCCATAGAAAGTGTACGGTACCCATTTAGGAGTGCGCCGAACGCCATAGAAAGTGTGCGGGACCCATGTTAGAGTGCGCCGGACGCCGTAGGAAGTGTACGGAACTCTTTTAGGAGTGCGCCGAACGCCATAGGAAGTGTGCAGGACCCATGTAAGAGTGCGCCGGACGCCATAGAAAGTGTACGGAACCCACTTGGGAGTGCGCCGAACGCCATAGAAAGTGTACGGGACCCATGTTAGAGTGTGCCGGACGCCATAGAAAGTGTACGGTACCCATTTAGGAGTGCGCCGAACGTCATAGAAAGTGTGCGGGGCCCATGTAAGAGCGCGCCGGACGCCATAGAAAGTGTACGGTAATCATTTAGGAGCGCGCCGAACGCCACAGAAAGTGTGCGGGACCCATTTAGGAGTGCGCCGAACGCCATAGAAAGTGTACGGGACCAATGTAAGAGTGCGCCGGACGCCATCGAAAGTGTGCGGAACCCATGTTAGAGTACGCCGGACGCCATAGAAAGTGTACGGAACCCATTTAGGAGAGCGCCGGACGCCATCGAAAGTGTGCGGGACCCATGTTAGAGTGCGCCGGACGCCGTAGGAAGTGTACGGAATCCTTTTAGTAGTGCGCCGAACGCCATAGAAAGTGTGCAGGACCCATGTAAGAGTGCGCCGGACGCCATAGAGAGTGTACGGAACCCATTTAGGAGTGCGCCGAACGCCATAGAAAGTGTACGGGACCCATGTTAGAGTGTGCCGGACGCCATAGAAAGTGTACGGTACCCATTTAGGAGTGCGCCGAACGCCATAGAAAGTGTGCGGGACCAATGTGAGAGTGCGCCGGACGCCACCGAAAGTGTGCGGGACCCGTGTTAGAGTACGCCGGACGCCATAGAAAGTGTACGGGACCCAGGTGAGAGTACGCCGGGCGCCATAGAAAGTGTACGAGACCCATGTTAGAGTGTGCCGGACGCCATAGAAAGTGTACGGTACCCATTTAGGAGTGCGCCGAACGTCATAGAAAGTGTACGGTACCCATTTAGGAGCGCGCCGAACGCCACAGAAAGTGTGCGGGACCCATTTAGAGTACGCCGAACGCCATAGAATGTGTGCGGGACCCATGTAAGAGCGTGCCGGACGTCATAGAAAGTGTACGGTTCCCATTTAGGAGCGCGCCGAACGCCATAGAAAGTGTGCGGGGCCCATGTTAGAGTGTGCCGGACGCCATAGAAAGTGTGCGGGATCCATTTAGGAGTGCGCCGAACGCCATAGAAAGTGTGCGGGACCCATTTTAGAGCGCGCCGGACGCCATAGAGAGTGTGCGGGACCCATGCTAGAGTGTGCCGGACGCCATAGAAAGTGTACGGTACCCATTTAGGAGTGCGCCGAACGTCATAGAAAGTGTGCGGGGCCCATGTAAGAGCGCGCCGGACGCCATAGAAAGTGTACGGAACCCATTTAGGAGTGCGCAGAACGCCATATAAAGTGTGCGGGACCAACGTAAGAGTGTGCCGGACGCCATAGAAAGTGTACGGTACCCATTTAGGAGTGCGCCGAACGCCATAGAAAGTGTGCGGGACCCATGTTAGAGTGCGCCGGACGCCGTAGGAAGTGTACGGAACCCTTTTAGGAGCGCGCCGAACGCCATAGGAAGTGTGCAGGACCCATGTAAGAGTGCGCCGGACGCCATAGAAAGTGTACGGAACCCATTTGGGAGTGCGCCGAACGCCATAGAAAGTGTACGGGACCCATGTTAGAGTGTGCCGGACGCCATAGAAAGTGTACGGTACCCATTTAGGAGTGCGCCGAACGTCATAGAAAGTGTGCGGGGCCCATGTAAGAGCGCGCCGGACGCCATTGAAAGTGTGCGGGACCCATGTTAGGAGTGCGCCGAACGCCATAGAAAGTGTGCGGGACCCATGTAAAGTGCGCCGGACGCCATCGAAAGTGTGCGGGACCCATGTTAGAGTGCGCCGGACGCCATAGAAAGTGTACGGAACCCATTTAGAGTGCGCCGAACGCCATAGAAGGTGTAGGGGACCAATGTAAGAGTGCGCCGGACGCCATAGAAAGTGTACGGAACCCATTTATGAGTGCGCCGGACGCCATAGAAAGTGTACGGTACCCATTTAGGAGTGCGCCGAACGCCATAGAAAGTGTGCGGGGCCCATGTAAGAGTGCGCCGGACGCCATAGAAAGTGTACGGAACCCATTTATGAGTGCGGCGGACGCCATAGAAAGTGTGCGGGACCCATGTTAGAGTGCGCCGGACGCCATAGAAAGTGTGCGGGACCCATGTTAGAGTGCGCCGGACGCCATAGAAAGTGTACGGAACCCATTTAGGAGTGCGCCGAACGCCATAGAAAGTGTGCGGGACCCATGTTAGAGTGCGCCGGACGCCATAGAAAGTGTGCGGGACCCATTTAGGAGTGCGCCGAACGCCATAGAATGTGTGCGGGACCCATGTAAAGTGCACCGGACGCCATCGAAAGTGTGCGGGATCCATGTGCGAGTGCGCCGAACGCCATAGAATGTGTACGGTACCCATTTAGGAGTGCGCCGAACGCCATAGAAAGTGTGCGGGCCCATGTAAGAGCGCGCCGGACGAAATAGAAAGTGTACGGGACCCATGTTAGAGTGTGCCGAACGCCATAGAAAGTGTACGGTACCCATTTAGGAGTGCGCCGAACGCCATAGAAACTGTACGGGACCAATGTAAGAGTGCGCCGGACGCCATCGAAAGTGTGCGGAACCTATGTTAGAGTACGCCGGACGCCATAGAAAGTGTACGGAACCCATTTAGGAGAGCGCCGGACGCCATCGAAAGTGTGCGGGACCCATGTTAGAGTGCGCCGGACGCCGTAGGAAGTGTACGGTACCCATTTAGGAGTGCGCCGAACGTCATAGAAAGTGTGCGGGGCCCATGTAATAGCGCGCCGGACGCCATAGAAAGTGTGCGGGACCCATTTAGGAGTGCGCCGAACGCCATAGAATGTGTGCGGGACCCATGTTAGAGTGTGCCGGACGCCATAGAAAGTGTACGGTACCCATATAGGAGTGCGCCGAACGCCATAGAAAGTGTGCGGGACCCATGTTAGAGTGCGCCAGACGCCATAGAAAGTGTACGGAACCCATTTAGGAGTGCGCCGGACGCTATAGAAAGTGTACGGAACCCATGTTAGAGTGCGCCGGACGCCATAGAAAGTGTAGGGAACCCATTTAAGAGTGCGCCGGACGCCATATAAAGTGTGCGGGACCCATGTAAGAGTGCGCCGGACGCCGCCATCGAAAGTCGGAACCCATTTAGGAGTGCGCCCAACGCCATAGAATGTGTGCGGGACCCATGTTAGAGTGCGCCGAACGCCATAGAAAGTGTACGGAACCCATTTAGGAGTGCGCCGAACGCCATAGAAAGTGTACGGGACCCATGTTAGAGTGTGCCGGACGCCATAGAAAGTGTACGGTACCCATTTAGGAGTGCGCCGAACGCCATAGAAAGTGTGCGGGACCAATGTAAGAGTGCGCCGGACGCCATCGAAAGTGTACGGTACCCATTTAGGAGTGCGCCGAACGCCATAGAAAGTGTGCGGGACCCATTTAGGAGTGCGCCGAACGCCATAGAAAGTGTACGGGACCAATGTAAGAGTGCGCCGGACGCCATCGAAAGTGTGCGGAACCCATGTTAGAGTACGCCGGACGCCATAGAAAGTGTACGGAACCCATTTAGGAGAGCGCCGGACGCCATCGAAAGTGTGCGGGACCCATGTTAGAGTGCGCCGGACGCCGTAGGAAGTGTACGGAACCCTTTTAGTAGTGCGCCGAACGCCATAGAAAGTGTGCAGGACCCATGTAAGAGTGCGCCGGACGCCATAGAAAGTGTACGGAACCCATTTAGGAGTGCGCCGAACGCCATAGAAAGTGTACGGGACCCATGTTAGAGTGTGCCGGACGCCATAGAAAGTGTACGGTACCCATTTAGGAGTGCGCCGAACGCCATAGAAAGTGTGCGGGACCAATGTAAGAGTGCGCCGGACGCCACCGAAAGTGTGCGGGACCCATGTTAGAGTACGCCGGACGCCATAGAAAGTGTACGGGACCCAGGTGAGAGTACGCCGGGCGCCAAAGAAAGTGTACGGGACCCATGTTAGAGTGCGCCGGACGCCGTAGGAAGTGTACTGAACCCTTTTAGGAGTGCGCCGAACGCCATAGAAAGTGTGCAGGACCCATGTAGGAGTGCGCCGGACGCCATAGAAAGTGTGCGGTATCCATGTTAGAGTACGCCGGACGCCATAGAAAGTGTACGGGACCCAGGTGAGAGTACGCCGGACGCCATAGAAAGTGTGCGGGACCCATTTAGGAGTGCGCCGAACGCCATAGAATGTGTGCGGGACCCATGTAAGAGTGCGCCGGACGCCATAGAAAGTGTGCGGGACCCATTTAAGAGCGGGCCGGACGCCATAGAAAGTGTGCGGGACCCATTTAGGAGTGCGCCGAACGCCACAGAAAGTATGCGGGACCCATGTTAGAGTGTGCCGGACGCCGTAGAAAGTGTACGGTACCCATTTAGGAGTGCGCCGAACGCCATAGAAAGTGTGCGGGACCCATTTAGGGTGGGCGGCACGCCATAGAATGTGGGCGGAACCCATGTAGGAGTGCGCCGGCCGCCATAGAAAGTGTGCGGGACCCATGTAAGAGTGTGCCGGACGCCATCGAAAGTGTACGGGACCCATTTAGGAGTGCGCCGAACGCCATAGAAAGTGGGCGGGACCCGTGTTAGAGTACGCCGGACGCCATAGAAAGTGTACGGAACCCATTTAGGAGTGCGCCGAACGCCATAGAATGTGTGCGGGACCCATGTTAGAGTGCACCGGACGCCGTAGGAAGTGTACGGAACCCATTTAGGAGTGCGCCGAACGCCATAGAAAGTGTACGGGACCCATGTTAGAGTGTGCCGGACGCCATAGAAAGTGTACGGTACCCATTTAGGAGTGCGCCGGACGCCATAGAAAGTGTGCGGGACCAATGTAAGAGTGCGCCGGACGCCATCGAAAGTGTGCGGGACCCATTTAGGAGTGCGCCGAACGCCATAGAAAGTGTGCGGGACCCATGTAAGAGTGTGCCGAACGCCATCGAAAGTGTGCGGGACCCATGTTAGAGTACGCCGGACGCCATAGAAAGTGTACGGAACCCATTTAGGAGTGCGCCGAACGCCATAGAAAGTGTGCGGGACCAATGTAAGAGTGCGCCGGACGCCATCGAAAGTGTGCGGGACCCATGTTAGAGTGTGCCGGACGCCGTAGAAAGTGTACGGAACCCATTTAGGAGTGCGCCGAACGCCATAGAATGTGTGCGGGACCCATGTTAGAGTGCGCCGGACGCCGTAGGAAGTGTACTGAACCCTTTTAGGAGTGCGCCGAACGCCATAGAAAGTGTGCAGGACCCATGTAAGAGTGCGCCGGACGCCATAGAAAGTGTACGGAGCCCATTTGCGAGTGCGCCGAACGCCATAGAAAGTGTACGGGACCCATGTTAGAGTGTGCCGGACGCCATAGAAAGTGTACGGTACCCATTTAGGAGCGCGCCGGACGCCATAGAAAGTGCACGGTACCCATTTAGGAGCGCGCCGGACGCCATAGAAAGTGTGCGGGACCCATTTAGGAGTGCGCCGAACGCCATAGAATGTGTGCGGGACCCATGTAAAGTGCACCGGACGCCATCGAAAGTGTGCGGTATCCATGTTAGAGTACGCCGGACGCCATAGAAAGTGTACGGGACCCAGGTGAGAGTACGCCGGACGCCATAGAAAGTGTACGGGACCCATTTCGGAGTGCGCCGAACGCCATAGAAAGTGTACGGGACCAATGTAAGAGTGCGCCGGACGCCATCGAAAGTGTGCGGAACCCATGTTAGAGAACGCCGGACGCCATAGAAAGTGTACGGAACCCATTTAGGAGAGCGCCGGACGCCATCGAAAGTGTGCGGGACCCATGTTAGAGTGCGCCGGACGCCGTAGGAAGTGTACGGAACCCTTTTAGTAGTGCGCCGAACGCCACAGAAAGTGTGCAGGACCCATGTAAGAGTGCGCCGGACGCCATAGAAAGTGTACGGAACCCATTTAGGAGTGCGCCGAACGCCATAGAAAGTGTACGGGACCCATGTCAGAGTGTGCCGGACGCCATAGAAAGTGTACGGTACCCATTTAGGAGTGCGCCGAACGCCATAGAAAGTGTGCGGGACCAATGTAAGAGTGCGCCGGACGCCACCGAAAGTGTGCGGGACCCATGTTAGAGTGCGCCGAACGCCATAAAAGTGTGCGGGACCCATGTTAGAGTGTGCCGGACGCCATAGAAAGTGTAGGGTACCCATTTAGGAGTGCGCCGAACGCCATAGAAAGTGTGCGGGCCCCATGTTAGAGTGCGCCGGACGCCATAGAAAGTGTACGGAACCCATTTAGGAGTGCGCCGAACGCCATAGAAAGTGTGCAGGACCCATGTAAGAGTGCGCCGGACGCCATAGAAAGTGTACGGAACCCATGTTAGAGTGCGCCGAACGCCATAGAAAGTGTACGGGACCCATGTTAGAGTGTGCCGGACGCCATAGAAAGTGTACGGTACCCATTTAGGAGTGCGCCGAACGCGATAGAAAGTGTGCGGGACCCATGTAAGAGCGCGCCGGACGCCATAGAGAGTGTACGGAACCCATTTAGGAGAGCGCCGGACGCCACCGAAAGTGTGCGGGACCCATGTAAAGTGCGCCGGACGCCATCGAAAGTGTGCGGGACCCATGTTAGAGTGCGCCGGACGCCATAGAAAGTGTACGGAACCCATGTTAGGAGTGCGCCGAACGCCATAGAAAGTGTGCGGGACCCATTTAGAGTGCGCCGAACGCCATAGAAAGTGTACGGGACCCATGTTAGAGTGCGCCGGACGCCATAGAAAGTGTACGGTACCCATTTAGAGTGCGCCGAACGCCATAGAAAGTGTGCGGGACCCATGTTAGAGTGCGCCGGACGCCATAGAAAGTGTGCGGAACCCATTTAGAGTGCGCCGGACGCCATAGAAAGTGTGCGGGACCCATGTTAGAGTACGCCGGACGCCATAGAAAGTGTACGGGACCCATGTTAGAGTGCGCCGGACGCCATCGAAAGTGTACGGTACCCATTTAGGAGTGCGCCGAACGCCATAGAAAGTGTGCGGGACCCATGTTAGAGTACGCCGGACGCCATAAAAAGTGTACGGGACCCATTTAGGAGGGCGCCGAACGCCATAGAAAGTGCGGGACCCATGTTAGAGTGTGCCGGACGCCATAGAAAGTGTACGGTACCCATTTAGGAGTGCGCCGAACGCCATAGAAAGTGTGCGGGACCAATGTAAGAGTGCGCCGGACGCCACCGAAAGTGTGCGGGACCCATGTTAGAGTACGCCGGACGCCATAGAAAGTGTACGGGACCCAGGTGAGAGTACGCCGGACGCCATAGAAAGTGTACGGGACCCATTTAGGAGTGCGCCGAACGCCATAGAAAGTGTACGGGACCAATGTGAGAGTGCGCCGGACGCCATCAAAAGTGTTCGGAACCCATGTTAGAGTACGCCGGACGCCATAGAAAGTGTACGGAACCCATTTAGGAGAGCGCCGGACGCCATCGAAAGTGCGCGGGACCCATGTTAGAGTGCGCCGGACGCCGTAGGAAGTGTACGGAACCCTTTTAGGAGTGCGCCGAACGCCATAGAAAGTGTGCAGGACCCATGTAAGAGTGCGCCGGACGCCATAGAAAGTGTACGGAACCCATTTAGGAGTGCGCCGAACGCCATAGAAAGTGTACGGGACCCATGTTAGAGTGTGCCGGACGCCATAGAAAGTGTACGGTACCCATTTAGGAGTGCGCCGAACGCCATAGAAAGTGTGCGGGACCCATGTTAGAGGGTGCGGGACGCCATAGAAAGTGTGCGGGACCCGTGTTAGAGTGCGCCGAACGCCATAGAAAGTGTACGGGACCCATGTTAGAGTGTGCCGGACGCCATAGAAAGTGTACGGTACCCATTTAGGAGTGCGCCGAACGCCATAGAAAGTGTGCGGGACCCATGTTAGAGTACGCCGGACGCCATAGAAAGTGTACGGAACCCATTTAGGAGTGCGCCGAACGCCATAGAAAGTGTGCAGGACCAATGTAAGAGTGCGCCGGACGCCATAGAAAGTGTACGGTACCCATTTGGGAGTGCGCCGAACGCCATAGAAAGTGTGCGGGACCCATGTTAGGAGTGCGCCGAACGCCATAGAAAGTGTGCGGGACCCATTTAAAGTGCGCCGGACGCCATCGAAAGTGTGCGGCATCCATGTTAGAGTACGCCGGACGCCATAAAAAGTGTACGGAACCCATTTAGGAGTGCGCCGAACGCCATAGAAAGTGTGCGGGACCCATTTAGGAGTGCGCCGAACGCCATAGAAAGTGTACGGGACCAATGTAAGAGTGCGCCGGACGCCATCGAAAGTGTGCGGAACCCATGTTAGAGTACGCCGGACGCCATAGAAAGTGTACGGAACCCATTTAGGAGAGCGCCGGACGCCATCGAAAGTGTGCGGGACCCATGTTAGAGTGCGCCGGACGCCGTAGGAAGTGTACGGAATCCTTTTAGTAGTGCGCCGAACGCCATAGAAAGTGTGCAGGACCCATGTAAGAGTGCGCCGGACGCCATAGAAAGTGTACGGAACCCATTTAGGAGTGCGCCGAACGCCATAGAAAGTGTACGGGACCCATGTTAGAGTGTGCCGGACGCCATAGAAAGTGTACGGTACCCATTTAGGAGTGCGCCGAACGCCATAGAAAGTGTGCGGGACCAATGTGAGAGTGCGCCGGACGCCACCGAAAGTGTGCGGGACCCGTGTTAGAGTACGCCGGACGCCATAGAAAGTGTACGGGACCCAGGTGAGAGTACGCCGGGCGCCATAGAAAGTGTACGGGACCCATGTTAGAGTGTGCCGGACGCCATAGAAAGTGTACGGTACCCATTTAGGAGTGCGCCGAACGCCATAGAAAGTGTACGGAACCCATTTAGGAGTGCGCCGAACGCCATAGAAAGTGTGCGGGACCCATTTAGGAGTGCGCCGAACGCCATAGAAAGTGTACTGGACCAATGGAAGAGTGCGCCGGACGCCGTAGGAAGTGTACGGAACCCATTTAGGAGCGCGCCGAACGCCATAGAAAGTGTGCGGGGCCCATGTTAGAGCGCGCCGGACGCCATAGAAAGTGTGCGCGACCCATTTAGGAGTGCGCCGAACGTCATAGAAAGTGTGCGGGGCCCATTTAGGAGCGCGCCGGACGCCATAGAAAGTGTGCGGGACCCATGTTAGAGTACGCCGGACGCCATAGAAAGTGTACGGAATCCATTTAGGAGTGCGCCGAACGCCATAGAAAGTGTGCGGGACCCATGTTAGAGTACGCCGGACGCCATAGAAAGTGTACGGAACCCATTTAGGAGTGCGCCGAACGCCATAGAAAGTGTACGGGACCCATGTTAGAGTGTGCCGGACGCCATAGAAAGTGTACGGTACCCATTTAGGAGTGCGCCGAACGCCATAGAAAGTGTGCAGAACCCATGTAAGAGTGCGCCGGACGCCATAGAAAGTGTACGGAACCCATTTAGGAGTGCGCCGAACGCCATAGAAAGTGTGCAGGACCCATGTAAGAGTGCGCCGGACGCCATAGAAAGTGTACGGAACCCACTTGGGAGTGCGCCGAACGCCATAGAAAGTGTACGGGACCCATGTTAGAGTGTGCCGGACGCCATAGAAAGTGTACGGTACCCATTTAGGAGTGCGCCGAACGCCATAGAAAGTGTGCGGGGCCCATGTAAGAGCGCGCCGGACGCCATAGAAAGTGTGCGGGACCCATTTAGGAGTGCGCCGAACGCCATAGAATGTGTGCGGGACCCATGTAAAGTGCACCGGACGCCATCGAAAGTGTGCGGGATCCATGTTAGAGTACGCCGGACGCCATAGAAAGTGTACGGAACCCATTTAGGAGTGCGCCGAACGCCATAGAAAGTGTACGGGACCCATGTTAGAGTGCGCCGAACGCCATAGAAAGTGTACGGGACCCATGTTAGAGTGTGCCGGACGCCATAGAAAGTGCACGGAACCCATTTGGGAGTGCGCCGAACGCCATAGAAAGTGTGCGGACCCATGTAAGAGCGCGCCGGACGCCATAGAAAGTGTGCGGGACCCATCTAGGAGTGCGCCGAACGCCATAGAAAGTGTGCAGGTTCCATGTAAGAGTGCGCCGGACGCCATAGAAAGTGTACGGAACCCATTTGGGAGTGCGCCGAACGCCATAGAAAGTGTACGGGACCCATGTTAGAGTGTGCCGGACGCCATAGAAAGTGTACGGTACCCATTTAGGAGTGCGCCGAACGCCATAGAATGTGTGCGGGACCCATGTTAGAGTGTGCCGGACGCCATCGAAAGTGTGCGGGCCCATGTTAGAGTGCGCCGAACGCCATAGAAAGTGTGCGGGACCCATGTAAAGTGCGCCGGACGCCATAGAAAGTGTGCGGGGCCCATGTAAGGGCGCGCCGAACGCCATAGAAAGTGTACGGGACCCATGTTAGAGTGTGCCGGACGCCATAGAAAGTGTACGGCACCCATTTAGGAGTGCGCCGAACGCCATAGAAAGTGTGCGGGACCAATGTAAGAGTGCGCCGGACGCCATAGAAAGTGTGCGGGGCCCATGAAAGAGCGCGCCGGACGCCATAGAAAGTGTGCGGGACCCATTTAGGAGTGCGCCGAACGCCATAGAAAGTGTGTGGGGCCCATGTAAGAGCGCGCCGGACGCCATAGAAAGTGTACGGTACCCTTTTAGGAGTGCGCCGAACGCCATAGAAAGTGTGCGGGACCCATGTAAGAGTGCGCCGGACGCCATAGAAAGTGTACGGAACCCATTTATGAGTGCGCCGAACGCCATAGAAAGTGTACGGGACCAATGTAAGAGTGCGCCGGACGCCATAGAAAGTGTACGGAACCCATTTAGGAGTGCGCCGGACGCCATAGAAAGTGTGCAGTACCCATGTAAGAGTGTGCCGGACGCCAAAGAAAGTGTGCGGAACCCATTTAGGAGTGCGCTGAACGCCATAGAAAGTGTAGGGGACCAATGTAAGAGTGCGCCGGACGCCATAGAAAGTGTGCGGGACCCATTTAGGAGCGCGCCGGACGCCATAGAAAGTGTGCGGGACCCATGTTAGAGTACGCCGGACGCCATAGAAAGTGTACGGTACCCATTTAGGAGCGCGCCGAACGCCACAGAAAGTGTGCGGGACCCATTTAGGAGTGCGCCGAACGCCATAGAAAGTGTACGGGACCAATGTAAGAGTGCGCCGGACGCCATCGAAAGTGTGCGGAACCCATGTTAGAGTACGCCGGACGCCATAGAAAGTGTACGGAACCCATTTAGGAGAGCGCCGGACGCCATCGAAAGTGTGCGGGACCCATGTTAGAGTGCGCCGGACGCCGTAGGAAGTGTACGGAATCCTTTTAGTAGTGCGCCGAACGCCATAGAAAGTGTGCAGGACCCATGTAAGAGTGCGCCGGACGCCATAGAGAGTGTACGGAACCCATTTAGGAGTGCGCCGAACGCCATAGAAAGTGTACGGGACCCATGTTAGAGTGTGCCGGACGCCATAGAAAGTGTACGGTACCCATTTAGGAGTGCGCCGAACGCCATAGAAAGTGTGCGGGACCAATGTGAGAGTGCGCCGGACGCCACCGAAAGTGTGCGGGACCCGTGTTAGAGTACGCCGGACGCCATAGAAAGTGTACGGGACCCAGGTGAGAGTACGCCGGGCGCCATAGAAAGTGTACGAGACCCATGTTAGAGTGTGCCGGACGCCATAGAAAGTGTACGGAACCCATTCAGGAGTGCGCCGAACGCCATAGAAAGTGTGCGGGACCCATTTAGGAGTGCGCCGAACGCCATAGAAAGTGTGCGGGACCCATTTAGGAGTGCGCCGAACGCCATAGAAAGTGTGCGGGACCAATGTAAGAGTGCGCCGGACGCCATCGAAAGTGTACGGTACCCATTTAGGAGTACGCCGAACGCCATAGAAAGTGTGCGGGACCCATGTAAGAGTGCGCCGGACGCCATAGAAAGTGTGCGGGACCCATTTAGGAGTGCGCCGAACGCCATAGAAAGTGTGCGGGACCCATTTAAGAGCGCGCCGGACGCCATAGAAAGTGTCCGGGCCCCATGTTAGAGTGTGCCGGACGCCGTAGAAAGTGTACGGAACCCATTTAAGAGTGCGCCGAACGCCATAGAAAGTGTATGGGACCCAGGTGAGAGTACGCCGGACGCCATAGAAAGTGTACGGGACCCATTTAGGAGTGCGCCGAACGCCATAGAAAGTGTGCAGGACCCATGTAAGAGTGTGCCGGACGCCATAGAAAGTGTACGGTACCCATTTAGGAGTGCGCCGAACGCCATAGAAAGTGTGCGGGACCCATGTTAGAGTGCGCCGGACGCCGTAGGAAGTGTACGGAACTCTTTTAGGAGTGCGCCGAACGCCATAGAAAGTGTGCAGGACCCATGTAAGAGTGCGCCGGACGCCATAGAAAGTGTACGGAACCCACTTGGGAGTGCGCCGAACGCCATAGAAAGTGTACGGGACCCATGTTAGAGTGTGCCGGACGCCATAGAAAGTGCACGGTACCCATTTAGGAGCGCGACGAACGGCAAAGAAAGAGTGCGGGACCCATGTAAGAGTGCGCCGGACGCCATAGAAAGTGTGCGGGACCCATTTAGAGTGCGCCGAACGCCATAGAAAGTGTGCGGGACCCATGTAAAGTGCGCCGGACGCCATTGAAAGTGTGCGGGACCCATGTTAGAGTACGCCGGACGCCGTAGAAAGTGTACGGAACCCATTTAGTAGAGCGCCGGACGCCATAGAAAGTGTGCGGGACCAATGTAAGAGTGCGCCGGACGCCACCGAAAGTGTGCGGGACCCATGTTAGAGTGTGCCGGACGCCATAGAAAGTGTACGGTACCCATTTAGGAGTGCGCCGAACGCCATAGAAAGTGTGCGGGACCCATGTTAGAGTGCGCCGGACGCCGTAGGAAGTGTACGGAACCCTTTTAGGAGTGCGCCGAACGCCATAGAAAGTGTGCAGGACCCATGTAAGAGTGCGCCGGACGCCATAGAAAGTGTACGGAACCCATTTAGGAGTGCGCCGAACGCCATAGAAAGTGTACGGGACCCATGTTAGAGTGTGCCGGACGCCATAGAAAGTGTACGGTACCCATTTAGGAGTGCGCCGAACGCCATAGAAAGTGTGCGGGACCCATGTAAGAGCGCGCCGGACGCCATAGAAAGTGTACGGGACCCATTTAGGAGTGCGCCGAACGCCATAGAAAGTGTGCGGGACCCATGTAAAGTGCACCGGACGCCATCGAAAGTGTGCGGGATCCATGTTAGAGTACGCCGGACGCCATAGAAAGTGTACGGGACCCATTTAGGAGTGCGCCGAACGCCATAGAAAGTGTACGGTACCCATTTAGGAGTGCGCCGAACGCCATAGAAAGTGTGCGGGACCAATGTAAGAGTGCGCCGGACGCCATCGAAAGTGTGCGGGACCCATGTTAGAGTGTGCCGGACGCCATAGAAAGTGTACGGTACCCATTTAGGAGTGCGCCGAACGCCATAGAAAGTGTGCGGGACCCATGTTAGAGTGTGCCGGACGCCGTAGAAAGTGTACGGAACCCATTTAGGAGTGCGCCGAACGCCACAGAAAGTGTGCGGGACCCATGTAAGAGTGCGCCGGACGCCATAGAAAGTGTACGGAACCCATTCAGGAGTGCGCCGGACGCCGAAGAAAATGTGCGGGACCCATGTTAGAGTGTGCCGGACGCCATAGAAAGTGTACGGTACCCATTTAGGAGTGCGCCGAACGCCATAGAAAGTGTGCAGGACCCATGTAAGAGTGCGCCGGACGCCATAGAAAGTGTAAGGAACCCATTTGGGAGTGCGCCGGACGCCATCGAAAGTGTGCGGGACCCATGTTAGAGTACGCCGGACGCCATAGAAAGTGTGCGGTACCCATTTAGAGTGCGCCGAACGCCATAGAAAGTGTGCGGGGCCCATGTAAGAGTGCGCCGGACGCCATAGAAAGTGTGCGGGACCCATTTAGGAGTGCGCCGAACGCCGCAGAAAGTGTGCGGGACCCATGTAAAGTGCACCGGACGCCATCGAAAGTGTGCGGGATCCATGTTAGAGTACGCCGGACGCCATAGAAAGTGTACGGGACCCATGTTAGAGTGTGCCGGACGCCATAGAAAGTGTACGGTACCCATTTAGGAGTGCGCCGAACGCCATAGAATGTGTGCGGGACCAACGTAAGAGTGCGCCGGACGCCATCGAAAGTGTGCGGGACCCATGTTAGAGTGTGCCGGACGCCGTAGAAAGTGTACGGTACCCATTTAGGAGTGCGCCGTACGCCATAGAAAGTGTGCGGGACCCATGTTAGAGTGTGCCGGACGCCGTAGAAAGTGTACGGAACCCATTTAGGAGTGCGCCGAACGCCATAGAAAGTGTGCAGGACCCATGTAAGAGTGCGCCAGACGCCATAGAAAGTGTACGGAACCCATTTAGGAGTGCGCCGAACGCCACAGAAAGTATGCGGGACCCATGTTAGAGTGTGCCGGACGCCATAGAAAGTGTACGGAACCCATTTAGGAGTGCGCCGAACGCCATAGAAAGTGTGCGGGACCCATGTAAGAGCGCGCCGGACGCGATAGAAAGTGTACGGGACCCATGTTAGAGTGCGCCGAACGCCATAGAAAGTGTGCGGGACCCATGTTAGAGTGCGCCGGACGCCATAGAAAGTGTACGGGACCCATTTAGAGTGCGCCGAACGCCATAGAAAGTGTGCGGGACCCATGTTAGAGTGCGCCGGACGCCATAGAAAGTGTACGGAACCCATTTAGAGTGCGCCGAACGCCATAGAAAGTGTACGGGACCCATGTTAGAGTGCGCCGGACGCCATAGAAAGTGTGCGGGACCCATGTAAGAGTGCGCCGGACGCCATAGAAAGTGTACGGGACCCATGTTAGAGTGCGCCGAACGCCATAGAAAGTGTGCGGGACCCATGTTAGAGTGCGCCGGACGCCATAGAAAGTGTACGGAACCCATTTAGAGTGCGCCGAACGCCATAGGAAGTGTGCAGGACCCATGTAAGAGTGCGCCGGACGCCATAGAAAGTGTACGGAACCCACTTGGGAGTGCGCCGAACGCCATAGAAAGTGTGCGGGACCAATGTGAGAGTGCGCCGGACGCCACCGAAAGTGTGCGGTACCCATTTAGGAGCGCGCCGAACGCCACAGAAAGTGTGCGGGACCCATGTTAGAGTACGCCGGACGCCATAGAAAGTGTACGGAACCCATTTAGGAGAGCGCCGAACGCCATAGAAAGTGTACGGGACCCATGTTAGAGTGTGCCGAACGCCATAGAAAGTGTACGGGACCCATGTTAGAGTGTGCCGGACGCCATAGAAAGTGTACGGTACCCATTTAGGAGCGCGCCGGACGCCATAGAAAGTGTGCGGGACCCATTTAGGAGTGCGCCGAACGCCATAGAATGTGTGCGGGACCCATGTAAAGTGCACCGGACGCCATCGAAAGTGTGCGGTATCCATGTTAGAGTACGCCGGACGCCATAGAAAGTGTGCGGGACCCATTTAGGAGTGCGCCGAACGCCATAGAAAGTGTGCGGGACCCATTTAGGAGTGCGCCGAACGCCATAGAAAGTGTACGGGACCAATGTAAGAGTGCGCCGGACGCCATCGAAAGTGTGCGGAACCCATTTTAGAGTACGCCGGACGCCATAGAAAGTGTACGGAACCCATTTAGGAGAGCGCCGGACGCCATCGAAAGTGTGCGGGACCCATGTTAGAGTGCGCCGGACGCCGTAGGAAGTGTACGGAATCCTTTTAGTAGTGCGCCGAACGCCATAGAAAGTGTGCAGGACCCATGTAAGAGTGCGCCGGACGCCATAGAAAGTGTACGGAACCCATTTAGGAGTGCGCCGAACGCCATAGAAAGTGTACGGGACCCATGTTAGAGTGTGCCGGACGCCATAGAAAGTGTACGGTACCCATTTAGGAGTGCGCCGAACGCCATAGAAAGTGTGCGGGACCCATGTTAGAGTGCGCCGGACGCCATAGAAAGTGTGCGGGACCCATGTTAGAGTACGCCGGACGCCATAGAAAGTGTACGGGACCCATGTTAGAGTGTGCCGGACGCCATAGAAAGTGTACGGTACCCATTTAGGAGTGCGCCGAACGCCATAGAAAGTGTGCGGGACCCATTTAGGAGTGCGCCGAACGCCATAGAAAGTGTACGGGACCAATGTAAGAGTGCGCCGGACGCCATCGAAAGTGTGCGGAACCCATTTTAGAGTACGCCGGACGCCATAGAAAGTGTACGGAACCCATTTAGGAGAGCGCCGGACGCCATCGAAAGTGTGCGGGACCCATGTTAGAGTGCGCCGGACGCCGTAGGAAGTGTACGGAATCCTTTTAGTAGTGCGCCGAACGCCATAGAAAGTGTGCAGGACCCATGTAAGAGTGCGCCGGACGCCATAGAGAGTGTACGGAACCCATTTAGGAGTGCGCCGAACGTCATAGAAAGTGTGCGGGGCCCATGTTAGAGTGTGCCGGACGCCATAGAAAGTGTGCGGGACCAATGTGAGAGTGCGCCGGACGCCACCGAAAGTGTGCGGGACCCGTGTTAGAGTACGCCGGACGCCATAGAAAGTGTACGGGACCCAGGTGAGAGTACGCCGGGCGCCATAGAAAGTGTACGAGACCCATGTTAGAGTGTGCCGGACGCCATAGAAAGTGTACGGTACCCATTTAGGAAAGCGCCGAACGCCATAGAATGTGTACGGAACCCATTCAGGAGTGCGCCGAACGCCATAGAAAGTGTGCGGGACCCATTTAGGAGTGCGCCGAACGCCATAGAAAGTGTGCGGGACCCATGTAAGAGCGTGCCGGACGTCATAGAAAGTGTGCGGGACCCATTTAGGAGTGCGCCGAACGCCATAGAAAGTGTGCGGGACCCATGTAAGAGCGTGCCGGACGTCATAGAAAGTGTACGGAACCCATTTAGGAGTGCGCCGAACGCCATAGAAAGTGTGCGGGACCCATGTAAGAGCGTGCCGGACGCCATAGAAAGTGTACGGAACCCATTTAGGAGTGCGCCGAACGACATAGAAAATGTGCGGACCCATGTTAGAGTGCGCCGGACGCCATAGAAAGTGTACGGAACCCATTCAGGAGTGCGCCGGACGCCATATAAAGTGTGCGGGACCCATGTAAGAGTGCGCCGGACGCCATCGAAAGTGTGCGGGACCCATGTTAGAGTACACCGGACGCCATAGAAAGTGTGCAGGACCCATGTAAGAGTGCGCCGGACGCCATAGAAAGTGTGCGGGACCCATTTAAGAGTGCGCCAAACGCCATAGAGTGTGCGGGACCCATGTAAGAGTGCCCTGAACGCCATAAAAAGTGTACGGTACTCATGTAGGTGTGCGCCTGTAGAAAGTCTGCGCGACCTCAGGGGGGGGAGGGGTGCTCTGGACGCCGTAGAAAGTGTGCGGTACTACGTAGCAATGCGCAGGACGCCGCAGAAAGAAGGATCTCTTTGAAGCGAGCTCGAGAACGCTAATCTACAGGATTTGCCGCACTTCGGATTGATTTTGTGTGCGTGCACAACTGAAGCATATTTATTGCTTTTCTCGCTATAAATTACCGCTGTCCGCCTTTCCATGTGTCCACATGAGTGGCAGGCAACCTTTATGTATACAACAAAATATATTGGGGAAAAATAATTTCTGATCGGATTCTATATATGCCAAGACAACTTGATAATTTCCGCCAGAGGCGGAAATTTGGGGGTCTGGGGGCGAAGCCCCCAGCCAGCCGTCAGGCGGGCGGAGCCCGCAGGACGGCTGGTATACAATAAATTTTCCTTTCTCTATTTTGCTAGAATTTTTTATCGGCTTTTAGAATCCCGAGTAAGCTCTGAAGTTTTTTTTAGATCCGATTTTTGACTGCAAAGGAATGGCCTCAACGTTCGATCTAATGGTTGACAGTGCTCTCCCAGTCCTCTGACTTGTAATGATGTGTTCGAAGATATACCGTTTCGGAGCGAAACAGATTCTCTGCATGCGTGTGCGGAGCAAGTGCACGAGACAGTGAGAGAGCGCAGGAATGTCGGATAGCGCAGCCTACACGCGCACAATTACGCAATGAAACTCAATAAATTTCGCATCGAAATGGTGCACAGTAGCAGGCGCAATAGCAGTGATAACATGAAAGTTTGTTGGTAAAAACATATAGTCTACAGCAGTGGAAGTAGGACCTGGTGAGGTTGCGGACTAGTCCTAACATACGGTAGTTTGTTAGTGGTATCGCTCATTTTTACGAAACAGCTGTGATAGATCGGTGAGTCTGTGTTTTCACCGATATGACTACATCTGTGGAAGCAATGAAAACAGGTGGAAAGGTGAGAGTGGAAACGAAAACTCACCGACCAATCTCAGTTATTTCGAAAAAATGAGTGATAACACAATCAGACTACAGTATGCTAGGGAGAGTCCGCAACCTCACCAGGTCCTACTTCCATTGCTGTAGACTATAATTAAGACTCTGAGCTTGAAGCAAAAGGATATGTTTCAGAACATTCTACACAAAATTCTGAACAGGATACCGTCACTAACAAGGGAAGTGTTTAAAGTGGTAAACGCATCTGCGAAAACGACTAGTATCGTTAGTATCTCTTGTGGCTCAATAGTAAAATTGCGCAGTATCCCGCCCCGAGCTGCCGGTAAAAGAAGTTACCAGCTTAAACAGGTCGTTTTTTGTGCTTTTTGTACCTTCAAAAAAGCGCATTAGTCTTCAAAAAATATGGAAGCGGACCTCATAAATGTGTTCAGCGCCCAGAACTACCCCCTAAGCAAAATTTGGGTGACGGCACATTTTCCGCACTTTGTCCAGACTGATAGCGTTTTGGACTTATATGGATTTTCAGTTGGGCGTTTATTCATTTCAATTAGAGGGCTCTCGAAGCGTTTTAGAAAAAATGTACTAGATTTGACTTTAAATTCTCACAGGTGAGTTATTTGGGGCGCTGCTCATGAATCTGGGGTTTACTTGCCGATTTTCCGAAGGTTTCGACTTGATTCGTTCAAAGCTTCCCATCGGGCGAGAATTTGATGGCAAATCACGACTTTTGGCGATTTCCGGTGGCCGTAGTCATGAAACAACGGGAGCCTTCCGGGAGACTCCAAAGTCCGCCAATCCCATACATCGACTGGTTCTGAAAACCTTCCCGGGAGGGACTCGCAGTTTCATGAATACGGCCACGGAACGCTACGGTAGAAATGGCTCAAAATGTTTCTCAATGGGTTATTTGGAGTGCTCAACACGAATCTCGAGTCCGTTTATCGATTTTTAACAGATTACCGTGGGTATACGGTAATTTGGTCAAAATCTCAGATTTTACTCAAAATTTGTATACGGGGGTTATTCGGGGTGGAGAATACGAATTTGACGTCTTTTTTGTCAATTTTCGAAATACTTAGGTAGGTTTTGCCCCTAAATGAAATGGTAACTACCGCAACCTACAGTAATCCTCAGAATTTCTACAAACGGACGATTCCTGTTCACCACCCTAAATTACCCCTACATACAAGTTCTGAGCAAAATCCGAGAAAATTTTCAGAAACTCCCAAAATATGCCTGATGGCTAGGTACCCTTGCCCTCTCGCAAAGCTAGAAAAATGCTCATAACTTTTTTGAACCTGCAGCTCGGGGCGGGACACTGCGCATTTTTACTATTGAACCACTAGAGATACTAACGATACTAGTCGTTTTCGCAGATGCGTTTACCACTCTAAGCACTTCCTTTGTGTCGCGAGAAATCTATGTTTCGCTATAGAAGCGGAGTTTTTCGGCAACTGCATAGCCTGCAGCGAGATGCTCGCATTCGGGACAGGTTCTCTCTACACACGGAGGGAGCAGCATGGACGAGATTCATTGCTGACGCGACGCGTGCGGCGGAGTTTTTTATCCTATTACCCATCACTGGAGCGCGCTTGCCACAAGCTCGCGAGATTTCACGGGCTTTCATGTTTTATTCATTCTCATATAACTTTTCTTTATGTTCCTGGGTTGTTCCTCTCATTATCTCATCCTGGACACTCATTCCAATAACTCTTGTATGTTCTCGTGCCGTTGTACCGCTTGATATTTGTAGAAATTGTAATATGGTATCAAAAGTCGAGCACCATTTTAGGGGTAGTGATCGTTGCCGCCCACAACCAGTTTGGCTCTGGATTATGAAACGCAGAGAAATAGTCATGTGAGAATCAATAAACACATGAAATGTCATGGAATATCACGAGCTTGTGGCAAGCGCGCTCCAGTGATGGGGTAATCAGATAAAAAATTTCGCTGCGCGCGCCGCGTCAACAATGAATCTCGTCCGTGCTCCTCCCTCCGTGTGTAGAGACCACCTGACCCCTCGCATTTGAACGTGTGTGTTGAAATCTTCTTGTCATTAGAGAATTTCGGACACGGAAAGGCGAAAAGAATTATGCAACCTAAGTTAAGAGGGCTCAACCAGTTCAGGAATTCAAATCTCCAACATTTGTGTACTACACAAGGCACACCACGATAGACGCAAAAGGGAAGTTGAATGCTCCGCAACCTTTTAAAGAGTTTTCTCCGGAACTTTAAGGCAGTGGTCGCGATTAAATATGCTTGTCTTCTTTTCCTCTCTAAACCCTTTTCTGGGTTTAGAGTAGTAGGAGTTATGGGAGAAAATTGCGAAAAAAACGCTGTTTCGGGCCAAATTTCAAGCCTGAACTTTCTTGTCATTTGACGGTGGACAAGCCCACTCCACATCATCGGCATCGATGATCTCTTATACCATGAACAACAGCCGGATTGGAATTGAATTTTAATCAATGAACCTTCAGACTTATTCACATATCTAGTCAGAAATATTGACTGAAGTGCTTGTTTTCATTGTTCAATTGATTTTATCAGGTAAATTTGCATTAATTTCTTCCTCTGAATGTCGATGATTTTTGCCTGCTCCGCATGAGACTGCGATCTTTTTGAGAGGCGCTGTGCAAGTGTGCACGAACTGGAAACTTAGGGTCTTAACAACCATAATTCTAGCCCGTTTTTCATCGCTCTATCTTCATAGTTTTCCAGCTGTTTTCGATCTAAGCTTAATGTTGTAGTTTTTTAATGTTTTTCATCGTGACCACTGCCTTTAAAGGCACAGTACACCCTCAGATATGAATTTTGAGATTTTCATGTAATTGTGTAGAAGACCACTCCTGTATAACACTTGCCAAGTGCGAGATCTCAATTCCTCCAAATAAGCGAGATATGAGCGACCACCACAGGCCCGACCCCCTTCGCTCACCACCACAGGCCCGGCCCCCTTCCTGAATTTCGATCTCAATAGCGGCTAGATGGATGGATGATTTTCAACCGAGTCGACGTTCTTCATTCCCTTTCCGGTCTATCCCCTCGTCCCGTTTTGCTCTGGTGCGGCGATTGCGAATGAAGATAAATACAGGTCTGAGACAACTCGTCCACGAAATTTTGGCCCTCAAAATGCAGGCATTTTCAAGGAGCCACATCTCCGTTAGTAGGGGGTCTTGGACGATTTCAGAGATACCATTGTGATCAGAGTGTAACCCTTTCCAAGATAAGCATGAAATCTGAAAAATAATTTTTTGGGTGTCCCGTGCCTTTAAGCGTTTTGTGTGGTCTATTAGCTAAGTAGTACAATCTGGTAGGCCTACCTGCGCAAAATACTAAAAAATGAATATGGTTTTCTATGCGCACGATGCCATCAATGCTCTTCAGTAGCAAATACATCTTGATAACTTTTTTCGCATCTGAAAATGAAAAGACTTCAAATTGTTTGAAACTTCTCTGGCTCGCTTACACATAATGGGGGTGTCGAAAAAATTCGCGCTCACCTTGGAATTCCGTCCACAAAGGAGTTCCAACCCCTTCTAGGACTTTGTGGAATGGATCACTCCCACGTTAGAGCTGATAAAAACCCAAGTGGCGATTGGAATTTTGATCTGGGCGTGAAATTTTTCTTCGACCCCCCCCCAATTATGTGTTATTGTTCCCCTTCTTTATATCGGGGGTCTTTAAGAAACGTTTTTGTGACTTCCGTCACCGAATCTGTCTAGCAAATTCTTGGAGCTGTTCACCTATTTTGTTTCGCACGCACAGGCGACTGTCACTTTCCTTGCTTCTAGACTACTTCCATTGTACGTCCCTTAAAGGCAGGGTTCGCGATAAAAACGACTTTTGAGCTCTCTTCATAGAAATGTAGATTTGGCCATCACAAAAGTAAAAGTAAGTGAAAAAAACCGAAAATTCGCTGGAAAAACGCTCAAAAACAAAGTATAACGGCTAATTACCGGTGTCGGCCGGCCCCCTAATTAACGCGATTTTCATTAATGCTTGCTTATCCGGCATTTATTTTGCTGTTCAAGGAATCAGTAGTCTCCAGAAATGTTTAGAAATTACTTTAGAAGCAAAATAAAAGTTGACAAAACAGGCTTTTACCCAAATCTCGATAATTGGGGGCGGGAGGACACCAAGCCATAAATTTCTACTGAGCGTTTTTTCTCCAATTTTTTTACTTATTTTCACTTTTGTGATGGCCAGATCTACCATTCTACGGTGATAGCACAGCAACCGATTTTATCGAGAACCCTGCCTTTAACAAGTTCGGAATTTTAAATGCGCTGAGATAGCCTTCTTTCGGATCACGCGCGCTTTGATGATATAAAGTCTGTCGCGTTTTTATTGTCGCCGGTGATCGACCGATGGCGAGAAAATGGGCGGAGGGCCACCTCCCAGAAACAGATCTAAGGCCATTGTTATACCTGAAGTTTGCGACCGCGACAGGTGCGGTCAACTGTTACAAATCGTGTCGGGACTAGACCCACACAGTAGAAAAATGCTGTGGCAAGAACAGTTTGCAGCACCTGTCGCGGTCGCTGGCTCGAAAGGGGATGTCATACCTGAAATGTGGAAACCGTGCGGTAATCGGTCGCTGTCGCGGCTGTCCGTCGCAGTGCAGTGCACTGCTACGGGTGTCAGCGACAGCGACCCAGCCAAATCAGGCATCGTGCCGGGTGTCTCTTGGCCCTGAGCGACAGCTACGTAGCAGTGCTCTGCAGGCCTGTAGTGGGGTATAACAATGGCCTAAATGAGAGACATTCTTGAGCCATTACGTGCGTTTCCACAAACAGTTGCTACACTCGTAAGAGCATATGTACAGTGCGGTCGGCTGCCAAGGGTAAAAAGGCGGCGGCGGCCGCCGTTTTTGTGCGGCGTCCAATCCAGGAACGCTTTACCGTGTTTAACGACTTCCCCGGTTGATTCTGTTTCTGTGACACTTTCGAGGCAGCCCTGCGATTCTGCCAAATAAGTTTGAAGAAATTTCGAAAAGCCTGAAATTTTTCCGATAAATTGAACTGAGAGGATGACGAGTCTTCAGAAGCTCATTAACATTTCCAAAACGACGGCTTATGGTCAAAGAAATTTGTAAGTGTTACAAAACATGCAGTATACCGTGTATAAAACATTTTGTCAGAAAACTTCGACCTGGAAATAAAAATACTCTGGATGAAAATTACAATACAGCAATGCAGAGCTCGATTTAAATCAATTTTCGGCTCAGACAGGCCTATGCTGATTGAAATGTTATAATGATGATTCAAATGATTTATATGCACAACCACGAATACACCCAAAAATTTTCTGGTTGAACGGGCATTTTTGAAAAAATTTCAAAAAATAGTGTTTTTTCGGAAATTCAGGGTATATTTAAAGACCCTAACAAATGTGCTTCTTTGTTTTGATTTATGATTTCTTTAGGCCTATTTTAGAGTTGCGTCGCAGCGCGGCGCGATGAGATGTTTTCCGTGGGCATCGATCGATATCGCGCCGCTCGTCGATTCGCATATGAACCATGAAATCGCGCCGCGCCGCGGAGGAACTCTAAAAACCCCCTTAGCGCTAGGTATGTAACACCACCAGTGAGTTATCTGGCCATTTTTGATAGCTCATTTCCAAATTATCATTTACTGTGCTTATCGGGGACAAATTCCGGTCCGCAATCGCGTCTCGACACGCTTTGCAACCGCAAGCGCTCGAGTCAGTTGGGGTTCCAACGCCAGATCCGACTCGATTTGGCTTTTTTACACAATTTTCTCCAATTTTTCTTAGTTTCCAGTTTCCGAAACTCACCTGAAGTCATCAGATCGGCGACTGCGGCGCTGGAAGTTCTTCTGACTCGGGAGCGTGCGGTCGCAAAGCGTGTCGAGACGCAATTGCGGACCGGAATTTGGCCCAGATAAGCACAGTACTCAACATTGTTTCGCGAGACGTGACCAGTTTTTATGAGGTCCTCGAGTGTATAGCTCCTGTAAAAAAGATCTTTCGAAGAAGTTAGCTATGAAAAAGTCCATGTGGGCATCAGTAAAAAATAGCAGAATATAAGAAACACGAAAACGAGAAAATTTGTTTTTTTTTTCGAATTTCTCCATTTTTCGTTGTTTTTCTGTTGTGTTTCAGCACTTATTAAAAAGCTTCACTGTGCAATGCAGCGACGATAACTCTGCTTTCTGATGAGGGCACCCATTTCTACATTATAAATCAGTTTGAGGCCAAAAGATAGAAAAATGGGTGAGAAATTTGTTTTCAAAAACTGCTTCGCGCTCACTTTAGTGGCATTTCTTTCATATCCAGGTTTATCTGGATTTATGAGAAGAAATGGGTTATGATACTGCAGCAAAAGTTTATTCGCGTTTCAGTGAACATTTCTGAAACCCATGTAGAAGTTTTCATAGAAAACGATTCAACTTCGGTTTTGCAAAAAATAATGATATCAAACGTTCAATATTTGCACCGATGTCAAACAATTTGTGTCTAAGCTTTACAAACGCGCTTGTCACATATAAAAGAGAAAAAAGATTGCGATTGAACCTCACACTGTGGACGAGTAAACCCAAGTGGTCATGAAAAAAAACAGGAACCAAACACAGCTGGTCATGCTCAAAACTATTTTCTTCAGAGTATATTGATCCCAAATCAGTCTATATCGTGATTATGAAGCGAAACGCTCACACACAGAATAGTAATGAGCCGATTCTCTAAATAGGCAACAAAGAAAATCTCAAAAGTGGATGTGAAAATATTAGATTTTTCGTTGATGGAATTATGAGCCCAGGGTCCGATCTGGGCTCACTATTGACAGATGGGTGTCATTAAAATGAAATCGACGCAATCCGTGCTCGCTCACAAAAACACCCAAGCAACATTCATATACATAGAAAAAGCTCATACGCCAATTTTTTTCGAAATGTAATTCGGAGAGGCAAGATATGATCAAAAAACGCAAGCGTTCTCGTAGAAAACAAAATTTGAAAAATATGAAGCCGCTAATCCAGCAACGATTCTTTCACGCTAGTGTAAAGATGCGAAGAAGTAGATTGTGGCGAATATCATAGCTCCTCTGAATGTGCCCTAGATTCCTCCTGGCATCGGGTTGTAGTGCCCTGACACGTCCAACTGGAGGTGCGAAGTCCGTAATTACCCGGACGAGGGCATATCGATGGTAGCAGGAATCTAGGGCACATTCAGAGGAGCTATGATATTTGCCACAACCTACATATTCGCATCTGTACGCTAGCGTGAAAGAATCGTTGCTGGATAGGCGGATTCATACTTTTTCAAATTTAGTTTTCTGTAAAAACGTTGGTTTTCTGTGCAAATCTTCCCTCTCCGAAGCACATTTCTAACAAAATTTGGCGTGTGAGTTGTTTCTATGGATATGAATGTTATTCGGGTGTTTCTGTGAGAGAGCACGAATTTCATCGATTTCACTCTAATGACAGTCATTTGTCAATAGTGAGTCCAGATCGGACCCTGAGCTCAGAACTCCATCAACGAAAAAATCAAATATTTTCGCATCCACTCTTGAGATTTTCTTTGTTGCCTATTTAGAGGCTTGGCTCATTACTATTCTGTGTGTGAGCAATTCGCTTCATTATCACGATATAGACTGATTTGGGATCAATATACTCTGAAGAAAATAGTTTTGAGCATGACCAGCTGTGATTATTATAACATTTCAATCAGCATAGGCCTGTCTGAGCCGAAAATTGATTTCAATCGAGCTCTGCATTGCTGTATTGTAATTTTCATCCAGATTATTTTCATTTCCAGCTCGCAGTTTTCTGACAAAATGTTTTATACACGGTATACTGCATGTTTTGTATCACTTACAAATTTCTTTGATCATAAGCCGTCGTTTTGGAAATGTTTATGAGCTTCTGAAGACTCGTCATCCTTTCAGTTCAATTTATCGGAAAAATTTCAAACTTTTCGAAATTTCTTCAAACTTATTTGGCAGAATCGCAGGGCTGCCTCGAAAGTGTCACAGAAACAGAATCAACCGGTGAAGTCGTTAAACACGGTAAACCGTTCCTGAATAGGACGCCGCACAAAAACGGCGGCCGCCGCCGCCTTTTTACCCTTGGCAGCCGACCGCACTGTACATGGCACTTTGCACATGGCATAAGCATGAAGGCTACATTCTGACCCGGGTTTGGAATATCAAGGTAAAATTCCGGTCCGTATTTCATACGCACGCTGCTCTTGCCTGCACCTTCGTACTTCAATTTCACTCCGATATAGACACTACCAACCCTTGAAACGAAGCTAGACTCCCGTCATAGTTGGACTATAGGCACTAGCCCCCCCCCCGGCAGTTGTGCGGGACAGGCACGTAAAACGAGGGCAAAATGTTGTTCTCCGCAGACCCCCTTGATCTTCCGCAGTCCTCTGATGTGCCGTTCAGGATCGTCGGTAGTGCCTTCTTTTCCCATCCCGATCGAAGTTGCATCAATAATACCAGTAATATAATTGTGACAACCATCGATCGCGCCGTAGGCCCGCTCACGGGCGATGCTGGCGGGACTACGCCGGACTACTCTGAGAGTTGTTAGAGAAATAGCCCACCAGGCTCCGCTGTAGCTCCTGATGGGCTATTCCTCGGCCAAAACTCAGATTACCGTCCAACTGTGACGGGGATCTTGCAATCAATTTCTACAAAGTCCGGGTTGTTCAGTTCACCGTAAGTCTTGCGCTCTTCACTTCGATACTGTTCCATAGTGAGAAAAGACGATGTCGTCGGTCGAGTTTCCAGCGCCAAAGCCGACTCGATGTGCCTTTTTTCTAGTTTTCTCCATTTTTTGGTTCTAGTTTCCAAAATCCGCCTAGAGTCAACAGATCGCCGGATGCGGCGCTGGAAGCTCTTCCAACTCGAGAGCGTGCGGCCGCAAAGCGTGTCGAGACGCCATCGCGAACCGGAATTTGGACCAGAGAAGCACAGTAACTCCTTCTTCAAAGGGAGCAGCGATAGCAATGAGGAATCATGTATGTAAGGCCATGGCACTAAACAATGCAAAAACGGATTCAAAGATAGAATAGTTTCGTTCCTGCCCTTAGACTAATGCGTAAACTCTTCAACCGAATTAAAGGCAGTGGTCGCGATAAAATATGCTTGTCTTCTTTTCCTCTCTAAACTCTTTCCTGGGTTTAGAGTTGTAGTACCAACGAGAAAAAATCGCGTAAAAACCTCTGTTTCGGGCCAAATTTGAATGGTGGACGGGCTCACTCCACATCATCGGCGGCGATGATCTCTGATATAAAGAAGATCAGCTGGCCTGAAATTGAATTTCAATCGATGAGTATTATCCTTCGGACTCGTCTAGTCAAAAACATTGACTGAAGCGCTTGCTTTCATTGGTCAACTCTTTTCATTACGTAAATTTCAATTTATTACTTCCTCTGAATGTCGATGATTTTTGACTGCTCGTCATGAGGCTGCGATCTTTTTTTGCGGCGCTGCGCACGTGTGCACGAACTAGCATCTTTGGGCCCTAGAAGCTGTAATTCTAGCCCGTTTTTCACCGCGCTACCTTCATAGTTTTTCAGCTGTTTCCTATCTAAGCTGATTTTTATAGTTTTTTAGATAAGATTTTTCATCGCGACCACTGCCTTTAACATTATGTTGTGTTTATATAGAGTTACCCCGGAACTCATCAGTAAGGAAGGTAACCCTGTACAACTATTCCAAAAATTTTGTAAAGGTATTCCTTCAAAAACTCTTTGAGGTGGAATTTGGAGTTCTCTATTGTGTGTCGTAATAAATTACACTACAACGTAACGTCGGCATGGATCCGGAAGAGACTTCGCGTTCATTGTTGAAGGTTTGCGCAATCTTGGTGCCATATGATATAACATAGGTGCACCGAGTTTGCGCCAACCTCCAACAGGGAACGCAAAGTCTCTTCAGGATCCATGCCGATGTTATGTAAAGTTCATGTGTATAGAATATATAACAAGCACGATAACTTCAGATATTTTCATTTTTAGAACACCTCGAATGAATGGATAAACCGGATAACACATTTCAAAAAAATTTCGATTGAGTTTTCAAGACAGCGTTGTCTTCAAATTTTCGAATAAGTGAAAAAATTCGAATAAGGCCTCTCAATCATTTCGAATTAACAAATCCGAAAACCGGCCTCTAAGCGAGTCGAATGAGGATTCGGGGAATCTACCCCCATCCAATACTCAAATTATTGATTCCAATCCAAAACCCAACCCAATTAATTTTAAATAACTTCCGAATGAACCAATTGTTCACAAAAACCAAAAGTTGAAAAATTCGAAATGAAAGCAAAACACAACCTTCAATTTCGAGATCACTTCTTAACCAGGTCACCTGGTCCCCGAGAAAAGCTGTAATGAAGAGGAAATCGGAAGAAAATGCACCAAAACTACACGAAATGATGCGATCTCCATACCCGGTTGAAAGGATGAAACCCCTAGTTTACGCGTCATCTGAAATTCTCAACTCCCTGCTGCTCCGCTTTTCGTTTGGGATGAAATTGCTCCATCTTCAATTCGTCCCATGATGAACCGGTCGCACCCATAGAAAACGCATTCATCCTACCAGCTAATTCAGGCCAGAAAAATACTCCACTGAAACCATGTAAGCGCTTAATTCGCTGTTTTTTTCGTGATTTTAGCAACACATGTTCGCCAACGCGCCTTGCCTTTCAACGATAAACTCATCGACGAGATTGATGGCGAACACTGCTTTCACGAAAAAAAAAACCAGATCACACAGTAATTTTTAACCTAGCGAGTGAGTTCAAACACAAACTCATAGTGCACTCCACTGCACCACAGCTAACGTCGGCACGGATCCTGAAGAGACTTCGCGTTCACTGCTGAAGGTTGGCCCAAACTCGGCGCCATATGCAATAACATAGGCGCGCCGGGTTTGCGCCAACCTCCAACGGGGAACGCAAAGCCTCTTCAGGATCCATGCTGAGGTTACATAGCTCTGCTCCTATAATACTGCGTTCTCAGTGGCCAGTATACGTCGCCAAGTCGGAAAACATTTTCGAATAATTGAGACCTTGACCAACTCGACATTCATGAAGTTGGAATAAAATATTTGATTGACTCGACTCGACATATCCGCTGTTTCAGAGCTAAGTTCACTTTCTTACGCGGCTTGCATGTGCCGAGCGAGAGGAGAGACAGCGAGATACTGGAGAGGAGATCCAGCATACGCGCGCAGACATAGAGGATAAGTATAGTGGGCAGTCGCTCAGAGATCGACCACAAACTTTCAGCGACTAGCGATTCATAGTGACCGAGGATAGATGTACATGATAAACACTTCATCGCGGCACGGCGTCGTTTTCATGTTTGAATCCACGTGCGACGCGTTATCGATCGATGCCCACGGACAACATCTGACCGCGTCGAAGAGTGACGGATCTCTCAAATAGGTATAAGCCCCTTTCACAGTTATTTTGCCGTCCGACGTCCGGCAATGCTATCCGACGTCGCGCGCGGCGCCCACTAGGCCTGTGGTAGAGCAACTGATAATATCGACCATCCCACAATCAACGGAGAAATTTCGCACTGACGCCGAGCGCCGCATTGCGACGTCGGTCATCCGGCGTCGCGCTGCGTCACTCCACGACGCCGCAGTCATATCTTATAACGTGCCGGACGGCGTCGTCCGGCAGACTGTGAAAGACGCAATAAGGGCTCTGCGTTAGTTTAAAATGTTTTCGATTAGTTAATGGCCTCGACATCGTCTGCTACTCGGATAAAAACAGCCCACATCCCGCCGGCCAAGTCGGGCTAGTCGACTTCGTGCTGCTCCAATTTTGTTGGCGTGGCACAGCGCCCCACTTCCCGCGGAGAGGCTTTCCCGTCTTCCCGCGTAGTGTCAGCGGGCAGTCGGCTATTCTTGGGGGTCATCGAACACTAACTCATCGATTCTCACTTTGATATCATCGTTGCACCAGCCACTAGAGTGGAGCCAATGAACGATTGCTGAGCAGAGAACGCTGTGTTGATACTCTTTCCAAAACCAGCGCTGTGTGCGACGCTGGTCTTGGGCAGGTGAACCACTGTCCGTTAATGGCATCTGCGAATGGGAAGACAGCAAGAACCAGTGAGTGTAGGTAGCTTCCCCGTAGAAGCTCACTCCTTACTTGTCAAGAGCAGATCAAGATGAAGTTCCCACAAGGGAATTTTCGAAATTCTGTTTTACAGACCTTTACTCAAAGGGTGATTTTTAAATTTGCCGCAAACTGCTTTAGGATTGTCTTCTGTCAGTCATCAGATTAGCCGTAAGGCGGTGGCAGAAGGGCCGCAGGGCGCTTGTTCACTGTGTACAGGCAGTCAACGAGGGAGGGGGACAGGGGCTCTCTACACACCGAGGAAGGAGTTGTCCCGTCTTTTGCGGCTCTAATCCCAGTCGGGACCACTCCGCTCGTGTTGAGTGGCGTGACGTTTCAAACTGCAAAAATGGGACAACTCCTCCCTTGGTGTGTAGATAGCCCCTGTCCCACTGGAGGGGTTACGGCTAGTGGTACCGCGGGATGTGTATTGTCTCTATCTGAGTACAGTTTACCGCAATGTTAAAAGGACATGGTGCGGTTGCGGTCACACGCTAAAACTACGGTGGAAGACGCCTAATTTCACTATCGATCGACAGCACAATTGATTTTTGGGGTGAGTCACCGTTTTTCTTTTTTTCTTGTTTACTTCGGTATTACTTTTGTTTCTGACTCTTATAATATTACGAATAGGGGATTTTCTTGGTGTACTAGTGGAATTCGCCGTCTTTTTCGGTTTCAAAACAAAATTTGAGCAAAAAAACACTTCGAAGCCCGAACAAACAGCTAATTTCCCTCAAAACCCAAAAAATAGCCCCAATTCGCAATATTTAAACAGTCAGAAACAAAATTAATGCCGAAACAAACAAGAAAAACCGTTACTTACAGAGAAAATCAGCCGTGCTCTCGATCGATAATGAAATTAGGCGTCTTCCACCGTAGTTTTCGTGTGTGACCGCAACCGCATCATGTCCTTTTAACATTTCGGTAACTGTATGTGTTCTAATCGACAGTTCGCGTAGATTAATAGCCATCGAGCATTCGGAAAATTTCATTTTCTCGATTACAGTCATGGATTTCTGAACGATTTCTTCCAATTCATATTTCCCTTTTTCATGATTTTTTATGTAGTGCAATATTTCCGGACCAAATGTTGTTCGCGTAGACATTTATCAAAGGAGACGCTCTGTTTAGAAATCATGAAATTGTGGACCGCGCGAAGCGGCCTCTCAGACTCAAACCACCCCAGACTCTAAATTGCGTTGGAAAGAGCGCAAAAAGTTGGTGGAATCCCCCGAAAATGGTTCGGAATGGTTGGCTGGTTTTCGTGAAAATTTTGAAAAACCAATCGATTCTGGTGTCAATCTCCTTTTCTTCAATTGGGGTTCACGATCTTGTGGGTACACTTAAAATTGAGATAGGAAGCTCATTTTTGGACAGGAGGCTAGAAATGGATGCAGGTCGCTCCTATTCCAATTTGAGCTTGATACCTTGACTTTGAAGGGCACCTTAAAATCGTGGGTTTACATACTTACTATCCGTGGAACGTGAAAACTGCTTAGGCATGTTACGGTTGTGGAGATCAGTGTACCCTCTATTTCCCCACAACTGGCATCAAGTTTTGCTGCAGTTTTAGGAGATGCGATCTGCGTGTGCGCTGCGGCTCGAGGGACAGTACGTGCTGTGGGTGGCCATTTGTGGGGTGCCAGCCAGGTGGCCTTTCGCCGTCTCAGTCATATGTGTTACCCAGGTGGCGAGCATTAACTAGGGCTAACTAACTAGGGCTTGCCTTACATTTCCGGTGGGCTTTTATAAAGGGAGGGGGACTTTAGGACAAAATCATTATAGGATGGAGTAATTATACGCCACCTCGCGCCTCGCCAAAGTTGCCAACAGCAATCTTCCTCCTGAGCCTCTGCGAGAGACATCAGATAGCGAAGATCTTGCCGCGGCGAAGAAGGCTGGGGCTCGGAAGAGTTGTACAGGCGCCCTCCACGATGAAGGCTGCACTTCGCCGCTCACGACTGGACCACAGAAGGAAACCACTTCTTCGCCACTATTGATTACAGGAGTGCTAGAAATGGCTTTTCTAGCACTCCTGTAATCAATAGTGGCGAAGAAGTGGTTTCCTTCTGTGGTCCAGTGCTAGAAAAAGTGCTAGACACATCATTGCATTTTAAGGGTTCCTTTGTGGACTAAATGATTATCTTCATGGTCACTTGATCGTATTTTTTGCATAATATTAGATTGTAGCGAATGTTTTATGTCACTTGACTTCGAAGATTTTAAACTTTTCAGCGTTGGTTCTTCGGCCAGGTGCGATGTACTGATCGAAAGCGCAATTTATTCTCTATCTAACGCTGCCGTCCGCTTGGGCAAAAGCCTGTTCGTTGGCGATAAAAATGCTTTTGAGTAGGGACCTGGCCATTATACTTAATTTTGAAGCTTCGTGGCCGAAACTTCTCGGATAAGCCAGGAAAGACCGGAGGCAAAATCACAAGATCAGCTAAAAATCAATAATCACGCTCCGTTGAAAAAATCCGCAAAGGCTATCATCTAGTTCTAAGGCGGTTCAAATATCCTGTAGATGGTGGCAGGTTCGGCGTTTCACCTCAAAATAAAGAAAGGCACTCAAAGATGCGCAGTACTAAAGATTACCGCTGTATTCCGCATATGTTTCGCAACTGAACAGGCTTTGCCTCAAGTGGAAAGCAATCTCAGATAGAAAAGAAATCGCACTTGATCGAAGCCCCAACGCTGAAGGTTCAAAAATCGTCAAAGTCATGTGGCAGCAAACATTCGCTTCAACTCGATACAAGCAGATAGCAGATACAGATTCAAAAAATAAATACTCAGTCATTCTTTGGGATACTTTTCTACAAGCAAATCGACAAGAGAATCAGGCCTCTGACTTTGCCCATGGCGAAGCGATTAGCATGGATCAGCTCAGTCTGACGACTGTCCCTCCATTTCCAATGCGGAGGCACGCCCCTTCGTCGCGCCGCGACGAGCTGGTCGTAGCGCGAAGTCTGCGAGAGATAATTAATTGGGGGGAGTCCTTGCTCCCCAATGGCAAACTGTGAGCAGATGCGAACCATCGTTAACGAGGTATGCTATAATCGGTTTTCCTAAAGTTCACTACCCTTTATAAAACCATGTGTTGAGAGTTGTAGGTATGGGACACAGTATTGATAATCCGCTTTCAAAATCCCCTAAATGCCTAAGAGATTTACAGATTTCCAAAAATGGGCATCTTCATAGCTTTGCGTAGATAAAAGAGGTACACGAATGGCAATTTTCAGTATTTTCAAAGAAAATTGTCTCGGATTGGACTGAAAACTTGTTTCTAGGGGCTGTTTTGGGTGCTGATCACGCATCTGGGGCCCATTTGTCAATATTCAAAAAATCCATTTTAATTGGTCCGACAAAATGGGGTAAATGTTGCTGGAAAAACGCCACTTTTGACGATTTCGAGAATGCTACGATCAAATCGCCTCAAATCGTATACATAGGGGTAATTCGGGTTGCCTAAAGGCCTCTGCACAGTCAAGCGGCGAGAGTCGCGCCGCCACGATGAAAGATACAGAGCGGCTACGCAGCTTCGTGCATGCCCTCTATTCCCCCTCATTGCGGCGCGACTTTCGCCGCCAGACTACGCCTAGGCCTTAAACCGAATCTGCAACCCGTTTATCGATTTTCGATAGATTACGGTGGGTATACGGTAGCGCGGTCAGTCTTAGATTTGACTCAAATTTTCACTGTGGGTGTTATTTACAACGCTGAACACGAATTCGCGGTCACTTTTTCGATTTTCAAAATTTTAAGGTAAGTAACGCCAGTTAAAAGGCATTTTGCCTACCGTAACCAACCGTAACCTCAAGTCGCGCTAGGAATAGACCCCAGATCCGAGTTCAGCGCCCTAAATAACCCCCAGATGCAAGGTTTGAGCCGAATCCGAAAAAAAATTCTCTCAACACCCTAAATTTTTTTGAAGCAATAAAAATACCATTTTTTTAATCCCTGCAGGCATTTAGGGAATTTCAAGCACGGATAATTTATGTACTGTCACAGAGCTACAGCAACGACAACCTGGTTTTCCATATCTCCACGAAAAGTCTAAAGCAGTCCCTAGTAAGTGCGAGTGGTGGAGAAGCAGAGGGTATATGGGTGGATCTGCAGCCAATTAATATAGGTCGTTGGGGGTATACATTCCATCCGATGGCCAAAATCGCGTCGGATCGGATTTTCGGATATTCCCGATTTCTCAAAACCGACTCATCGGATAAAACGGATACTGGCCCGAACGAGATTTTCGGATAACGGATCCTATCCGAAACGAGAATTTTTGACCGGATCGGATATCGGATTTCCGACCGGATAAAATCGGATCCACCGGATAATTCGGATGAAAAAACGGATAAGAAAAATTTTCAGTAGTACCGAAGAGTCAACTCCGTGTATTAAAGCAAATACAATCCTAAAGCCAAATATAATCTTCATATATTATTCGTAGAAACAAACAAAACACCGGTTTTGGAAAATTTTAAAGCAATAGTTGACATGAGAAGTTGGACCGGTACTAGTAAACCTTCAGGGCTGGAATTCACGAAACGTTAACCACGTTTCAGCCATGGTTTGAGGCCGATCGATTTGCACACGATGTGCATAGCCATGGCTACGCTAGCCATGGTTGAAACGTGGTTAGCGTTTCGTGAATTCCACCCCAGATTGGAAAAAAATTACAACAAACTATCGTGGTCAACATAAAACAAGACGTATTTGGAGATCTTGGACTGATATGGTTGCTTTAATCATACAGCGCATTTAAAGACACGCGTTCAGTCGACTATTTCGGTGTCGTCTTCCGACAAATCTTCCTTTCCGAAAGTAGATCGTCACTATCCAAGTCAGCGTTATCATAATCGGATTTGACCTCACTGCGCCCATACTTTTCGATGACTACATGTCAGTACAGAGAAAATGTAGAGGTCTGACAATTGGAAAGTAATGTAGTGCAGCGAATTCTGGGCAACTGAATATTTGGGGCCGCATTCCTCGCAACGGAGTCGGCCGCGGCACGCCGCTGCTCGGGCAGGAATTCCAACAGTGGAAACCAGAAACCTTCCGAGGTAACCAAAATTAGACGTAAGCAAAATGCTCTGGCCGTACACAGCACGAAACATAGAAAAGTTCGAGCACAAGCTCCAGGAATCATTTCGGCTGCTCTTTTAAATGTTAGCGTCCGGAAAAGGCGGTTGACTTCACAACACCCAGAGTTTCCCTCCCCTTTCAAAATACAAATAGTTAGTGACCCAGAGGTTTGATATTTTTTACAAAGTTGTTTTTCTAAGTGGGCTTATTTGACAGATATACGACTAAGATAGCGGCGGGTACGAGTGCTCATAGAATCGTGACGAAGGATGACACGCTTCGGTTCTCCGCCACTGAATGGAAGATTGGGATTTTGTCAGATTCAAGTACAGGCGTAAAACATCCCTCCTGGATCCCTCTCTACAGTATCGCGCACATTTTTTGCAAAAAAAAAAGCGTTTTCGGGCCTTTTCATGCGCTCTTAAAGGCAGTGTTCACGATGAAAAAAGTGTTTGAAATTCCACTAGGAATGGGTAGAGGAGGGACACTCTGTAACGTTGACGTCGAAAGAACGCATGGAAACGAGCGAGGAAGAGCCCCAAAAGAGCGCGAAGTTGCCACTTTGAGCGCATGGCAAACCCCATGAGCGCATCGCCCGCCCACCGACGTGAACGAATGAAAGCTTGAAATCGTGAGATGAGCGATGGTTCTCGATTATTAGCCCCGTTCTTCCCTTCATTCTCGACTTTTCTCTTTACTCAGGCCAGCTCGCATACATCGACTGCAAAAGACTGAAGTTACAAGCCTCGGACAACTCGTCCACCATGTTTCCTTAGCTCAATTTTTGAGGGACGATAACTCCGTTCGCAGGTCTCGTACCATATCAGAGACATCGTTGGAATCAGCATGGGACCGTTTTCAAGATAGGCTGAAAAACAAAGAAGCGATTTTTATCGTGGACACCGCCTTTAAAGCGCCGCATCGCCGTAACTCACTTTAAAATCGACGGAATGAGTTTTCTGGTAGTTTTCGTGTTCCTCTCAGTGAGGCGAATGCAATGGTACGTGTAGAAAGTCTTAGTAGTAAAGCACGTGCTGCTGCAGCCAAGTCACGCTACAACATTCTGCGTGCAATTGCTGGCACCGCCTGGGGCAGCACAAAGGAAGTTCTGCGTAAAACGTATAGAACCATGGTACTGCATGTTTTTAAACCTCCGAGCACTCGCGTAGAGGACCACAGATGGCTGAGTATACACGTTTCATGACAGAATAGTTGTCTGCTGCTCAGCCCAATCCCGTATATGGCGGTGTGCCTCCTCTAGTCGAAGATAGTGAAGCTTACCTGCGCTGGCGTACTCGAACCATCCTAGCAGGTCTTCGATGCGGTCATTCTACCTACGTGAAGGCCTACGCACAGAGGATTGACCAGTCAGTCCCCTATAAATGCCCTGATTGTCAACGTGTTGGATATGATTCATTGCATCTATTTTCATGTCCGGTTAGACCTACAACCCTGTCTGCTCTATATTTATGGTACAAGCCGTGTGAGGTTGCCAACTTTCTGCGCCTCTGATGCGATGCTTTCTGATGACTGAAAAGAAGAATAGTAGACGAAAGATTCTTCTGGGTTTCGGAATTCGATTTTGGCGCCAACAATGCGTCAAAATACATGTGCGCTATACTTGTTCCGAATCGAATAATCGGATGAGTATCCGACTGTTTCAGTCGGATAAAAAAGTCGACTCTTTATTCGACAAGTCGGTTATTCGAAAAAGTGCGATATCCGACTACAGTCGAAAAGTCGAATATTCGAAAAAGTGCGATATCCGACTACAGTCGAATATTCGAAAAAGGGCGATATCCGACTACAGTCGAAAAGTCGAATATTCGAAAAGGGGTGATATCCGACTACAGTCGAAAAGTCGAATATTCGAAAAAGGGCGATATCCGACTACAGTCGAAAAGTCGAATATTCGAAAAAGGGCGATATCCGACTACAGTCGAAAAGTCGAATAATCGAAAAGGTGTGATATCTGACTACAGTCGAAAAGTCGAATATTCGAAAATGTGTGATATCCGACTACAGTCGAAAAGTCGAATATTCGAAAAAGTGCGATATCCGACTACAGTCGAAAAGTCGAATAATCGAAAAGGTGTGATATCTGACTACAGTCGAAAAGTCGAATAATCGAAAAGGTGTGATATCCGACTACAGTCGAAAAGTCGAATATTCGAAAATGTGTAATATCCGACTATAGTTGGATTGCACGGAGAGGAAGCTTTTTAGGCGTTTGCTTGGATATTTCTGGCCGCGTGTATGCTATAACGAAGACCTTCACAAGGAAATCGACGCAGTACATAAACGCTTGACACGAGGGAGGTGCCTCCATCACCTTACGCCATCTCAAGCAGCAATGGAAAGTCGACTTCGCCTGCTCGGGCATATACTAAGAAGGACGCCGGATCGTCTCGTACAACACGCTTTAAAAATGCTTCCAAATCCTGTCTGGAAACGGCCACCTGGGCGTAGGCGAAAGTTCTGGACGGATGTGGTTAAAGAGGATTTAAAGTCACTCGGCATCGAAAGACAGTTCAGGCGCGATGTTTCGTTTCGCAGGAAATGGAATAGTGACAGCTGGATGGAATGTGTTCAAATTGTGGCTGAAGACCGTGAAAATGGACACGGCTGACTACTAGGACGGCACACCTCGGTGAAGATGCGGAATGACCGCGTCAGGCGAAAGCCAACCGATTAAGTCAAGTAAGTCAAGTCGAAAAGTCGGATATTCGAAATAAATTCCATCTGGAACAAGTATAATGTGCGCGCGTAAATCACAGGCGCACATCATCGTCATTTGCGTCGTGCACGTCGATGGAGATTGATTTCGAATTTCGGACAAGGCAGAAACAGTGGGCAGGGGGGCAGGAATTACCTTCAGGGCGCGATTGTTGAATTGAGTAAAATGAACGCAAATCTATTTGGTTTTATCCGAAATTATCCGATTTTCATCCGATTTCGATCCTATCGATTATCCGTTTTCAACCGTTTTTCTATCCGATTATCCGGTTTTCTGATCGGATCCTTCAATTTTCACTTTTCCGGATATATCGGATTTTCGGATATCGTGTTTTTCGTCTGATCGGATTTCGGATCAATCCGAAATCGCCATTTTGACGTCGGATCGGATTTCGGATAATTATCCGATCGGATTATCCGACCCGGATATATCGAAACCGACTCCGTCGGATGGAATGTATAGTTGGGGGTGAGTGCTAAACTTGTCAGATTTCGTACCCATGACACGTCATCGATCGATAACCAATACTATCGATTTTCGCGCTTTTTGCACAAGATGCAACGAGGGGTGGTAACTGTTGATGGGTACGGATCTCCTGGTTTGGGAACCTTACTCATCAAGCATTATCGATTAATAACAATCAATAATATCCATTTTTGGCCTGGTGCACAAACTGCGGCAATGAGAGTTGATTGTTGATGGCCTGGCAATGAGAGTTGATTGTTGATGGCCTGGCAATGAGAGTTGATTGTTGATGGCCTAAGTACCTTGCTTGGGAAATTCTTCTCATCATGTAAAATCGAATATTTATGATCAATATTTGATTTTTCATTTGTTGGGTAAAATGGGGGAATGGTATTTTTATGGTTACGCGTCACATGTTTCAGAACGACATGCACTCATACGACAAAATCGTCTGTTAGACGTTTCGTCTTTCCAAACTGGAAATTGTTGGGCAAAATTCATTTCAGGTTCCTGGCAAAAGAAACGATTTGGTAATGTCAAAAAAATTTCAGAAATGTCTAAAAATTGATTTGGCGTAAAGTAGTCTGAAGTAGTAAAAGGCTAGGAAATGAGGTGAAATAACTAAAAATATGATTTGGCAGTGAGTAATAAACTAACTAGTGATAGGTAAAGACAGAGGGATCAGATTTCGCAAGCTTCTCCGTTAAACTTATCAGAGCGGAATCAAGGAATAAGGATTGGAGCGTTGCGTTCACCTAGCTCGACTTATGCTGATTCCCTTATTACTGCTTTCAAAAATGGCTTAGCGTGTCCATTGCGTACTTCATTTCACTTTGATAGGTTTAACGGAGAAGCTTGAGAAATCTGATCAATCTTTACTTATCGCTAGTTAGTTTATTATTCACCGCCAAATCGTATTTCTAGTTATTTCACTTCATTTCCTAGCTTTTTTACTAGTTCAGGCTATTTTACGCCAAATCATTTTTCGAGATATTTCAAGACATTTTTGAATTTTTTTTTGACATTACCAAATCGTTACTTTTGCCAGGAAGTTAAATTTTCAGAATCGGAAAAATGACATGGGATTCCACGGAAATTGGCGCTATTCCACTTTTTGAAACTGGCCACTTTGCTCCAGGCTTAGCTACAGCCCTGCCTAGAACGGCTTATTCTGGGAGCTATTCACTAAAATGGCACAAGATTTTTTTGAATCACAGATTTTTACAGTATATAGAGCCTCCACGATTTTTAGAACATGGAGGAAACTATACAATCAGCCATAAGTGCCTTAAAAGTCTACATGTGGAAATTTTAGTCCAATCTGAAATTGAACAAAAATATCTCAAACTCATGTATAGTTAGCGTAACCAGACAAAAGGCGAAAACAAATCCCAGCTCCGTGTTGAGCACCTACAATTGAACATGTGTCGGATTACAGAAGACTGCTCCGGTATACTGAAAGGAGATGAAACTGCATTACACTCTGCCAGGAAAATAGTGTGTATTTGGAAGAGGACGCAATATTGCGTCATATCCATTTGCAGGCGACCGGACGGTGGCCGTTCACGTCGTTTGAGGACTTCTATGTCGCGACGACGCCGTCGTTCCCGCGACGAAGTATGCACTAGGCCTAGGCGGCAGCGAGAAATGGTCTCCGCCACTTCCATCCTAGATGAGGAGCGCTTCGACCAGCCTTTTTTTTTGATTTCGTCATAAATTCGATTCTTCGGCACAGGGGGAGATGGGAGTACGGGGTAGTGTTCATTCCTTCGTCGACCAATCACCCACGTCTCAAGGGGTGGAGAGACGTCTGTCGATTGGCCGACGGAGCAATAAACCCCGCCCCGTACTCCGATCTCCCCCTGTACCCGGTCTTCTGAGAGCGTTCTTTATTCCACCGCAATTGAGAGAAAAATGATTGGAGCATATTTGAATGTTGGCATTTGTCTAGATTTGTCCCGATTTTTTTGCTCATATTTCAGATTTTTTTCCACGTGCGCTAGCAGTTTTTTTAAGCGGCTCCAGTTTTCTGCTATTCCTGCTGCATCGAAATCTCTACTTTGAAGGCAGAAGACACGCTCAAAAATAATATCGAATTCATGACATAATTCGAAGGTCTGGAGCTAATAGTGTGGGGAGCTAACGAAAAAAACCAATGAAAACTGTATGGGATTCAAGAACAAAGGTTGCTTTGTTATCGGGTAAAAGTGGACAGGATACACCACTGCGCGCAGGTGAAACAGCGACTATCAGCTAAAAAATGGTCCAGATAGCAAAGTTGATAGGCTCTTACTGCCTGTATGCTCCTTGGAAGCATCAAAAACCAGCCAAAGTTACCGTGTCTGAAGGATCTTCTGGACGAGTTTGTATTTGGGGAGGAGCTCTCGAAGCTCATGGGCGGGTTTGCCGAAATTCTTTCAATTTCCATTGCTCAAATTCAGTGATTTTGGCTCGGTTTTGACGCTTTCCCATTCTGCGCAGGCCATAAGACTGATATCGCAGTTATCTCAGCATTCTCGAACGTGTCTGCTGCCCTCAAAGAAGCATAATAGCTTTACTGAACACGAACTTCTAGTTCACTTAACTGCTGTTTCCCCGCATTTGCGAGGTCTTGGCGCCCAACGCCGTGCCAGGCTTCGACCACGCCCCCTCGCAATTCTGCAGTCCTGTAGGACCTCATCATTCCGCTGCGGCAGCATGCAGTGAAGCAGTTTCGGTGACTTAACCTATTGGTGGTTACCTATGAAAGCGCGTTTTTCTTTCGCCGGGCAGTTGCGGCGGCTTAACCTATTGGTGGTTACCTATGAAAGCGCGTTTTTCTTTCGCCGTTTTTTTTTGCATGAATAATTTTTTTGTCTGTGTTTATCTTGTAGAGCGTTTTAAGCGCTATCTAATACTGTTAACTTATTTGTAATTAGTATATTCATTAATTTTTTAAAATTATTTATAGATGACTTCTGAAGCGCCAACAAAAGAGCATTTGCGGGAGGTTCTGCTATTCATGTTTAAGTGGAAAAAAGTGCCGCCGAAGCCCACAGAATTATCTCTGAAGTTCATGGTGAAGATACCATTTCAATTAGAAGATGTCAAGAATGGTTTAAACAGTTCGGGAACCATTTTAGAGTGCGCCGGACGCTATATAAAGTGCAAATAATGTTGGAAAACAAGTTAAAAAGGAGTTGCAAGAAATGAATAGGGAAGTCTTGCCCCACCCGCCATATAGTCCAGATATTGCTCCTTCGGACTATCATCTGTTTCGATCGATGGCTCATGGATTGGCCGAACAGCGCTTCACTAAACATGAAGATGTCCAAAAAAGGCTTGATGATTGGATCGCCTTGAAACAGCCTAATTTTTTTCGATGGTATCCATAAATTGCCCATAAACTGGAATAATGTCATTGTTAATAATGGTTGTTATAGTTAATAAAAGTTAAATAAAAATTTTTCTGAAATTAAGATTTTTTTTAATCGTGAAAAAACGCGCCTTCATAGGTCACCACCTAATAGTTTCTCGCACATTACATGTTGCCGCTCCGCCCAAACACCAAGACTCAAACCAGGCCTCTCGAAGGCGTTCATGCTCTCGCGACGCAACCGCAAATTTTACTGCGGAACGAAATTCGTAACGAGAGGTAGAACAGTAGGGCCGGGATCACACAACAGTCGCTGCGATGCGTGAAAAAATCGGTACTGCTCAATCGCACCGATATTACCCTTGGAAGGGAATCGATTGATTTTACACACACAAAGGCAGTTTATGGAGTTGAATGTAATGAGATATTCATCCCAGAATGGTCGACACCTGTTTTTAACCACACTGCTGAAATCTTCAGCAATTATATCGCCGCCATTTTATCACACCGCTGTCCAATGGAGAGCGGCGCCGATGTCATAGCGGCGACCTATTTGCTCAATATTTCCGAGACGTCGGTGAGAAAGAAGACTTTAGCTGATCTCGAAGTTTTCGATTATCCCATTTCACTGAACAATGGGTTTGCTGGACAAAACAATAGATTTCCTCAGAAGCTCAGTCTCGCCGCGACGGTAGTATAATCCCGGTACACTTAATCTGACTGACCAACCGCTTCAACATCGCCATCAGATGTGCAGATATCGATTTACTGATTGTACGTTGCGGCACGCAGTGCCAGCAAATTCGTTTTCGGAAGCGAACTTCAAAACACTGGTGCGAAACACCCCAAACGCTGGGAGATCGGGAAAATGGGGATTCAATGGCTCTTTCTGCTCTACTTGCTACGATATTTCAACTTTTAGCAGCGTTTCTTGTGATTCACAGAATGCGAAGGGCAAAGGGGAAACACACGAAACAGCGGTTCTATGAACCAAAAAAAATGCGCCCACCCCAGCCAAGTCACGATTATCTTCGAAATGGCGGCTCGCACTGACATCAGTTGCTTGGACTACTTACAGCACTGGTTGGCTGCCGCTATGGCCGAGTCAGATGCCCTAACGTATCGATTACTCCGCGACTACTGAGTGCTTGATAATCGGAGATCATGCAACCGCTCCCACCCGGAGCTCGAACCACTTAAAAAATGTAGATAAACGTTTCCTGAGCCCGCGAGGGGGGAGAAACGTAGGCGAGGGGGATGCCACGTAATCTGGAGATTCAACCACCCTATACTTGCAATCAGGGGTGCGCAACAACGAAATTCCGGCAAACCGCACACTCGCGAAGGTCCTGCGAACGGCTGCTGCTGTACATCCTGATTGTAATCCTTACAGTCCTCTCTGCAATGAGCTACCCCATTCTGTCCTACGTGTTGTGAAGTTTTCGCACGCTTTGATGCTTGCCCATCAGGTTTTCGCGAAACAAACCTGCGTAAACCATCGCACGCACTGGAATCCACACTTTCTTGTCCGTTTCGCGTTGACAGATCCAGTAGCTTCAAAAAATCCAGCTTGCAAAGACACACCCATTTATCGTCAAGCCCTGGATGAGGGGGAAGCCGCGACGCTGCTATGAGATGGACCTGTTAAAGTTGCTCTTTGGCCTATTGAGGCAAGTTGAAACCCGTCTTACGTTTACCTAGTTAAGACGCTAACCGGAGGATAATTTTTTTAACCGAGGGGGCCTCCCTACGGCTTGGGGGGGGGTGACCCAAGTGTGGGTCCATCTCACCACGGTGCGGGGCTCAGGTATAAAACCCATTACTTCGCGAAAATGGGCGGCGCACCCACGACACGGTTCCATTTTGCGTCCTACAAACATCCTTTGTGACGGATCATTGTGGAACCCATGTAGAATGCTATGGTAAGTGGTTATTGGAACGAGATCGGTAAAGCCAACCTATCCTTTAGTTTAGCTAAAGGAATGCTACACATTGTTGATGGAGGAGAACCGGCAAAGCCGGTATATCGTTTGGCAAAATCAAACAATTGCTACACATTGTTGACGGGGAGAGGCCGGGGAATTCTTTCCATCTTTTCGTGAAGCGAAGGAAGCGCTCATAGCCAATAACAAAGGCCGTAAATGAGCCGATTTTTCGTTATCCATTGGCTTCATTACTGTCCTACCATACTTAGTCTCTCTAACTTGCCGTTTAGATGTAGCATCTTATTCTTTGTCTTTCACCAGTTCTACCGTGTAATAAATCAAGTCGTTCGGAGAAGCTTCAGTTTCATACGCGTTTTAACATGGTAAACGTAAAACAGGTCTCAACTTGTCTCAATAGGCCAAAGCGCAACTTTAACAGGATCATTCCTGAGTGAGAATTTTGTGCCGATGGCAAATTATCAACTTATGAGAGATGCCATCATCATTAGAGCCGAGCGCCTGTTTTCGAATAAACAAAATGGTGAAGATGGAGAAACAACCGCTTCGCCCCGAAGATAGCGTGATATTTGCAAGGCGGCTTCTTAAGACTCTTTCACACTTGCCCGATCGACGTCGGACGGATCTATCTTGACTTATCAAACTTGATAACGAGTCGTCCGACGTCGACCGGCAAACTATGAGAGGGCCTTTAGGTCCCTGTGAGAGTTGGTGTAGCCGACGTACGCAGCCAGGTCGTTACACACAGAAAGCATTGAAAATGGGATGCATATAATGAAATGGCGTGGTGAGGTTGAGAAAATCACCCGGTGTATCTGACGCGGTCGATATCCATTCTCCACATGGATGACAGGTGGGTGAGAAAAACGCCGGGTGTGCGGTCCGATGATAAAACATTGCGTATCACTGGAAAGCCATCCGCACTGCTACTTCCGTTTCTTCACTTGAAGGCAGTAATCGCGATAACCTTCGATTTTTAGATTAATCGCTAAACCGTTTGGCCCCCGATCAGGGTACGCCACGAGGGGTGTTTCCAAATAGACACCCCTGCAGAAACGTACAACTGTCAACTAGGAAGCACTGTCTGCAGGCAACAACGAAACGTGCCATTCACGCGCAACAATTTTTAATTGAGGCCGAGTGATGATCGCCGGTTATTCTCTTTTTTTTTGTGTTTTCCTCGTTTTTCCTGCTTTCTCTTCTATTGTTTTTTGTTTCTTCTTCGTGGTTACGAAGGAAAGTTTAGGAGGTTTCAGTGCTGATTAGGGTGACAAAATCCTGATTCGATGCCAGGGAATAATCGAAATATCATTTATGATAATTTTTCATGGAATCACTATTTCTGACCCTTATCATTTACACCAAGCAGAAGATACAAGACTATAGAAGAGTGGAAGAAACGGCGAAACATCAAAGATATGACATCGATCATGCCTTGAAGGCTTGAAGAATAGAGAAGCTGGAGGGACGTTTTTTTATTCAGTGTTTATAACCGTTATTAAGTACAAAGCTGCACCGTCCAATCTAGATTTCTCCTGATTCGCACCTCCCGGAATCGCTAGGGTAAAAAATTTGCCCACACCCGGGGTTTTCCTCCCCTGCCGGACGGTATCTGGATTTCTCCTGATTCGCACCTCCCGGAATCGCTAGGGTAAAAAATAAGCCCACACCCGGGGTTTTCCTCCCCTGCCGGACGGTGCAGCCGAAGGCTGCACCGTCCAATCTAGATTTCTCCTGATTCGCACCTCCCGGAATCGCTAGGGTAAAAAATTTGCCCACACCCGGGGTTTTCCTCCCCTGCCGGACGGTATCAGGATTTCTCCTGATTCGCACCTCCCGGAATCGCTAGGGAAAAAAAATTAGCCCACACCCGGGGTTTTTCTCCCCTGCCGGACGGTGCGGCCGAAGGCTGCACCGTCCAATCTGGATTTCTCCTGATTCACAGTCCAATTCGGGTTTCTACGATCGGCCCTCATTGAAGATTGGTACTTGAATATATAAGACATTTCACCCTAATATTTTTGAGGTCTGAAAAATGGATTACATTGTTTGGCTCTGCGCCTCAAGTTTCTACATTGAACGCTTCAGGATAAAAAAAAGTCACTTTGATGACTACAAGGTTAGATGTTTCATAATCTGAGCATTTCCTTCCTAAAACGTTGGCACAACAGTAATTCATAATGATCCGTTGAGAAAAAAACTCTTCTGCGCTAGACATCCTTGAGAACGACTTCCTATCCAGTGACTTCGTATTTTGAAAAATGCGCGTATGGTATGGTGCACGTGGGCCGTATCTGCGGACAAATCGGACTTGACGGTTGTACATTTCTGCAGGGGTGTCCAGCTGCCGACAGCCCGGCACGAGGTGTGGACGAGATCAATCTTCCTCCAACCCCACCCCTCAAGGAGCAAATTTTTGGCGATCGTCTCAGACACCCCTCGAGTGCGAGTAGGGAGCTTCGGGGGTCGGACCTGCTCCGCGCGCGGTCGCGTCGCGGACATGCGCTGAACACGGCTCGGCAGCAATCCCACGGCACAAAGGCTCTTGGCAGTGCACCCACCAATCGTCAGCAATGTCAACATATGAGATGATTTCGTATACGAAATTGAGAAGAGTATTATTTTGAGGGCAATTTACTCAAAAATCGTCAATAGCCACCAGAACGCCGATTATTTAATAGATTTTATAACCTGGATGCTTTCAAACGAGTAAAAACGAGTCACACGTGAATATAACCCGAACGTTGAGTGTTTAATATATGCAATCTCATGAGCATGACAGAAAAACCGGATGTGAATAAAAAAATGAGCACAAGCGTTCCAAGGCGTCATCATGACGTTCGATGTATCAAAGAAAGCGTATTAGCCTTGAATTTTTCACACAACAGCTGAAATCAATGTGAAAACTACCAGCCATATCGGACTAGACCATAAATAAATCAGAAAATGGAGGAAATCGAATGATTGCTCCCAACTATCCTGCAGAATCCTACTATATATATTTTGGTAAATTTGTGTGTGCGTGTGTGTGTTTATGTATGTGTGCGTTTCTCTGTGTGTTTGTTTGACCGTTTATTCGGCTTGACTTTCAAGACGGGCTACCTTACGGGTACGGGCTCAAGAGCGCGCAGAACGCCGAAGAAAGTGTGCGGGACCCGAGTGAGAGTGCGCCGGACGCCGTGGAAAGTGTGCGGGACCCGAGTGAGAGTGCGCCAGACGCCGTATAATGTGTGCGGGACCCAAGTGGGAATGCGCAGGACGCCGTATAAAGTGTGCGGGACCCGAGTGAGAGTGCGCCGGACGCCGTAGAAAGTGTGCAGGACCCGAGTGAGAAGTTCGCCGGACGCCGTAGAAAGTGTGCGGGACCCGAGTGAGAGTGCGCCGGACGCCGTAGAAAGTGTGCGGGACCCGAGTGAGAGTGCGCCGGACGCCGTAGAAAGTGTGCGGGACCCGAGTGGGAGTACGCCGGACGCCGTAGAAAGTGTGGGGGACCCGAGGTGAAAGCGCCGGACGCCGTAGAAAGTGTGCGGGACCCAGTGAGAGTGTGCCGGACGCCATAGAAAGTGTGCGGGACCCGAGTGAGAGTGCGCCGGACGCCGTAGAAAAAGTGCGGGACCCGAGTGAGAGTGCGCCGGAAGCCGTAGAAAGGGTGCGGGACCCGAGTGAGAGGGCGCCGGACGCCGTGGAAAGTGTGCGGGACCCGAGTGAGAGTACGCCGGACGGCGTAGGAAGTGTGCGGGATCTAAGTGGGAGTGCGCAGGACGCCGTAGAAAGTGGGCGGGATCTAAGTGGGAGTGCGCCGGACGCCGTAGAAAGTGTGCGGGACCCGAGTGAGAGTGCGCCGGACGCCGTAGAAAATGGGCGGGACCCAAGTGGGAGTGCGCCGGACGCCGTAGAAAGTGTGCGGGACCCAAGTGGAAGTGCGCCGAACGCCGTAGAAAGTGTGCGAAATCTAAGTGGGAGAGCGCCGGACGCCATAGAAAGTGTGCGGGACCCAAGTGGAAGTGCGTAGGACGCCGTAGAAAGTGTGCGGGACCCAAGGTAGAGTGCGCCGAACGCCGAAAAAAGTGTGTGGGACCCAAGTGGAAGTGCGTAGGACGCCGTAGAAATGTGCGGGACCCAAGGTAGAATGCGCCGGACGCCGTGAAAGTGTGCGGGACCTTAGGTAGAGGGCGCCGGACGACGTGAAAGTGTGCGGGACCCTGGGTAGAGTGCGCCGGACGCCATAGAAAGTGTGCGGGATCAAAGTGGGAGTGCGTAGGACGCCGGAAGAAAGTGTGCGGGTCCCAGAGTGGGAGTGCGCAAGACGCCGTGAAATGTGCGGGACCCAGTGGAAGTGCGTAGGACGCCGTAAAAAGTGTGCGGGACCCAGTGGGGTGCGCAGGACGCCGAAGAAAGTGTGCGGGACCCAAAGTGCGTGGGACGCCGTGAAATGCGGGACCCATGGAAGTGCGTAGGACGCCGTGTGCAGAGGACGCCGAAAAAGTGTGCGGGACCCAAGGTAGAGTGCGCCGGACGCCGTAGAAAGTGTGCGGGACCGAAGTGGGTTAGCGCAGAGCTTCAAAAATCGTTTTGTGCATCTATAAGAGAGTGTATACCACCCCTTTCTTCACGTCCCTCCCCTTAACCACTCATTTCAACTGCTTAGCTGTTTATATGCACCAACCTTTCTAAATCGGGTTTATATACGATGGAAATGTGAGTTAATCAAAATATGCATCCAGAAAACACAAACATCATTATACTTCATTTGGCAATAAAGGTAGCAGGGTGTCGGTTGGTCATGGAGGCGTTTACTAAATCTCAAACAGCGGTTGTCTTTATCTTTACAGAATTGAATATAAATGAACTACCACTTTAGGACCTCTTAAAGCTAGGTAAGGGTCGGTGTGCAACTGCATAAGAAAGGAGGTTAGCAGGGTTTGCATGGTTTGAAATAGTTTGTAATTTCTGATTCCTCGAGCGTTTTCGTCGAAACCAGCTCACGTGCTGGCGCAACCGTACTCCAGCAACAGAGGCCGGCGATGGCCGGCAAGCGTGAGAACTTCGAACGCCATCTCACATAGAATTAGCGGAGTTCGATTCATTCGCCTTATACTTAAGATGCCGGCGAAGCCGGCAAATGGGCCGGCGTAGCCGGACCCCAGCGGCAGAGGCCGGCGTCAGCCGGCGACGCCGCTGGTACTCATATAATCCGGTGCACTTTTCGTTTGAGAGTCTACTTTTTCCGAATACCAAGTTTTTGAAATACAATTGAAATTCGCTTTTTTCCTTGAGAATACACCAACACCGGAAAAACACGTGAGGCCATGCTTCACACAGGCCTATGTGGACGGTGCAGCTTGCGGCTGCACCGTCGCTCAGAGGAGGAAATCCCCTTCGCAGAGGCTAAATCTATCGTTTCTCGGGTATTTCGGGGGTGGAAATCAGTTTGAACGCAAACCCCTGCGTGTAGGCTAAATCGGTACTCTTTCGGAATAGACGACCCACTAGAGAAATTTTATGAGAAATGTTCATCCCACTAGAGCTGTCGATTGATTTAGTCTTTTTCAAACACAGTGAGCTATTAGATGTGACCAAACGAGCGGTTGGTCAAACCCAAAGAATTGCCAATTTCACTGTATTCTTTAGTGGGTCGTCTATGCCGAAAGAGCACCCTAAATCTATCGTGTTTCATTTTCATAACTGAAACGTTAGTGGCTCTCACCAACTAGCTTTGCACCCAAAGAAATCGCAGTAAAAATGCCACTAATACTTGAATCATCCGCAGCCCAAAATAGCGAAGAAGATGGGGAAAATGGCGTAATATTGGCGCGTTACCCCGTGAATGAACACAACACGTACAGCTCGACGAACATGCGATTTTAAACAATAATGTTAATCTCCCTTTGCAATTACTTGCTTTCAATGTTTCAATGTAAGTAGTTGTATTCCCATTAGCTCTTAGTGATTCCTCATTCGTTTCGCTAGTGAGTGTTGCGATGGGGCTGAAATGACAGTGATTAGCTGGGCCGCGCCGCGACCGCGCGCGGAGCAGGTCCGACCCCCGAAGCTCCATACCGGTATTCCACCCCTCTCCAGAAGGGTAATTTGGTCAAACTTTGGTGAAGATTTCATGTAAATTAAAGGTTATAATCGAATTCTTGGTCAAAACTGATTTTATAGAGTAAATGCCCCTATTCAGACTAGGCCATCTGGTGTCCCGCTGGAGCTCAGACCCCCCCACCACTGCGCAACTAAGACCCCCGTGGATTAGAGTGTTGCCCGAATATTCGAATATTCAAAGAAGTGGATTATTCGGGTTATTCGAATAATCGAATATTCAAAGAAGTGGAATATTCGTTTATTCGAATATTCAAAGAAGTGAAATATTCGGTTTATTCGAATATTCAGCACGAATAATTTGAACATTCGACAAGAACGCACTTCATTTTGCCCTGATTTTACATTTCAAACATCTTAGCGTAGTGATTACTAATTTCTCACAATTCTTCGGTACCTCATAAATATAAAGTTACTGTGCTTATCTGGGTTAAATTCCATTCAGAAATTGCGTCTCGACACGCTTTCCGGCCGCACGCGCTCGAGTCAATCGAGTTTCCAGCTCCAAAGCCGACACGATATGGCCTTTTTTATGCAGTTTTCTTCAATTTTGTTTAGTTTCCAGTTTCTAAAACCCACCTAGAGTCAACAGATCCACAGCTGCGGCGCTGGAAACTCTTCCGACTCGAAAGCGCGCGGCCGCAAAGCGTGTCGAGACGCAATTGCGGACCGGAGTTTGACCCAGATAAGCACAGAATAGCAGGTATTTCCAATATATTAAATCGTTCGTAGGATTTTGTCAAAACGCTAGAAATGCCCATTTCACCTTTAGTTATAGAGAAAAGTCTAAATCTCGAGCGGCTCATAAGTATAGCAACACTTGAGCAACATGGAAATTTCTCACGGTGATGGCCAGAAAGCCATTTTCATGCGTATTTTCATGAAACTGGTTCGAGGTGATGCTATTTGTCTTTTTTCCCGGTGAACTTCACCTGAATTCTGAAGCAAAAGCCCAAGTTCTCTCCTTCCATAATGCTGGACGTGGAATTCGATGGTTTCCAGCCACCTAGGACGACTAGCTGGATGTGATCTGTTGTCTACTTTCAGAAGTGATGGCCAGAATCTCTGACGCAAAAGCCACTCAACGTCTGTTGTCGCCCAGACGTCTCACGGAGCTGGGAAGCGAAATATTACACGGCGAGTTCCCAGTGACATGGTGTCGGTCTCAACGACTAACTAAGAATTGTCGCTGAGATTCCGGAGTAGTCACGGCTAAGCAGCACTAGGAAGTTCGCCATCGCATAAACCGCGCATAACTCAAGCGAACTCAACTAAGCTAAACCAAACTAGACCGAAGCAGACCACAAATTTGGCGGCAATTAAGCGGGTATTTTGCGGCTATTTCACGGCGAGCATTACTTGGCGACTATTTCGCAGCCAGCATTATTTGGCGGCTATTTCGCGACTATTACTCGGGAAAAAAGGCATTTTGCGTCTGTTTCGCGGCTATTTTTCGGCCAAAACTCAGAGCACATGCTCGTAAACGTGGTTGAGATAACCACGGAAATATAATGGTATGGCTCAGAACACAACGCCTACGCATTTTGAAGCGTCAAAAACGACCCACAATGACGCTACACGTGTGAGAAGTTGGCCCCGCCCTTGCATTTGCGTCCTCCTCCAAAAAAGGGGTTCTGGGCCATTCCCACCATCGGCGACGCTTGTGGGTGGTACAATGAGTACAATAAGTGAGCCATACACATCGACAATGGTGGGAACGGCCCAGCACTCCTCTTTGGGGAAGGACGCAAATACAGGTGCGGGGCCGACTCCTCAGTCGTGTAGCGTCACTTGTGGTCGTTTTCGACGCTTCAGAATGCGTAGGCGTTGTATTCTGAGCCATGCCACTCAACTTCCATAATTAGTATCTCAACCACGTTTACGAGCGTGTATGCTGAACTTAAAGGCAGTGTTCACGATAAAAATCGTTTTTCTGTTTTCCCGCCTATCTTGAAAACGGCCCCATGCTGATTTCAATGATAACTCTGAAATCGTACAAGACCTTCTGGGAACGGATTTATGGTCCCTCAAAGATTGAGCTAAGGAAACATGGTGGACGAGTTGTCCGAGGCTTGTAACTTCCGTCTTTTGCAGCCGATGTATGCGAGCTAACCTGAATAGAGAAGTTGAGAATGAAGGGAAGAACGGGGCTTTTGATCGGAAACCATCGCTCATCTCTCGATCTCGAGCATTCATTTGTTCACGTCGGTGGGCGTGTGTTGCTCTTTTGAGGTTTGCATGGCGCTCGAAGTGGCAACTTCGGGCTCTTGTGGAGCTTTTCCTGACTCGTTTTAATACGTTCTTTCGACGTGAACGTTACCGTGTGCCCCCCCACCACCCATTCCTAGTGGAACCTGAAACACATTTTTTTATCGTGAACACTGCCTTTAAGTGATATGAGTGCAGCCGGTTCAATTACCCAAGTATGCAGTACATTGGCCCCGCCCAGCATCTGGAAGCCCTGCCCATCCGGTGGCGGCCTCAGTGGAGGTTGGGCGACCCAGCCGCGACGCGTGGGTCTACCGACTACGCTGCGTGTCGGTGTGTCGACCGCGATGCGTATCGATGCGCCGACCGCGACGCGGTTCGGTGCAAAGTAGTTCCTAAGCCACATAAAAGTCTTGCTGGATGTGAACCGCTGCTAAATAGGCCGCTAAACGTGACAGGTCGAAATGTCAACAGACCGACAACAGGCGGACGTCGCTGGGCAACGGGCAGTTGTCAGGCTTACAATGCGAGCGATTTGACTTGTCAAGAGGGTGCAGTTTATGAGATGACAACTTCGCAACCTGTTGTCTATGCCCCAGTTTGCCCGAGTGGATTGGATGGGATAGTACGCAATAGTGTTCCCCAAATATTCGTTTATTCGAATAATATTCGAATATTCAAAGCGGATTATTTGGGTTATTCGAATAATCGAATATTCAAGGAAGTGAAATATTCGTTTATTCGAATAATCGAATATTCGAAGAAGTGAAATATTCGAATTATTCGTTTATTCGAATATTCAAAAAAAATTATTCGTTCCAACACTCTACCGTGGATATCCACACCTCGTGCCGTACCCTGCCCCCGAGTAGAACTGAAATGGCGAAGAAACCGAGAATCACGCACTAGAATGGCACGAAATCCCTTACTCTCGCCCCGCTTCTTTACTCCCAGTGGAACTGTTTGTTGTGACAATGAAATCCTTTGTGGACCCGTCTTTAGCAATTCTCTATTTTGAGTTGCTTCATTCTTTCCTACGGACCCTAACCAACACTGTTTGGCCCAAAATGTTCATCCATTTATGATTAGCCCCAGTTTTCACTGGTGACAACCACCGTGAACATGTTTAGCCAACCGGACTAGTCCAGGCCAGAGAATGTCACTGAAATTAAGACGTTCTACTGCGTTTCTCGCCGTTCCTTCGTAATTTCGGTAACACTTGTAGCCAACGCATTGTTTTGAGTGGACAACTCGAGAACGAAAATCATCGTGAACATTGCCTTTAACTCTCCTTTACCATTTCTCTGAACACGTGCAACCCTGTTGCCAAGTAGGATTCCCTCAACCTCACCGCACCATTTCACAAATACGTATCGACCGGGCGGGGGGGGGGGTGACGGGCAACAATGGGATACAGCAGGCCACGGCGTGTGTCCGGGGGTTACTGATGCGAATAGCACCAACTCTGATGCCCCAGTCATAGTTGGATGAGCCGACGTCTCCGGCCCGTTCGGCAGGGTACGGCACTAGGCGTATCCCTCCAACACCCACCCGGTCGATGCGTATGTTTAAAATGATGGAGTGAGGTCCGACGCGGTCGATATCCATGCAATACGTGGATGACGGCGGATGAGAAAATCACCGGGTGGGCGGGCCTATGATAAAACATTGCGTATCACTAGAAAGCTAACCTTACTGGTAACTACGTTACTTCACCATACTCTCCTTCACTATTTCCCTGAACAGGTGCAATCCTGTTGGCCACGCAATCGTCGTCATATCTAGTTGGACAAAATTCGCATGGACACACTACGTGATGTTATTTCCACTTTCATTAATTGATAGTCAATCGGAAGCGAACGAGTCAACTAATTCAGTAATCTTGAAAATCAATATTTCTGAATGATTGAGGTGGGAGACACAACATAATTTTGCAAGGACCTGAGACTTGCTAAACTAAACTTCTTCTTCTTTGCAGCCACTGAGAGGGGTTTCGTCACAAGTTGAGAAACTGGGCGACCAGCACTGGATTCGTCCACAAGTCTATTGTAGTGAGCGTTGTTGGCTTCTTCGGACAGTCAAATAGGTGTTTAGTGTCGTGGCCTTGGTTTCACAGTCCGGGCACACGTCAGGCTGACTATTGTCGATCCTGTGCAGGTAAGACATAACCAATGGAGAATGTCCGCAGCCCAACGAAGCGAGGATACACCTGGCGCGCCTACCGAGCTCGGACTCGGTATCACATACCCCTGGGCGGCACATCACCGAGAATAGGGTTGACGGCCGCTTTGGCGAGATGAACCTTCTTAAACCGGGTGTGCTCCGCGCGTAAGAGACGAAGCCGTTCTTGATTCGAGTCGGTCCATCTCTGTACATTCACTTTGTTCGGAGCATCGGCAAACGGCACTCTGATCGATCTCTCTCTCACGGGATTTAATAGTCTTCTCGACGGATGATTAGGTTGCTTAAGGACATTAATAAACATCTGCTGAGCCTGGAGCTGACAATGCTCTTTCACTGGCAAGATACGGGCCTCGGCGTGAAGGTGCTCAATCGGTGAGCTTTTTGCACATCCAGTGGCTATTCGTAGTGCAGCATTCTGAATTCGCTGCATCTTAGTCCAGGAACTGTCCGACACGATGTGCTGCCAGACAGGTGCAGCATACTCCAATGCAGGCTGCAGAATAGCTCGATATGTCGTCAAGATTGTCTCTGCTGCCACCCCAGGACGTTCCTCCTAGAGCTCTCAACACATTAAGCTTTGCCTTGATAATTGCCTGCTTCTGTTCAGCATTTTTGTGAAACTTCACCGATGGGTCCAAAACCAGGCCCAGCAGTTTAGGAAATTGCGCTGCAAGCAAGAGGGCACGATCCCACCTGACAACAGGTTGGGCGCTGTGTTCCTTTGGGTCAGATGTGAATACCGAAACAGAAGACTTCGCCGCGGAAACTGTGAGCATCATACTATCGAGAAAGTTTCTAAGCTCGACGAGATAGTCGCTGATCTTGTTTGCGGCTACCTGTATGTCACGATTACGGCACATGATGGTGATATCGTCGGCATACGCAACAATTTTTATGTCTTCAGGAGGCTCGTAGGTCTTCAATATACAGGCTGAAGAGGGCAGGTGACAAAACTCCACCCTGCGGCACACCGGCTGCTACAGGTATACCATCGGAGACGTGATTCTGGAATAGCACTTTGGCCCGACGACCTTTCGTAAACGCTGCTATCCAACGCTTCTGCCACGGTTGCAGCGAGGACTTCAATAGTTTCTCGGACAAAAGTCCTAGGTTAACAGAATCAAATGCTTTGGTTAGATCGAGGGCAACGGCCACTGTTCTAAGAGGCTTTCTGAAATTGAACCCATCGACCGCATAGCTGACAATCTCCAGAAGGGCAGTGGTGGTGGAGTGAAGCTTTCTAAACCCATGTTGATGTTGCTGTGCCTCATTCTGCTCTGCCAGGTCCCTAACGATTAGCTTTTCGGCTACTTTCGCGATCGGTGATAACAGGCTAATAGGGCGATAGCCCTTCACCGTGCTTTGCGATTTGCCTGGCTTAGGCAGGCAACGCAATCTAAACTAAACTGCAAGCGTTAGGTTGATTTCAGAAGAGATGTGCGTGATTTGGTTTTTCAACCTCACACTCAATTTTTGTTGTTTAGTAAACAAGTGCACAGCCAAATCAACGACGAAACATTTCACTGAGTTTTTAGCGCTTCTTTCAAGTTTATTCTCATGCCAAATCAGTAACATAAGACATTTCACTTCTTTTAACAAGTTTCTCACAAATGTTTCATTTCCAAATCATACTAATCCGTAGCAAAGCAAAACAGTTAGATAATTTCACTTTATCTTAGCAAAGGTTTCCTTTTAAAGGCCCATTACACCCTCAGATATGACCTTTCAAATGTTCATGCAGTTGTGTAGTAGACCCCTCTTGCATAACACTTGCCCACCCCTTGTAGTACCCCCACAGTTCACACCCTTTCTCATGGTTTCCAAACCCAATAACGACTAGATGAACGGATGAATCACAGCCGCGTTTTCGATTTTCACTCCCTTGCCGGTCCTCCCGGTTGGGTCGAACACACGATCCGTAACGCTTGGTCTATTCGCAGTTGGGTCCCGCCCTCTTTCCCCGGCGCTTTATAATTCGAGTCCCACACACTTTCCCCGTCGCTTGGCGCATTTTCGGTCTTGCATTCGAAAATTCCGAAACCGAAAAAATTTTGACCTTCAAAACGTCTTCTTTTCGTAAATACATATTTCGAGTGGAAAAACAAGGCAACGCAATCTTCAATTATTGACAGAATCATGCTTTTATAGTGAAACAAAGGCATGCGCAATCAACGCATTAATGTGAGAAATTTTACCTTAGTTGCAGTGGTAAATCAAGACCAAATTGTCAAGCTCTGAAAATCTTATCGTTGACTTTATGTTCTAAATTGCGGTAGTTCTCCAAACATTCATGTCCACGTTTTTGGCATTTTAGATCGAAACTGTGGGCTCGAAGGTCGTCCAGCTTTATGAAAAAAAAAACCGAATTCGAAGAAGTTGAAAATCGTGGGCAAGTCATGGACCTAAACGGAACAAACGTTGTACAGAGACGAACGTCATTTGTTCGTAATGCATCGCACTCTTGCGTGAATTTCTTGAGCTGTCATGTTAATTTTTAGTTTAAAGACAGTGTCCACGATAAGAACCATGTCTGATCTTTTTTGGTGGAGATCGGCAGCTGCGGGGCCTAGCGCTACCCTAACGTTGAAAAAAAAAACCAAGAAAATTAAGCTCGGAACGGTCCCCTACGGCCCCAAAGTTGGACACCCGTCAGCTCGTGACACCCCAAGCGCACTTTCCACGCCCACCGACGTGCACAAATGAATGTTCGAGATTGTGAGATGAGCGACGGTTTCCAATCACACGCCCCCTTCTTCCCTTCATTCTCAACTTCTCTCTTTACTCAGGTCAGCTCGCATACAATGGCTGCAAAAGACGGGAGTTACAAGCCTCGGACAACTCATCCACCATGCTTTCCTAGCTCAATTTTTGAGGGACCATAACTCCGTTCCTAGAAGGTCTTGTACGATTTCAGAGACATCATTGGAATCAGCAGGGGGCCGTTTTCAAGATAGGCGGAGAAACAGAAAAACGATTCTTATCGTGAACACTGCCTTTAAAGCCACAGTCCAAGCTCAGAATCGATTTTTCGTATTTTAGCCTATCTTGGAGAAAATTTCACGCTGATCACAATGGTGTCTCCAGAATCGCTCAGAACTCACTACAAACTGAATGACGGCTCCTCAAAAATTTTGAATTTGAACTGGTAGAAGTTCGCGGACGAGTTGTCTCGAGCCTGTATTTTCTCGTTATTTGCAGCCATCGTTCTGAAGCAGGCCACAATATAACGCCAGGCCAAAAACAAAAGGAAGAACATGAATTTTGAATAAAATCATTCGCGCGTCTCTTCCCAATTGAGATCGGAAACCTGCCAGTGGGCGTTGCCCATTTTTTCTTCCAAGGGGGCGTGGCCGACTTTTTCCTAGCTTTTTCTCGCTTATTTGAGCGAACTGAGATTTCGCGCTTGGCAGGGTTGCTATAGACGGCGACCGGATCAAAATAGCAAAAATTACCTCTGAGGTTGGACTGCGCCTTTAAGCGGTCGCGTCGTGGTCAGCATTGACCAGTAGCTCAGTCTTTGGGCGCTAATGGACGGGGCAATGGCCCGACGCAACCAAACGCATCGAATCGCGTCTGCACAGAGGTTCAGTTCTACCCACCCCGCTGGATGAAACTATACATGACGCCTTCCGCCCAAGAAGGACTTAATTCGCAGTTCCCTTTGTTATGGATCGATAGTGGGTGCAAAAAAATTACGTTGCTCTTAGAATTCTCGGAAAAGCTTCCACTTGCAAACTATGAGTCTCCAGATAGCAATTGTCGACGTCTTTTTCATTACCGTCTAAACGAAATTGAATATTCCCGACTTTTGGCGGAAGGTCTGGTGCCCTATACAGCACGCCATGCTTGAAGAAAACGCGAAAGCCGTGTTTTCGTGCTAAAAAAGGATCACCTTTGCTGACGTCGACCTTTGGGCGTGGAGGACTTGACAGCTACGAAGGATGATGCCTATAGCGCATTTGCCCACTGTGAAAAGTAACCGAGAATGATTATCGTCAACGCTGTCTCTAAAATGCCAATATAAATTATCAGCTATGCGGAATCGATTAACGTTATTAGATCGGTGATGTTTCAGCCCGTCGAATTTTATAGTTTATGATTCCTGAAAAATATTAAGATCCTCAAAAGGTGCGCCGTAGTCGTTTCAGTCTGATAAGAAACAGAAATTCCAAAGAATTGAAACCCAATCAATCTAATTTTTTATCAAAGGTGATGCAGTAAGACGAATCGTTGTGCAAAGGGCAGATTATACATTTGCGTTTGCGCGAAATGGTTCTGAAATAAAATAGAAGACGTGTGCGAACTTGCTGCAGACGTCTATAGGCAGCGTAGGATCGACTGCAAGCCGCATCGGAACCGCATATTTTGAACCGAAAAAAATTAGAAAAGACATTTCCGTTTTTTTTTTCGATATTGAATTTTATTCACCAAAAAAAACGAAAAACGCACACCCCTGCTTCCAAAGCACTTGGAAACCGCTAAGCAATTGAAGAATGTTTGACAGCCCCGAAAAATCAACATTGGCGAGCTGGTTACCTGATCAGGCTCTGGGGATCATATTTAGCAGTGCGCCACAACAGCAAGGATGTTCAACTACAGCATCGACAGTTGAGTGGAACATTTCTGAATTGCTTACAAGCCGATAAAAAAAACTCCTACCCGTGTTCCACTACTGCGCGAGTCTTGGCAGCACCTATGAACGCTGATATACATCAAACCATCAAGAGGCCAATCACCAGGAAAACACGCAAGACAAGTAGCCACCTCGCCTTCAATATCTGGTTTGCCACTCGAGGATTTCCTCCTCACAGATTCAGCCACTTTCGAAGAAATTCGGTTATCCTCTGGCTTCGCGCCACCATTTAAGACGAGTTGCGCCGCAACCGGTGGCCGCATTCGTGAAACTACTGCAGCCACCCCGCAGGATCCAAAGTTCGCCCGCCGCATGATTTGTCTGGCTCTAAAAACTTCTCGGGAGACTCCCGTAGTTTCATGAAAACGGCCAAGAGTCGCACGAGCCATCTCTTGTACGAGATTCATAAAAGGAAACACATCCAGTCCCAGACAGAAAAAGAAAACCCCTCAAGGGTGTTTGCAGGACAAGATAAGGCGAGTTTTTAACCCCACTGCTCCAACACTTTAAAAGGCTCAACCCCCACTTCTACCCGTCAATTAAAACCCTCGAGACCCCTTTTTGAGTGGTGGGAAAGGTTCAGCAGCCACCTACAGGAATACAGCTGTGAAACTTCTTTCGAATTCCGAGTGTAGATTCGGAGCAAAAGTACTCCACCCCCCGCCAGGCTTGGTGGAGGCCTCCTCGACTCTCCTTTGACGGCGCCGACTGATAATCGGAGGGTATAGACTCGTCTCGCAGCCCTCTCTCCATGAAGCAATACGTTCCAATGCCCCTGCACAAAAATATGAAACCAAGGAAAAATTCAACATAACGGAGCGAACTATTTCAACTTTCCGTGGTTGGGGACAGAACATCCTAAACTTTTTGTCTTTGTAACGAATGAACCTAGCCCTATGAGTTCATGTTAAAACCCCGTAGACAGCCAGACTTTGTATTTGACGCCGCACATATCCGGCATCCTTCCCAGAGACCGAAGCCAACTAATAAATCAAATTGATAATGAACACTGTTTTATGCACTTAACAACGCTCTACCTTCAATGACACGACAAATATAAGTTGACTACACTTCCAACATTTCCTTAAAACTATATTTATACCGATACCTGGCGCTGGGAAATCGAACAGTTTATTCTCAAATAATTTGCCTTAGCAAGAAAGGACGTATGGTTAACGTACAACAAACGCAAGAACCACAGCCCACGCCGCAAAACAGGTTGGACGCAGAGGATTAATTACAGTCTGCAGCTCTTAAATAACAATTACAATTAACAAAACACGCTTGCGAGAAAAGATCATACGGGAATGAGAATTGCTTTGCACAGCGAAAAAGAAACTATTGCCAGCCGCCACCGCCACCGCCGCCAGCATTCCAGTTTCCACCATAACCACCACCTCCGTATCCACCAGCAGCGGATTTGGAGGCGGCAGCAGGTCCACCGCTCTGCTGGCGGAAGAGCGCATAAAGGTCTTCGTACCGCTCATGCTCACGCTGCAGCTCCCGCTTCAGCGTCTCCACTTCCTTCGCCAGCTCAGCATTCTTGCGCTCTAGCTCAGTCGAGCGATCGTCCATACGGGATCTCTTCTCATACGGCCCATCAAGTGGCGGACCGGATCGACGCATACCTAATCTTGCTCTATAAGAGCCGTTAGATCCACTAAAATTTCCACCAGGAGACCCACCGTATCGTCCTCCAAGAGGCCCACCTGATGGAGGGAGGCCTCGCATTCTTCGTTCGCGCTCCTCATCTACATTCACGTGCCAGTACCGACATCGCTGCGCACCGCGAGCGCACTTGCCAGATTGAAACTCCTTGCACACCGGGATTCCCGCGATAGTGTCGCCTTGCGTTACCGCTGCGATAGCTCGCGCAAGCGGCAGCGTCACTTCGCGCGTGTGCTTGTACCGTTCGACTTCCTCGCGCGACGCATGCACAAAGCGGCAGTTGTCGCGCATGCAGCCGCGATTCTAAAAAGCGTACGTCAATAAAGTATGATAACTGGGTATGAAAAATGCATATATCAGTGTTCACTGCATACTAAAACAATCCCTCTCTTCTGATTTTTGAACACATTCTGAGCATCGACCATCAATCTCTCTCAAGACTTTCTCAAGATTGACATGAACGAGCAAAATGTTCTTATCAAAGTTGGTCGATTTCCACTTGTCCGCCTCCGAAATAAAAGTCTGCGCCTGTCTAGGTCGATCCCGGTTGTTAGGCATTTACGTCATACACACTGTGAAGCGGGGTCGCAAAATTTTTTGTGCCGAAACTGCAAGGAATCTCAAAAATTCCGGAATAAAAACGATAATTTCTGGAAGCGGCGCTCCTATGTTGAACGAGCTCTTGCGACGTCGGCTGTCCGATGTCGTGCTGCGGCTCGGAATGACGCTGCAGCACCATGTTACAACGTGCCTAACGGTGCCGTCCGGCCAACTGTGAAATGGACATTAGGCGACGCGTACTGATGGTACCATCGCAGGGGGCAATAATCGACCAACGGAGAGGAGTGCCTGCCTAACAAAACTAAAACACAAACCAGCGATTACAGGATTTCATAGGTTACCTCTAAAATGATTGCTCGTCCCCGGCACTGTTCCTCCGCAAAAAGCCCAAATCGAAATCAGAATTTTCTATGAAGTTTCCTACTCTCGGTTCGTTCTTATTACAATTCAATTTGGCTAGTTTTGTTTAAGGGCAGCCAAAATACGCGGCCTTCTTTATATCACTCTCAAAACTTTGAAAGAGACCGTCACACTAAATAATCCTGCACGTCAAGTGTTTATGTGATCACCCATGTCAACTTGAGAAAGTTCAAGTTTTTTGATAAGAACAATAACCTCGGCACACAGCAAAACAGGATCCCACATGCGAAATCCTGTCCTTAAACAGTTCAAAATGGTATCTGATCAGTTTGGCCGAATGTTCAGAAAAAATCGCCTATCGCACTACTTTGGGATGACACTATTTTCGATGTAATTTTATTCTGACTCACAAAAGTTTCACATCTACGACAGAGCAGAAGCGGCCTAAGCCTATCAGGGAGCTTTCATGCCACTTCAAACACAGTCGGGCAGCGTATCACCAATAAAACCAAAAAAACAAGGATCCATCTAATCCGGAAAGATTCCAACCGTACGAGCCAGTTTACAATGAAGTCCATAAAAAGTTGCCTATCTAATTATCAATGAGAAGCTGTCGGTGGGAGATCAATATGCGTGGAGCTCATTGGAGCACCACCGCTCTCACTCAATTGGGAGTACAGTTACGGAGCTTCGGGAGCGAAAGATATTTTGGCGCTGGAGTTCCTTTTCCTCCGGTCCCTTCAAAATCGGTGCAGGTTTTGATGTGCCAGCCGCGATCTGCTCGTGAATAGTTAATAGTTTTGGGTGAATGGCAAATCTTTGAAAAAAAAAACACTTCGATTTTGTGCTGAGGACTCGGGTAGGCCAAATTCTCAGATGCTAAATTTCTCACACTCCGGGGTTCCATCCCCTGGCCCAAAATCGTGGAAACCTCCGCACAAACACGAACTTAATACCCTCATCGCAAGCGCGACTGTACCTACGACACTCAAAAGCCAATTTGTTAAAGCATACTTATACAACAAAATGAGGTAAGTAGAAGCTTCCGAGAAATGCTTGGGGCTACTTTCTTTTGTATAGGACCTAAATAAACGCACATATTCGCATCCACATCAAAGTTTTCCACTACTGAGATTTTTTACAAAGTTTGATACGTGTCCCAAACGTTTTCCGAATTTCTCCAAGGGTTTGAAACTTCGCGTGGACCAAATTTTGACGTGGGTGCGGAATTTTTTTCCAAGTCGCGAAACTCGTCCGCGCCATCATTTTCATACCCAACAAACTTTGCACCAACCCGGGGTTTCCCTCCCCTTCCAAAATCAGGAGAGATGCATATGGGCCCTAAGAAGTTCACGTACACACAAAGTCAAATTTCCAACTTGCGTTTCATCCCAAGTTTCAGAGCTAAGAAAATCGCGGCCTCTTACGAGCTCCGAAGTATTTATTTTCCTCACGTAATTTTCACAGACAATCCACATTTGGCAAAATCGATTGCCTTTGCCGTCCCGTAGACCTATTACCTCTCAATTGATCTTTCCCTCAACACTAGCATGCAATTCCTAAAGAATGCAATGCTTCTGTTGTCCATCTTCTAATTGGTAGAAACGGCGCGATAGGAGGATCCGAGATGCTCAACCTACGCGTGGTGGATCTGTGGAGTCGACTACCAAGATCAAGGAGACTCATCAAACGGGCATCAAAAACTCCACGAGGAGTTTTTTCTGTGTGGGAGTGCAAATGGCTGGCTGCTGCACTCCTTCGTATTCTGTTGTTACGAGCTGGCATTGAGTGGAACCCGGGACCGAAAAGCAAGACTTTATGTTATCCCTGTTGTCATTGTGGATTTTCGGCTCAATATGCAAGCGTCCAGTGCGGTGGTTGCCTCGGCTGGGTACACCTCAAATGTTCGGGGTTAACCAGCTATAATGACTACATTGACGCTTATTGTTGTACTTCTTGCTCTAACTCTCCCCCTAATGTTCCTCTTCGTAGTCTAGACATTTTTCAACTCAATATCAATGGCCTGCGGGCCAAACTTGCTGAGCTCACATTGTACATTGAACGCTTTCGTCCAGATGTCATTCCCCTTCAGGAGACTAAACTTAGCCCAACATCCTCCCTACCCCGCCTCCCCGGTTATACGTCTTACCACCTCCCTCGCACATCTCATGGTGGAGGCGTCTCTACGTTTGTAAAAACCTCTGTACCTTCTCATCTTATAGCTCTCCCTAATGATGATGTTGTAGAATGTATTGGTGTTCATGTTGTATTGCAAAGTTGCCCTATAGATATTGTTAATATTTATATTCCCCCAATCTCCTCATGTCCCAATTCGTTTGACCCCACTACATTTTTGCAATCTGTGCACACTCCTCCCATCGTCTTCTGTTGTCATGGCTGGCGATTTTAATGCTCACTCCACATCCTGGTTCTCCTCTCTAGATCGCGATGACAGAGGGGAACTACTTGGGCTTTTTGCTGAGGATTGCGATCTTGTTGCCATCAACGAGGACGCCCCCACTCGCCTTCCTTCCACGGGCAGGCCGTCCTCTCCAGATGTCACTTTTGTATCATCTTCTTTTGCTATTTCCTGTAACTGGTCCACTGCTATAGCTATGGCCAGCGATCATGTACCCATATGTGTTTCATTGGATTTCTCTCTCAACAGTTACCTGGCACCTTTCATAGGCTCTCGTAGCAAATTGTACACCAACTACCGTAAGGCTAACTGGGACCAGTTTAAGGAGGTGTTACTCAGTCGGGTAGCCTACTATCCGCTAACCGGCTCCGTTCACGAAAAGGACAAATTCATCGTTGACGCCATATGCAGTGCCTCCAGAGTCGCCATCCCTACAGGGCGTGTGAGAATGTTTCATCCTAACGTTCCCAAGGATGTTCTGGAGCTGATCGAATTACGGGACGAGAAGCGCCGAGCTGATCCTGCGGATCCCAGTATTCAACAACTATCGGATGAGATTACCAAAAAGCTTAATGATTACAAGCGGACGCGGTGGATGGAATTCACTGAATCTTTGAATTTCTCAACTGATGCAAAGAAGACCTGGAGCATTCTTAAGCGGTTGCCTGGGAAGAAATTGGCAGCGGACCGCAACATGCTTGAGTTTCCTTCGGGGAAATTTGAGTCCGGCTTTAAAGCTGCATGTCGACTTGTAAAACACTTTGCTTCAGCGACGTCCCGCCGTGATCGATCCAACAGGCTCACTCTCCGGTCTATAAGGAAGCTCAGCCGACAAGACGTACCTGCCATAACTGCCTCTGAGATGTCTTCCCTCATCAAGTCCATGAAGAACTCGCGAGCCGAGGGACCCGACGGTGAGTCAGCCGTCCATCTCAAGCACTTGCCGGAAGAGTTCCTTGAATTACTTTGTGACCTAGTCTACTCGTCATTCAGCACAGGTGTCATCCCCGCTAGATGGAAGCAAGCAATTGTTCTTCCGATCCTCAAGCCTGGCAAACCAGAAGATCAAGCAACTTCGCATCGACCGATCTCCCTTTTGTCCCCTATTGCTAAGTTAGCGGAGAAATTCATCAACCCGCACCTCCAAGAAGCATTACGACATAACGTCATCAACATGGCTTCATGAAGGCCCACTCTACCATTACGGCACTTACGTCCATCACAGAACACATAATTGCTGGCTTCAACATGAAACCTCCAGCTGGTAGAAGTATAGTCGTGGCGGTTGACTTAACCGCTGCCTTCGATAACGTCAGTATCCCACTGCTGTCCAAATCGATCCTGGACTCTACTATTCCTGACTGGTGCAAAAGATGGACAGATAACTTTGTCAAAAATCGCTCCATTCGTGTGAAATTTGATAGACACTTGTCGAAGTCTGTGCCCCTGAAGGCAGGCGTTCCACAAGGAGGAGTCTTATCTCCCAGCCTGTTTTCTTTGAATATGTCTGATGTGCCGAAGCCGTCGTCAAACATCCACTTATGTCTATATGCGGATGACATCACTATTATTTGTACTGACCCTGTCATCGATCGAGCCACTGCTGAGATGAATAAATACCTCGTCAGTCTGGCTAAGTTCCTGGAATCGAAGCAGTTAAAGGTCTCTCCAACCAAGTCCAGCGTTACTTTGTGCACTACAGCGACTGCCGAACACAAGCTGCATCCCAAGGTTCTTTGGGAAGGAAATATGCTGCCCTTATCAAAACACCCTCGACTTCTCGGTGTATTCCTGGACCCGTCACTACGTTTTCATGAAAACACACGTGTTCGAGCTGCTGCTGCCAACACACGTAACAACATTCTACGTTCGCTGGCAGGCACTTCATGGGGCAGCTCTAAGGAGCTTTTGAGAACCACCTACAGGGCTATGGTGCAGCCGGTGCTGGAATATGGAGCCCCAATTCGGTCAAGACACCTGTCGGAAGCCTCTTGGAGCAAGCTTCAGCGTGCACAGAACACTGCTCTACGCGTGATCACTGGATGCCCTAGATCCACACCGGTACCTCATCTACATCAAGAGTGTTCTCTACTACCTGTAAAGCAGCATTATCAACTCCAGTCGCAGCAGTTTCATGTTGGCATTCAAAGGAATTCCACACACCCTAATTTCCCATTACTGTCATCTGGTCCCCATTCCCGACATATTCGCTCGCCACTTCATGCTGCAGTCTGTCTTGGATCGTCAACGTTGGGCGACGTCGGAGCTCAATCGCGTCAGATTACTGCAAATGGAGCACACCCGATTCGTCAGAGAATACCTTTCCAGTGCTCCCCTAAATCCAATACTTGGTGACGTGCCTCCCCCGATCGATGGCAGCGAATCGGACCTACCCAGACGTACACGCGTCATCCTGGCAGGTCTACGATGTGGACCCTCCTCATACCTCAAGGCCTTCGTCCACAAGATCGACTCGTCGATCCCTGACGAATGTCCCGACTGCCACAACCCAGGGCATGATTCATTTCATTTATTTTCCTGTCCTGCAAGGCCGACTTCTCTAACAGTTATGGATATGTGGAAGAACCCGTGCGATGTGGCTGCCTTTCTACACCTATAAGGAGAAGCTCTCTGTGGCCGATAAGAAGAAGAAGCGCGATAGGAAAGTGATTAACCACCGGAGGCCGGCTGACGCGACGCGTGCGACGCAAATCTGCGGCGCGCGCATTTGTACGATTGGAGCACGATTATACACTGAACCAAAACGCAATTTATGCGAGAGAACGTGATATGCAGGCGAAACGAGTACCTAGCTCTTCTTAATACTCTACTGACGAAACTCGGGGAGTAAAAATAATACATTATGTGGTATGAAAACTAAAATTCACACTTCTCTAAGGTTAAGAGGCAAAACTACTCCCAGCTCTTCCTATTACAGGGGACCATAAAAACGTCCTTTAAACTGATTTAGGGAGAACATCTTCTAATTCCCAAGTAAGTGATTCCACTCATGCAAGGAAAAACCGTCATTAATCAGTCCTAGGACTACAGAGGGATTTTCTAGCCTACTCGTTAGCAGAAAGTCTAATAATTCTTGGGAGATTTGATTGATGGATTCGAGAAACTTTTCTGCAGAGCAGAACCTCGTGAACTACACCCCTTGCCCTTTAAAGCTCCGGTATTACTCGTAATTTCTGAGGTTTTCGACGACAGGCTAAGCCTCACTGCCTTAGAAACAGCATGAAAAACGATTCACTAAAAACATTCAATATTCGTTATTCGCTCAATGCTTTTCACATTCTACTACTTGACAGTGGGGAATCGTCTCAAGAATATAAATCGAGCACAGCAGAGTAGCAATAGACTAGTTTTTAACAGCTGTTAGATTGGTCTCGTGGATTCTGTTACAAGGGAAACTCTATCTTCCGGTGGCGATTTGGAAAACCATGTTGTCGTTGCTGTAGGTCTGTGACAGTGAATAAATTACCTGCGCTTGAAATTGGCTAACTTGCTGCGGAACTCCAAAAAATGGCATTTACTTAGCGTCACAAAAAGGTAAGGAATCCCCATCAGGGATTTCTTTGGGAGCATTCAGAAAAAAAGTTTCGGAATTGGCTCAAAACTTTCAATTTGGGGTTATTTAAGGCGCTGAACCCAAATCTGGGGTCCATTCCTCGCCAGACTTAAGGTGTGAGACAGCCCGAATAACCCCTATGTAAGTTTTGAAGCGATTTGATCGTAGTATTCTCGAAATGGTCAAAAGTCGCGTTTGAGCAGCAAAATTTCCCCCACTTCGAAGCTTTGGACCAAGTCAGATGGGATTTTTCGAATATTGACAAATGGGCCTCAGATTCGTAATACGAACCCAAAACAACACCCAGAAACTAGCTTAAAGCGCAAACTAAAACAATTTTTTTGAACGTCTTGAAAATTGTCATTCGTATACCCCTTCTCTCTTGGCAATGAAGATGTGCACTTTTGCAAATCTCCTGTAATTATTTGAGGCATTTAGCAGATTCTGAGCATGGAATATTGGAACACTGTCCTACCCTTGAACTTATCAAAGGTGCATCTCGAAACTACATCTTTTGTGTGCAACCCTCCCTTGTTAGTGATGTTGCTTCTGAAATAGGAAGAGCTAGGAATAGTTTTGCCTCTTAACATTAGAGAAAAGTGAAATTTTGGTGTTCAAACCACATATTGTATTTTTTCACTTCCCGAGTTTCGTCACTAGAGCATTTAGAAGAGCTAGGTACTCGTTTCGCCTGCATATCACATTCTCTCGCATGTATGGGTTTTGGTTAAGTGTAAATCGTGCTCCAATCGTACAAACGCGCGCGCCGCAGATTTGCGTCGCACGCGTCGCGTCAGCCGGCCCCCGATGATTAATCGCTTTCGCGCGATAGTGACCGAGAAAATGGTACGGGTGGGAAAACGCGCCCCAATGCCAAAATATTTTTCGCTCCCGAAGCTCCGTAACTGTATCGTCGATCACTGGTCGAGAGATAGCCGCGGCGCAGCGATCTAACGTGATATCACCTGATCAATGTTCATGACTATCATTACCTCCTCGCTTGCGTGCGTGCCACGTGTGTTCGTCGCGGCGATCTCTCAACCAGTGATCGATCATACTCCTCAACTGGTGGCGAGCGTGCTAATATGGGATTCACGCATATTGATCTCCAGCCGAGAGCTCATTTGACAAATGGATGTGCAACTTTTGGTGGACTTCACTATATGAAGGCTCACCAAGCAATTAACTCAGGTCAATGCATTCGCCCCCTGTCAGAGTTGGTTGCAAAAATCGCAGTGGCCAGCCCGGTCGATACGTATGAAGCACATGGACGATGGAGGTTGCAAAAAAAAAACAACAGGTGTGGCCATCTGTGGCTGACGCGGTCAATACGGAATAATGTTATCTGGCCCCCCCAATCGGCTCATTGGCCGTCGGACAGATTTTTGCGTTGGAGCACGCTTCTCGCGCTAGCCTTCCAACCTCCTCAGAAAGCAACATTATGACAATTTTGCAGAATTTCTCTATCATACGAGCAAATTTCAAGGGTAGAACAGCTCCATTAACATGTAGAACTGGTTTCGATATAGATTGAAAGTACAACAGTGAAGTGTATCGCTGAAGAATCATAATTTAAAAAAATATTAACCATTCCGGCCATTGTCAGTCTGTCCATTCCGGATGAAATGTACTTTTCTAAACCGTTTTTACCGTAGAATCCTATTACGGTGCTCTCAACTGCCTGAAACCACTCTGAAAAAAGCGTTATACACGTTTTTCGGAGCTTGGGGGCAAGGAAACCCCCTGTGAATTTTTTAGGGTGTTTTGAAAAAAATTCAGATTTGGCTCAAAACTTGTGTGTAGGGGTAATCTAGGGTGCTGAACACGAATATGGAATTCATTTTTCAATTTTCCAAAGTTTTAAACTTGGTTTGTTCAAAGCCTCCAATCGGGGGAAAAAGTTGAAGGCAAAATGTGACTTTTGACGATTTCTGGGGAACTACGATAGATATGGCTCAAATTGTATCCCTGAGAGTAATATGGAGTGCTGAGCACAAATCTGTGGTCCGTATATCGATTTTAGTCAGATTACGGTAGATTACGATGAGTATACGGTAGTTTGGTCAGTCTCAGATTTGACTCAAAATTGGTATGCGGGGGTTATTTGGAATGGTGAATACGAATTTAACGTTCGTTTCTCGATTTTCAAAATACTAAGGTAGTTCTTGCCCCTTAAATGGCATGGTACCTGCAGTAATCTACAGTGAACTTCAGAATTTCGACAACTGGACTTCAGATTCGTGTTCAGCACCCTGGATTACCCCTGCATACAAGTTTTGAGCCGAATCCAATTTTTTTCAAAACACCCTAAAAATTTCATAGGGGGTACTCTTACCTTACCTCCAGGCTTTGGAAAACGGGTATAACTTTTTCAGAGTGGTTTTAGGCAGTTGGGAACACCAAAATCGGATTCTACGCTCAAGACGGCTCTAGAAAAGTACATCCGAAATGGCCAGACTTAGACTGGTCGGAATGGTTGATATTTTCGCTATAATTCTTCAGCGACACATCTCACAGTTGTACTTTCAATCTATATCGGAACCAGTTTTACACGTTAATGGAGCTGTTCTACGCTTGAAATTTGCTCGTACGATAGAGAAATTCTGCAAAACTGTCATAATGTTGCTTTCTGAGGAGTTTGGAAGGCTAGCGCGAGAAGCATGCTCCAACGCAAAAATCTGTCCGGCCAATGAGCCGATTGGGGGGGATTACGGGGCACTTACCACCCGACCGAGCGGCGGCTGCTGCGAAACGGTATCGAGCGCGACTGGCGCCCTCGTCGTCTAGTGTCTCCGCAGAGATAGAGTGGAAGGCTGCCAGCTGCTGGCGCCGGCTCTACCTCGTCATGCCGTACAAGGGGAAGCTCAAACGATGGCTGGAACTGTGAGGACGGTGTCGAATGACACTTCTTGAGTTATGGAGTGATTGACAAGGGGAATACTGTAAAGAGAAAGTGAACAAAGCAGTAAGTATAAGGAACAACTGAATTTTAACGTATTTTGCTTTTTGTGAATTTTTACGGAGTCAGGCAACTGTTTTCTTTAATTTGCAGTTAGAAAAAATGTTTTGTGGCGATAAACACAGAGGAAACTGAAATATTCCAGAGAAAAAGAAAAATTATTCAATAGCTGTTCAAGAGACACGTCTTCCAAGCACCGTGAGTATCAAAGTTCTTTCCCTCTGATCGTTATATTCGACACGAAAATCGTCGGATAACTGCAAAAACCGCTTCCTCTCTTCACCACCAATTTTATGTTGCAACAAAATATTGGTTTCTAATTGAGATCTATTGCAGCAATCGTACGATACCAGTTTTGTAACAAAATTATTGTTGAGTCTTTGGAAATTTCAGTTTATTCGAGGTCATCCCACGCGAAATTGAAAAATATGTATCAATGTAGGATTTTCCATCAAACTTTATCTGAATCAAGAATGCTTTTCTGCTATTGTTACCCAGGCGCATTCGAAAATGTTCTTTCTGGATTCAAATAAGACGGCTTACGATACGATCCTTCTTACCTTAAATCATGTGAATATCGGTCGGGTCAGCCACATCGGGAGCTTTTTCAACCCCATCTAATTCGTCTTTGGTGATTATCGACCGGACTGGCTACGCCGATCAGCCAACTATGACCGAGCAGGGTTGAGCAGGTCGTTGTGCCGATTTTCGCCGAATCTACGACTCACCCCCATGAGGTGGAGAAACGATTTAGCTTTTTTTATAATGGGCAAATTTACCTCATTTTACCTCACCAAACAGTTTGAGGAAAAATCCTTTTTTTCTCCAAAAGTTTTACGACCCCAATATTTAAATTCTTTTTGAAAACTTCCACAAACCCTACGACCCCCACAAATCCCATTTTTTCAGAAGTTTTACGAACCCCCTCCCTCAATTTTTCACCTTTTCCGGAAATTTCCAAAATATTACGACACCCGTTGTGCGGGATCGCAACCGTGCTCAACCCTGTGACCGTAGCCTTCCGCTTCAGTTGAGTACATACTCATCCCTTATTACCACCTCTGCTTCGTCTAATGTACTACTTTTGGTAGATCAGACTGTACGCTTCCAGGACTTCATTCGTTAAACTATGCCTGCTGGAGAAGCTGGAGCCGTTTGTATACCTACCCCCAGTGTCCTTACCCGCCCGATGCCCACACGCGATTGGCAATCACAACAAGGCTTTTCGGGGACGCTAGAGGGAGAGGTATGCAAACGGCCCCTTCAGTAACCTCATTAAACGCTTACACACCTGGAAGTCGATGCAGAAATTGATCATATCTTCAGTGCGCTGCTTGTCGGCGGGATGGTAGAATTTGCAGCGTGAGCCGCGATTGCATATGTTCTTAAGGAAATCGCGGCAAACATCATCGCGACCTCCACCACCGCGACCAGGGCCATTCTCACTTCTATCACCAAGACCAGGACTACCAGAGCGATCGCCGTTTCCCATCGGGGGATTCTGTTCCATGAAGGCTTTCTGATCCTCTTCGCAATGCTCGTCGCTCATACCTGAAATGAGTTGGATCACTGTCCTAGATGCGTTTGACGTTCTAGCACGCAATGTTCAGGGAATCACAGCTTATTAATGACAGGCGAATCGGGTTTTGGGCGGCGGCCAGGTGGTACGCCGCGCGCGGCCTGGAGCATGCGTTGCGTGTCGCGGCGTACCACTAAGCGTTGATTCAGTCATTTCCCTTCAACGAGATGTATGGAAAGGTGCTATGTGGGAGGGGGGGGGGGCACTGTTGCATCGCACTTGGCCACGCCCATTTTTCCGTGCCGCAATTACTCTACTGATTTTGGCAGGTGAGGGAAACCTCGGGTAGGTGCTCAATTTAGTGCGGCACGGTAAAATGGGCGTGGCCAAGTCCATCGCGCCATAGTGACCCCCCTTCCCACATAGCACCTATGGAAACACACAAGCGCTAGCGCGCCGTTCGTCGTATGCCGCAGCGTGATAGCGCGTCGTAGGAAGGATATCCACTGTGCACAGAAGTAGCATTCTGGCTTGCCATTTCACAGAAAAACGCATTCGTAACTGTAGCAGTTGCACGTTAACCTCGTATTAGAAGTCAGAGAAAGAAAGGGATGTATTGTGCTGTTGTTTCCGAAGAAACACTCTATCCGTTGATTTTTGCAGTGAATTACCTAATATGAGGGTACATCCGTATTCTGTCGTCAACCACTGCCAAATTTCAAGTTGTACCAGACGGAGAGCGTAAGCCCCTCGAATACCCCATTTTTCAAAGGAAGGGAAACGTTCAAGGGTTCGGAACCACGAGGTAAGGAAGACTATTGGATTGATGCTTATTGTATTTGGGAAGCTCTAGCACCCAAGCCAAAATTTTACACAGAAACTGGAACTCCACAAATTCTACTTGAATGTGAAATGCTCCGCCAAATTTCCAAAATAGGTTAGAAACTCAAGTTATCGATTTTTTGGCGTGGGTGCGAAACCGTCCTTCGACCCTACAACCCCCCCCCCCACCCACAAGCCTCTCTAACACACCGGTCAACGCTACGTGGTTACGGTAACGTGGCGTGTTGCAGCGGAGTGTACGGAGGTGCAAGGACGCCGCGCGCGGCGTCGCGGCTATCATTGGATTCGTTAGTGTTCCGGCACTTTTCAACTCCCTCACACATTGCTGGGAAAGTTTCCGTGGAGAATAGACCTGCTTAGTTCGCTATCAGTCGGTGAAGAGTGGAACGGGGCGACTTTCGAACGTTTCTCCATGATTGGCTGGGAAACAAGTTTTGATGATGATTTTGGGTTGTCATAGAAATGTTGGTCTCAACTATGAACATTCGGCATTTTTTCAATCGTGATGCATTGCTGCTGCCTTGAGAATAGTGCCGTATGCATGAAAGCTACACGTTAGGTTGGCGCAGATTAGGGTTTTCCCAAAAGCAAGTACTGTTTTAAACTTAAACGTACAATGTTCATCGCGATGCTGCGTTACCCCCAGCAGAGAATCCTGTTTAAAGCCACAAAATTGTGACTAGAGCTGCAAGCACTGTTACTACGAGGCCTGTCAAAAATAGGCTCACGTGCAAAAATAGCCTTGCTTTATCCTATCTGAACCACACAGCTACGAACACATTGTGAATATAAGAAATGTAGCTTCTTTTCACGAAATCGTACGCCTTTCTCTTGAAGTACGCATGAAATAATCGATACGGAAACGTGCTCGAATAACAGCCGTCACGTGCGCCGCCCTTACACCTCTGCACACTCCGAGGCAACACGCCACGCTACCGTAACCACGAAGCGTTGACCGGTGTGTTAGAGAGGCTTGTCCCCCCACTCACTCCTGCATTTGAGCCCTTTCATCAATACACAGCGACATACTTGTAAGAAAGGTTCTGTTCTGAGATCGCTGGATTGGATTTCTCGCCAAGGAACAGCTTGCTTATCTGTGTTGACGTCAGAAAAAGGTTACTCGTTAAAACAACTTGCTCTATGTGAAGGCAAATGAAGTTGGAGTGTAAGTAGATTCCACACATCGACCTTGTAACAAGCCAGTAACGGTCAAAATTTCCAAGGGCTGCCCCCGATCCACAATACCCCTTTTCGCGGCGGGACCAGCATGGATTCTTGGCTCGCATGCACCCATGGATTCTTGGCACGGTTGTTCGATCAATATGCATCACATCTTCGTCATCACAGTGTACGCCGTTTAAAACTGTTCAAATTAGACTGTTTTCTTCGAAAACGGCTGAAATTCTGTCTGCGGGGGCGACACGATTCAACATTTCGGCCGAAGCGGACGAATAGCGACAGGAACAATCACGGAATAGAAAACGATTTTGATCAGATTATCGCACTTGGAGAGATGAGCGCGGGAGAAAAACTTGAAGCATCTGAACTGGAAGGGCGGCGGCTTTTTAGTTTAATTTTTTTAAAATTTAGCATGCACTCACACCGTTCAGACAGTGTTGAATCCACCATACATGAGTTCATGATTTTACACATCAATATGAATTATACTCTTTTAATGAATGGAAATTTTGACCGTTACTGGCTTGTGACCTTGTAGAACCTATTAGTTTGCAGGACAAAACTGAAAAACTCGAAAGATAGGCAAATTAGTTTCGAATTTAGTAGCAGGATGACTGGAATCCCTTCGTATCAGGTTTACTCGAATTATGTTTCATGGGTTCATTGCTCACGGCCAAAGCCTATGTTTATGTATTTTCTCAATCTGGGAAACATCGGAAGCGGTGATAATACATTTTTGGCCATGCACAGCACCGAAAAACCTTTTCTGTGCCCAGTGGATATAGTTCTTACGACGCACCAATGCACGCTGCGCCATACGACGAACGGCGCGCTAGCGCTTGTTGGAAACACTCGTATGTTAGGAACAGTGCAAGAAGGTGCCATAAATGAAGTTCAGAGAAGCAAGCGTCTATCGGCAGCTTAGAATGACTTCTTTCGCTCCTAATTTCTGTGAATATGGCAAGTTCTAATAGAGATCACTAGTAATTCCATATTTCTGGGTTATTAACAATGAGATGTGATGTCTCAGCATCCAAGAACGATTCTTAAACTGCAATGCAGTCATTTTGTTTGTTTTAACGCCACGGTGCATCGATGAATCGACGGTGGTACGCCTCGACGCAACACGCGTCGCTTGTACCACCCTTCCCGCACCCGCCTCCGAATTCTGCTTTCCAATAATTGGGTGCGGAAACCTGAAGGGTAGGGGAGGCTACGCACCTTGGTACCCGCCCTTTACTCCGACTCACTGCGGCGCGACTTCAGCCGCCGACTATGCATAGGCCTTAGGCGCTATTCATACTACTCAACGCCAGCGCGGCACGCGCGTGCTGCGCTGGCGTGGCGTCCGTGTATGAATACTTTCTACACGCGTGCCGCGCTTGCGAAGACTGAATACTCCAGCGGCGACGCCATGGCCGGAGCGGTGAAGCTGGAATGAATGAGACGATCGATAAATGGATGAAAACGCCAAGGCGTTCCGGGTGGCGTATGAGTACTGCAGCGGCGACGCATCTTCAGCATTTGTTATTGATCTGACTTCCCAGCGACAACTGCAGCCGGCCAGTCGTCCGAGGCCTTGTCGCTGGTCGTCTCTCCGACATTCGGACGGTTCAACCACCGTGGAAAATCCGTTGAACTAATGTCCACACTGAAAATCAGCAGAACTTCCCCGTTAGTTCAACGGAAATTGCTCGGTAGTTAATGCGGATTTCCACTAAAGTTGAACAGAAGGAATGTAGATATGGAGCTTCGGGAAGGATGGCTCATTTTCGTTGGTCGCGCGCGGCCGCGATGCGGCGTTGGCTTCGTAGCGCGCCTGGTGGCCTCTCTCGCACTCCACCGGTTATTGAAGCCCAGACAAACATACTGATTCACTGCAGACTACACATTTTCGCCTAATTTCCCTCAGGAAAGATGTTAGTGCGGAAAGTAGCCCCATTATGCAGATACTTCTTCTCTGCTTTCGACCACAGCTTCGATACTACTACTTTCTTAAAGTGGCCAAAACCAGATCACTATCTAGAACTAAGCCCATCAAACCACTGTAATTTTCGGTAAACATAAAAAACTTCTGTCATTTGCCATATTTATTGAACGTGTAAGCGTGCGGTGAGAAGGACTTACCTAGCAATTTGTTATGATTAGACGCACTTCATCATAATACTTACATACTTATGCATGCGGAGCGGGGATGTACGGAATTTTCTGTTTTCTGCTCACATTGTTCTGTTTTGTGTAAAATGGGCCGCTTTCCTCAGAAAATAGAAAAAAAACTTTTATAATCGCGTTTTATAGCTACAATGTTTAGTGACGAGAGACCTAATTCATTGACGGTTAAGGACGGATTTCAACCGGATTCTTTGCAGTTCCATGCAATTAAGACTAAAATCTCGTCAAAATGTTACCCTAAGTCATGAGTATGACGAACTTGTGAGGTGTTCGAGTATAAATACATACGTCCTTCAAACGCAGGCTATAAATACTCCAGCGCCCCAGCTATGAAGGAGCGGGGCGAAGTTGAGTCTTTGTTAATCAAGGCAGATATTAGAATCCCTGGAAATGCGGTGGGTACCAGTTCTCATAGAATCCACACGGTAGCGTAGGATAATCTTGGAATTTTTCATTTTCTATAGAATTATACGAACATTTTCTATTTTCTGCCCATTTTCGATGTTTTTTCTGTCTTCTGTTAAAATGGATTTTTTCTGATTGAAAAAATCGCAAATTTGTGATACCGAGTGACATCTGGAAGATTTGTTCCTTCAACCGATGAAGAACTGTCTACAATGAAAGAAGAATTAATGTTATGGAAAGCTGCTGACTATTCATACGATCTGAGGAACGAAATCCATAGGTATTAAGAAAGTTCATGTAAGGAGTAATAAAATGTAAAAATTGAGCTCACAAAAACAGTACTAGGGCAATATGGATTAGAGAGAAGATAGCTGTTGGAAGCTGCTGCTCGTTCAAATGTTATCGATATCCTCAAATCTCGAAAACCCTTCATTATATACAGTACAACTGCTGCCAACTGTGGCCCATTTGAATATTGCTTGATCCACAGCTCTTCATTTTTGTGGAGTTATTCCTGTGCAACTGAGTGGATATTACTGCATCACATACTAAAAGGATTGCTAAGGCTAAAATATGCTTCCAGAAGTGGTTCAGTGTGTTTGTCTGGCGCCTCAACAACCCCGATGAGGAACGGTGGAGCGTGAGAGAGGGCAGCACTCAGAACGTCGTAGGGCCGCGTCCCCGTACCCACCACTCAGCGAGGCGGGGCCCCCCTCCGCGCCTGGCGCCCAACAGGTCCCCGCCCCAGCCCCATCACTCATAATAAGCGCGAAGCCCGGACATTCAAGCGAAAGGGCGCGGGGCCCGGGCAGAACATTTCCGCGGTGCCATCGCTTAAGTGATTGATTCCTTGTATAACGATCTGCGGGAACCTTCCCTCCCACACCCTGGGTGGGTGCTCTACCTTTCTCCAAAATTTTCGAAACCCTATGGTGGGTGTCCCATTCAAATCTATTCGATAGACTGGGGAACTTACCTTACTGCCACCGCGCGAAGTGCGCGATGATGTAAGTACTTACTCGAGGCTGCCTGCTGTGAACTTATCATAAAATTGTGCTCCGTATGTGGCACGGGTTTGATTCTAGCGTTCAACGTGTAATACGATTTGCCTGAGCGAACATGTTTTCCTCTGTTTCGAATTTTCCCTGCAGGACCGAGCTAACAAAATTTGGTGGCGCCCCCGCCTCGCGCCTGATGATTCTCCGCTCGCAAAACATGGCCCCCGCCGCTCGCCCTTGGTCGGAAATTCCCGGGCACACGCCCCTCCGACGTTCTGAGCAGGCGCGCTGCGATGCTAACGCCGCGTCGCGGCCGCGCGCGGTAAACGGAGATGACTCAGGTACTCAGGGCGACGGCCGGCGAACCTCTATGCCGAAAACGACGGCCGGCGCCCCACATTTCGAGGGTGCCGGCCAGCGGCGAACCATGCTGCATGCGACGCACACGCAGCGCGGATATTGGCTCGCCCGCGAACCACAAAACACGCCACGCCATCTTCAATTCGGCCGGTTGGAAAGACAATTGATAATGATCACGACTGATCTCGTCGTAACGTGGTTATCACGTGCACAGCCGGTATAAAAGGCGCCTCATCTCACTAGAGTCCTCAATCGGCATTCTACTGCCGGCCCTGGAAGGTGACTTCGAGTCACTCTCCGGAGGCCAGCATATTTTTGACTGCTGAGGGGATAGGGGTATCCCCACGGCTGGGGGGGGGCGGCGGTTTTCGCCGCGATCCGCGGGGAGGGTGGTTCCTCACCGCAGACTGCGGCGGACCGAGGCGGGGCGTTTCTCCGCCGTGGGGCCGGGGTGACATGCTTGAGGTAAACAATAGTACAGATAATGATCGCGGGCCATCTGGTAAAGGTCGGCGGGCCGTCGACATACGGCTGGCCGGCGAACCAAAAGCGGGCGGCCGGAGGACGGAGACCGCGGGCCAACTGGGAAAGGTTCGCCGGCCGTCGTCCTGAGTACCTGAGGAGGGCGGCGGCCAGGTGGTACGCCGCGCGCGGCTGGGAGCATGCGTTGCGTGTCGCGTCGTACCAGCAAGCGTTGATTGAGTCATTTTCTTTCAACGAGATGTTCGGAAACACTCATATGATATGTTCAGTGCAAGAACTTAACATAAATGAGGTTCATAGAAGCGAGTGTCTATCAGTAACATAAAATGACTTCTTTTGCGCCTGATTTCTGTGAATATTTTAAGTTCTAATAGGAATCACTACGAATGCCATATGTCTGGGCTATTATCAATGAGATGCGATGTCCTGGCATCCCAAGACCGCTCTTAAACTAGAATGCAGTCATTTTGTTTGTGTTAACCCACGGTGCATCGATGAATCGAAAGTGGCACGCTGCGACGCAACACGCGTCGCTTGTCATCGCCGCGCGCGGCGTACCACCCTTCCCGCACCCACCTGAGGATCCATCCTTCCCGAAGCTCCATACCTACATTCGAACAGAAGTGCTGATTGGAGAGAAATTCAAATAATTCCTGCATGGATATTCCTAAGGCCCCGGTCATAGTTGGTGCTATTTGCATCTGCATCCCCCCGCACCCCCCAACACCCCCCCGGTCGATACGTATGTTTAAAATGATGGAGTGAGGTTGAGAAAATCACTCGATGCATCCAACTAGATATGACGATGATTACGTGGCCAACAGGATTGCACCTGTTCAGAGAAATAGTGAAGGCGAGTATGGTGAAGTCACGGAGGTAGCAGTGAGGTTAGCTTTCTAGTGATACGCAATGTTTTATCTTCGACCCGCCCACCCGGTGATTTTCTCATCCGCCGTCATCCACGTATTGCATGGATATCGACCGCGTTGGATACATCGAGTGATTTTCTCAACCTCACTCCATCATTTTAAACATACGTATCGACCGGGGGGGGAGCGGGGGGGATACACCGAGTGATTTTCTCAGCTTCACCTCACCATGTTGTTCATACGTATCGACCGGGTGGGTGTTGGGGGGTGCGGGGGGGATACACCGAGTGATTTTTGCATCCCATTTTCAATGCATTCTGTGTGTATCGACCGGGCTGGAGGCGTCGGCTCATCCAACTATGACCGGGGCCTAAACGTTTTAGCTAGTTTCTCCTTACGGTTGAATGATTTCTCTATATACCTGAGCTTACCTGGCCCCTAACCATGTGTGCACTTTCTAGGCTCACCAAAAATCGATTTAAAGTGCAAGTGCTCTGCCTCTTGCCTGCTCCCGCGATAGAGCACCCGTGTCGGTGCAGGAGCAGGCAAGTGCAGGCAATCGCACCCCCACTCAACTCGAAGGCAGAGCCCGAGGAGTGATCACTCAACAATGTAATGAATCGGTCTAAGCCCACCTCGAGACGACTCGTATGTGCCGCTGGTTTGATTTTGGCGTTCAACATTGCGTCGGAGCCGTCGTCTGTCGGCACTGCGCACGCGAAGCAACACGCAGCGCGGCGATAAGCCCAGCAGTTCAACGAATCGTTCTCATCAGTTCAACTCCTCGACAAAATAGCCTCAGTAGTTCAACTCGAACGGCGTTTACCCCAAAAGTTCAACACTGCGAATGTCTGAGCTGCTATGGATGGAGTCTTACGGGGTCAAAAACGGTTTTTGCCAGAGTATGCATTGGCTTGGTCACCTCACATTTGAACCGTACCCACGGCATTCGCTGGCGCGCTAACTCGCACACCAATGCCCAAACGGTAAACGACAAGTGAGCCCTTAAACAACGCCAACTCAACGATTCAAGCTACTTAATATCAAAAGAACACCAAGAAGTCCATACATTGAGCAGAACTTTTAGTGAAGAAAACACGCAGCAAAGACAGAGAGAAAGCACAATTTTACAGGTTGGAAAACAACACCTTGCATGAGGACGACGGCCGAGCAAATGAAGCAATCGATAGCGCGGCGCGGTTTGTTGCCACGCGGCGTCAATTAGATGTGCAGGAAATACATTCCAACTGCGTCCTTTAGTTGCAGTGGCGCGCTCTTTACTCGTTTGAATCACCATCTTGCGTCACAGCCATCGGCATGATTACCACTGAAGATACCTGTGTGTAATTGTATTTGGGTGTCTTGGAAGCTCTTACTGTTCGAAAAGTGCAGTGTCTCATTCATCGACCACTTTTCTGTTGATTAGGGGAGTTCGAGAAGGAATAGTAGGTCGTTTTGGCTATGGAGAAACATCATTAACCGAAATTTAGACATTTTTTTTGTAGTACAACGTATGCATCATTCCATTCTTGTAGAAATCCGCGACGAAACGATGATACCGGTATCACCGTTGTGTCGCTGCTTCGTAAAAAATAAGATGGATGATATATCCATTATTTTTCCAATATTTTTTTCCATTCTAGTTCGTGCGCTTGGCTGAACCTTAACGGATTTAAAGGTCCCTGTATAATCGATGAGTTCAGGCAGTCATATGACGGTTTCGTAATGACACCTGCGGCTCCTCCTTACGAAGCTCCATCACCAAAGGCGAAATTTCGTAACTTACATAGCATTTTTGGGAGTGGAACCATCAAGGTGAATGGCATGAGAAGGACGTCGACTGCAAAGACAGAAATCATGAGTGGGTTTAGTTCATCAGTTACGTTTTGTTTATGATTTGTTCGCGTTCAAAGTATTCCTTAAGTATCTGCTGTTGTAGAAGAAGCAGAAAAGGCATATTTTTTTCACATTTCGATTTGTTTGTTCATTCTGAACTGTCACCTTAAAGAACACGCTTCACCTTTTGCGAGCGAGTAGCGGTAAAAAAGCTTCGTGGGCCGGTTGGCTTCTAAGGTAAAAACGCCCGTCGGTGTGATAACCCATAAATGTCCGATTAAACGCGAAACTCCGAGCCAGGGAATTTGTCACAGCGGATGTGAAATAAAAAACTGGCGAGCTATACTATAGTGGAGTCCACCAAGAGTGTCTCATTCACTTAGCAGTAAGAAGCGGTCGGCTGGGGATCAATGTTCATGAATCACGCTCTATACCGATTGAGCGAGAGCGGTTTTGCTGCAACGCCTTTCATGTTCATTGATCTCCAATCGACCGCTCCTGATTGATAAGTAAATGAGACACTCTTGTTTGACTCCATTATACTACTGCGAGTATCTAAAGACGATATGCCTTGTTCGACATTTCTCCTCTAGTAAATTCCTGTCGAAACATGTCTGAACACGGTTGGTCGATAAGTATGATTTGTTCGGCAGCCGAGCACGCGCCCGAAGCTCCATAGTCGCTTTCGATACGATTTTAAATCTAAGAGATCAAATGGGTGTCAGGAGCATCCACTTGCAACCACCACCACCAAAGGGTTTCCAAATTGAGTGCGGACTTTTTCTAAAATTTGTAGTTCCCGTTTCTTTGTCAAGCTGATAGTTTACTGTCGCCCACAAATTACTCAATGTACCCTCTGTTTTCTGTTTTGGAGTGAAATTTCGTTCCGCTTTTCCCACGCGCCTGCGCGCGTGTGCTGCTTCTCCTTCCCCATACTTTCTCGCTATCTCTACCCTCGCTCCGCACAAGTGCGGAAAGGAAAAGCACATTTGATTCCGAAATTTTTCTAACATGTTTGAACAAGTTAAACATCATTCAGCACTGGAGACAGCACTTTTGCTTTTCTTCAGTGAAAAATTTCATTTCGTTTACTACATGGAAACCCGTGTGACCGATAACAACTCAAACAAAAAAAGCTAGCCACTATTCTTACCGAGGGTTGGCAGGGGGCAAGAATATATGATATATAAATAAATAACATTTGGAAAACGTGGGACCCTTCGAATTATGAGACTATAAAAATCGCTAGTGGGGCAAAAGATAGCTAAATGGGATGAGATGAAATTAGTGGTGTTGGTGATTCACTATACAATAGTCTTTTTCTTTGTCATTCAGAAGAATGCCACGGAATGGAGAGTTGTGAAGAGGAAGATAACCAGTATTCAGGCGAGCGGCACTACTTTCACTCGTTTAGTGAGAATGGTAGGTTGAGAGTGGGTAAAAATCATTCACACTTTACGGAATGGTTTCAGTCGTGGCTCGTTAATTTATAAAATTTTTGGCACATTTAGATGACAATCCCAGCACGTCAGGAAAATGCTTGGGGGATAGGCATATCGAAGTCAGTGATGAGGATGGCGACGTATGCTATTCTCGTCGTCAAAACATGAGGAAGACAGAGGCTGAAGGATTGAGGATGTCAATCGGAACAGATACTATTAGAGAGGATGATCTTCATCTGCAGGAAGGGTGAGTTGGACTTCAGAAGTTCATTATCTACAACTTAATACTACTTAGCTTTTACAAACGAATAAGGGTCCTTTCGTGAAGCGCGTTTCCGAAGAGGCTGCATATGGTATGCTTCCACCTTACTTTGGGATTCATGTCGAGTTTTTGCCCTGCGTACTATCTGAATAATTTTACACTGGTTCATAAATCTGCAGGGTAGGTGAGGCTCGTCGATATTTTCTGCGAGCTCAATGGAAAGAAGTTTCTGTGATAATTAGAGTTCATCTGCGTCAGTGCGGCGCTCTGTTGACTCTCATTATAGTGAGGAAATTCATTACGATGGGGGCATGCAATATTTTTGTTGTTCAGATGTATCGAATCTATTCTGGATGATCGTTATCCTTTTCTCGATGGGAAAAATCGTCGCAATTACTATATTATTCGGAGAGGTTGGTTTTTTATCTGTTTGTGCAGTTCAGATTTGAAATGCTGCTCTCCCTACAAAATATAAAATTTTTAGATGGTCGCCTTGCAGAAGTCTTTCGTACAGATCTTGTCGACAGACTTCGAAAAGGGATAGGTGCCAATGAGGATAGCGACGATGAAGATGCACCCGGAAATGGGTTGGCGCGCATTCTAGACAGGTATGTCATCTTTTGAAGACACAAACGTTTTTCCACTTGCTATCGCCAGGCCATACTTTGGGTGAATTATTCTCATACACGCTTCCTTATCCAATGTCTCATTAAGTCTCCGTGCTCGGTATCCTCAGTAATCGAATCTGCTCTTGTGAGGCCATGTTCAGTGCAGTACCTGTTTTCTTCCCCACTCTGTATCTCCAAAATAGACAGAACTCTTTTCGAAATATACCCTGTCGTTTATAGTTGTACATGAACGAAATTTTGGAAAGATTTTTCTCAATTTTTTTCGTTCGTTCGAACATTCGTCGAACGAATTTTTTCCAGATCCCGTTCGTTCTAAATTTCGTCGAACAAAAATTTTTCAATTTTCGTTCGTTCGAAATCCGATTTCTCGAAATTTTTTTCGAAATCCGTTCGTTCAGAATATCATACAAATTTCGAAAAAAACTTCGAATTTTCCGACAAGTTTCGAAAAAAAAATCGAAATTTTCGACGAATTTTGAAAAAAAAATACGAAATTTCGATTAGTTTCCGATTTCGTTTGTTCGACCTCCGAAATTTCGAAAATTTTTCGATTTTCGTTCGTTCGAATTTTTTTCGAACGAAATTTTTCATTTTTCGTTCGTTCGAAACTATTTCGAACGAAAAAATTTCGATTTTCGTTTGTTCGACATTTTTTTTGAAATTGTGCAACTAAACTGTCGTTACCTTAGATGGCGGGCAGAGTGGAGTAACGGAATACAGATTCCTCTGCGATCCAGCAACATCAACTCAGCTGAAGTTCGCGAATCAGCTGTCAAACGTCCTGCATACAACTCGAATCGGTCTGTTTCCTTTCGTGTCCTTTTTTTTCGTTTTTTCTGTATGCTTCTTCCTTTTCAGGGTTCTGAAAAAAAGACGAGGGTTAATTGCGGAATTTGTGGCGAATCCGTGCAATCCTGTCTTAACGTCTCCTCTACGCCTTTACGAAAGCTGCTGTTTGGATGAACGATGGGTACAACTTTTCAACGAGGTACAGATTCATCATACCCCACGCTGAACTGTTTATTGTGATCATTCCTGCATAAGCGCGAGATCAGGGGAACACAATCTTTCTACTTCAGCGTCGTTCACTTTTAAAGTGCTCATTGTTGCCTATGGAGGACTTCCTCGAGGTGATGAACCATTTCGAAGTTGAATGCTATAAGGTAAGGTTTATTGCGCACTTGGTTTAGTCACTGCGACTCCCCGTGGCAGTCGGTCGAAAACCGCCGTAGCTGGTTGCAAAGGCCTTTCGACAAGTTTTGTCGAGCCAATGAACGAGTGGCGATCAAGTCTGCTTTCGTGGCAGCACCTTTCAGCGGTTTTTCGATCGTGAGCTACGATATACCACCCCAGCGTTGTCCTATTACTCGACTAAATTGTACGAAGACACCATATAGGCTGCAAAAAAGCTAATTTTGCGTGATTCCAACGCGTGCGGATGTAGTGCGAAGGTCAAAAACAGCGAGAGGTCGTGGGCAGACGGAGATAGCAGGTCCGTTCGCGCAAGTGATGGAAATTTCAATTTTTTTAGAGGATACTTCAGTCGTTATACGACTTGAAATTCCTCATATCAGATGTATGGTTTCCGTTTTCATTTTTGTCTGGCGCATGGACCAGGCGGCTGGCCGTGCGGGGTTGGCGGCCTCATTGGAGAGATTGAATTCGCGCGCGGTGATCTACCGTCGCAGCCCCGTCCATTCATCAGACTAAAATGATTGCGCGAACTCTACATCAAGCAGGCTACAGCCACCTTTGGGTTTCTTCCGCTTCCCCACTTCCTGCACATTAGGTACATATCGACCAGCCAGCTAAAGTCATTCGACCAATCATGACCGGGGAATGCAACAGTGAACAGTTTTCTCTGTTCATGTATTTATTCAGAACATTCATCGCAAACTGCTGGAACCCTTACATTCGCCTAGTTCTCGGCTTGAAGATGCAGATGAAGAAGCAGCTTGCGATATTTGTCGAGCGGTAAGGGTCATTCTTCAACGGACTTTGTTTTTTTTTTATGATAATCTATGTCTGATTCTGAAGCTTGTTCTGAAGAGATTATTGCTCCAGGTGGATAGTGAGCCGGATGACGAAATGGTGTTTTGTGACGGTTGTAATCTCTGTGTTCATATGTCATGTTACGGCCTACAAGAACTACCTCCCAATGAATGGTTGTGCATGAAATGTCGTTTTTGTAGGGGTTAGTTTTCCTTTTCTACTTTACTGATTTCTGATAATTTCCTTAAGCATTAAATTGGGAAAACATCACATATTTTGCATCATCATGATTACTGTTGAGGTTATGTTGAAATTACTTTTTTCATGATTTCGTAGTTTTTCAGTCCGTCAATACAGCATTCCGAGTGAAACAAGTATTACTCTACTTAATTCTTCTCACTTCCCACATTGGAGTATTCTTCGAAAATTCGATCGATGGAAGCAGTGTGCGGCGGGCCTGTTTTTTTACTCGCCGAGATGAGGCGGCAGCGACACGTGATTCGCACGTGGCTGGCTTGAGTCTCCAACGCCAACCCCTCTCTCAACATCTACGAGGTGTTAGGGGTAACGCATTGCTCAAATCCGAGCGGTTACGCGTATGATGCGAGAAAATTGAATATGGAGGGCGTATTCGAAACTGAACAACCAACACTTCAAGCTTAATGTTAGTACCTTTTATTAGAACCTAGGTTTTTGCAGCCTTACCCTGGTTTAGGTTCATGGACTTACATGTTTTCTCCACCATCACGCGGTTTCTGTAGCGATCTTCGGGTTCTTTTTACTCAGAACTTCGTTCCGGCCTTTCCGGTGCGAAAAAAAACAGCATTTCGGGCGACCCGGACACTCAAAAATCGGGGTCAGATTTCTTTCCGGGCGACTCGTTGTCCCTTCGATGGTTACCAGCCACCCGGTTGACGAAAATTGCTTCCTGGGTGACGCGAAATTGCGCGCGAATGTTCAATAACGGACGATTAGTGTACAATGTACAATTTTTCGCATGACTCGAATCATCATTTCGAGCGACTCGGAGGAGCAGCGGTTGGTCGCCCTTTATTGGGTAACCGGTATACTTGGGAAAACCTGTATAAATCTTCAAATTTCGAATTTTCGAATATATTCGAAAATCATCTGTTTCGAATTTCGTTTTTTCGAATATACTCGAAAATCAAAATTTTCGAATTTAAAGTTTTCGAATAAATTTGAAAATAATTTTTTTTTCGAATTTCAAATTTTCGAATATATTCGAAAATGGAATTTTTCGAATTTCGGATTTTCGAATATATTCGAAAAATAGATTTTTCGAATTTCAAATTTTCGAGTATAATCGAAAATCAAATTTTTCGAATTTTCGAATATTTTTTTCTCGAATTTTCAAACACTATTTTCTATTTTTCGGATAAATTTTCTCGAATTCAAAAATGATAGCTTCGATTTCAAAAATTAGTTTTGAGCTGTCATTTGCTGGGTCAGTCGCGGAGCTGTTGAGGCTTATGACACTGCAACTGAATCGTGTCGGCGCAGTGATGATCGCGGATCCGCCGTGGTACTATCGCGGCACAGTCGAGAGTAGCGGTACTTTTGCAGCACTTTCGCAGCGAGTTTTCCCTGAGGCGGGCTGAGTTGGGAAAAACCGCTGCAAATTTTTCCTTTTTTTAATTTTTCAAGCACCTTATGTCTTCTTTTTCTGTAGCTCATTTTCAGGTTTTTGATAAAAAAACATTATGTCTCGAGTTGTGTTCTATTATTCTTGAAATGTTTCACTAGCATTACTGCATAAGAATATTGATGTTTTGGCCAAATTCGCTCAACTGTCAAAACCAAATCTGTCTAAGCTCAGAAGGTACAGAAATGGACGTCGATTCGCTAAACACAACCCATCATAATCACTGGAAGTCAGTATTTTTGGAGTAGTCATTGTAGATTAGTTAACTCAATCGCTCCCCTACGTATTCCAAAAATTTGTTTCTTGGGGAATGGGGGGGGTTTTGGAAGCTAAAACTCCGGTACTCTCTATATCTGGCTGGCAGCTACGTAATAAATGTGAAAAAGAGAGAAAAACAGTTTGCATTGGCTGGCCGTTCAAGCCAGCCTATCCAACCGATGGAGCACGTAATACGGTGACGAAATATTTCACGCGATCCAAGCGTGCGCTATCCCCAAAGCAGGCGTCGGGTGAATACTCAGACAATGGGTGCGGACTGACTCCTGGCAATCAAGCAAGTACGCCAGCAAGTTGCGGGCAGATCGCTGCCAATCGTGGCCTCGCCGGGCGGATCGCTGCGTTTTGGCGGGCGGATAGCAGCACCTGGAAAAGTTGATCACACTAGCCGTTGATCGCCGGCAAGCTCTAAAGCGGCTATCCGCCCGCAACCTGCCATCGATCCGCCCGTCACTGCTTTGATAGCCAGCGATTCGCCCGCTCAAATTTTACGCGGTGAAACTTGTCAATCATTGACTACTTCTTTTCTGGTATCCTTATCATGCTCAGAGTAAACAAACCGAAGGGTATAAAAGGCACTCCATCGCACTGAATGCTCACTCGGCATTTCGAGGCCGATCCTGGAAGGTGACTTTAAGTCACCTTTGAAGGATCACTCAGAAGCCGGAGAATAATTCTTGGCAGCTCGAAATTCGAAAAATCATTCGAATATTTCTCGAATAATATAATTTGGTCCGAAGTATAGTAACCGGAAAGCGCGGTCCCAGGTTCTGAGCAGACAGGGAGAGTTTACTTGTATACTAAATGGCTTACGCTCGACTCAAATATCCTATCCCCGTGGTCCCTACTTTGCAGAGTTGTCGACTTTTGGCGGGTTTACGCCGGGATATTCCGCTGCAAACCCCAAGTTCCAATCTGAAGTAATTTACAATTGATTACGCAACCATTCTGGAAACACGCCCAAACCCATGTGCCTCATAATCATTATTAGGAGCACCTCTACTATAATTAAAAAGCCATTCACGAACGCAGGCATTTAAGTACACTTCCAGGAAAACCCTTGTCCGCGATCTAATTCACTGTTAATGTCTTTTTCTTTACATCGTTCACCTTTTTAAATTTCACGACAAAAATAAATCTTACTACGCTTCAGGAGGTCTGAGAAAATCGCAAAAAACCAAATCACGCTCCTATAAGGGGTTTGAGAACATGCCGATATTTTTCTGTTGGAGTGGGGGGGGGGTTGAGTAAAATTGACGACATCGTTTCGTTTTGTGAACATTGATCTATTTAATGACGAGATCATTGTTCACGAGTCGAAGAATGTTACTAATGACTACTAGCCATCACACTCACCGATTGATTGGTTTGCTTCTATCATCCATGCGGCTATTCATTATGAACAAGATCGCGGCCGCAGCCATATCGTTGCAACACCCTCCAGCGTAGAAATTGAGCGGTCTTCCTCTACCCGACGTGGAAATTTGTGCGGCTCCCTCGGTCGTGGGTGTGGATTTCAAATCATAAAGAAACTGGCGAAATTTGATGATTCCGTGGGCAAATTACCGTTTTTATATTTAAAACTGGTTTTTAACGTTTTTTAAATACAATTTTTTTCGTGGTTTTGTTAGTATGTACAACAAATGTGTACAGATAGGTCGTGCTTCAACACGGTCCACACTAGAGCTCAATCACGTATATTCTTTATGCAACAAAAAAATGCACAAATAGTATAGATAAAAATGCGATCAAATAAAACACATCAGGAATGAGGGTATTGATGCGATTGAGGGAAAACCGCCCGATCATACGTCCCGTGAGGCAATGAAGAGATGAGCAAAGACGGATTTTGGGAAATGCAGTTCACTAAATTGATTTCCCTGCAACCCACAAATCATGCCTAAAGAGAAAACCCAATTCCACTAAGGAAACCAGAAGGGGGAGAAGGCGAGACCCGAAGAATAAAAACTTCCTTCCTCGTACACATCCCTTCTTATACGGACATTCGCGCGCAACCACTCAACCTATCGTGGGCGGAGCCTATGACCATCGGTTTGGTCTACATTGCCCTACGCTTGAACGGCAATCTGGTGGCCTGCGCTCCATCCACATCAATACCCGACAAGTAGTTTCTAAATAGTTTTTCTTTATTTTCACAAATCTTTGCATAGCCGAATATCAACTATTCTTGCATGGTGACCGGCGTTGGCTGTGGCCCCCCCTCTGTGATTTATCTTCTTCTTCTCAGCCATGAACAGAGCATCGCATCAAAGGCGTAGGAAGCTAGCTACTTCACACGGCTTGCACCATAGATCTCGAGCAGATAACATTGTAGGTCTGGCCGGACATGAAAATAGATGCAATGAATCATTCAAAATGTTTCTTTCCCTGAGCTTCATTTTATATCGATGTTTTTTCTTCTATCAACCATGAAAGCTCTTGCTTGTAGATTTATTGGCAACGTTTCGGGCATTAAGCCCTTCTTCAGGCCAACTGAAAAACGAAGCAAATCGACTATTAAACAACAATGCAAGAACACCACGACTAACCTTATCCCTTTGGCAGGGGTCACAACCCAAAAGGGGGTACGCGCTGCGTCTGCAATGGAAAGGTCAGGAATGATGTGGGATGGATGTCGACGCATCATGCTAACCTACCGAGTAGCAGGAAGGTAGAGGGAAATGAGATGAGATGGAGGGGTTGGAGGATGTTGATCGTACAATCAGCGAAGTGCTTCTTAACAATATCCTCATAATGTTATCAGCCTTACTGCAGTTCTCATTTCTTCCTTTATATTAATTTGCGGTGACCTCTTCTTGATTTCCAAAGCCTCCTTTATCTTGCGTTCCACCGGGTCTGATAGGTTCCGGTGGAGAATGGTAACGAGGAGTGGTGGGGCTTGTTCCATTGCATGCCGAAGAGTCCGGTGACGAGAGAATGGGCTATCTATATAGCTTTGAGGGCTACGTAGAGCTCTGACATGTTCGTCCATTCTGCATCGAAGAGTTCTGCCGGTTTCTCCTATGTAGAACTGCTGACAACTAGAACATTCCACCTTGTAAACAATCCCGCTCAAATGGCACATCTGCTTTCCACCTGTGCAAATCGCACAGTTGTTTCGGTCGCACAGGTTTTCATATAATCGTGAGGAGGTGAGAAGGCGACGTAAAGAGGGAGGTGGTCTGAACGTCAGGTTTATGGGAAGGCCTGATCGCTTTACAACGCGATTCACGTCCATTGCGAAGTGATCTGTGATGAACGGGATTGTCAGTGAGGTTCCATTCGATGTTCGATGAGGTCTCCAGCATCGATGGTGTTCTTCTCCGTAACCGTTTTGATTCAAGATTTCTCGAACTTCAGTCTGAATACTTTGCGAATCTATAGACGTGAGCTCAGTAGAAGTTCGGATGATTTGGCGGACCACATTCGCCTTCATATACGTAGGATGACAGCTCCGAGAATGTATAAGTATGCTCTTCGAGGACGGTTTCCTATGCCACATGTAGCTGACTGTGCCATCTACGATTTTGACCTTTGTGTTGAGGAAAGGTAGAAAACCGTCCTGAGATGGTTCTTCCGAGGTTAACCGTATTGATGGGTGCGAAGTGTTCAGTCTTGCCAAGGTTTGTCTTAGTGTCGTTCTGGATTTCCCAACAACGAAGATATCATCGATGTATCGTCCATAATACAACACTCTCCGCGATAAGACAGATCGTTCCAGACTGTCCATAAATGCTATAGCAAGCACCGGAGCTAGTCTACTTCCCATCGCGAGTCCTCTGGTCTGCTTATAATAGTGGTTATGAAATCGGAATGTGCTCATTTCAACCACACATTGCAATAGTTCTTTGACATCTTCTACGCTAATCCCGAAGAGCTGGAAGTTATGGCTGTGCTGACGAAGTAGATGTATGCTGTGTTCGACAGCTCTTCGCGTATCAACATTCGTGTACAAAACAACCACGTCGAAGCTCTGATAATCCAGCCTTGGACACCCATCGAAATTGTGTTGTCCCAACTGCTCCAGAAACTGCTGCACGTTTCTCAGATGAAATGGTACAAATCCAAGCAACGGCGACAATATTCTTCGTAACAGCCAACTAATCCTATCCGTCGGACCACCACACGATGAGACTATCGGTCTTGTTTTGATAGAGTTTAAATCCAGGTCGCTGCCGTCATCGTTTCTGATCAACTTGTGGGTCTTGATCAGTTGGTAGTAGGTTGGAGGGCTTGAATTATTCGGCAGAATTTGGGCCAGGATACTTTTATCCAATTTCGATCCGAGGACTCATGTCCTCGGATCATGTCCTGCAATGAATCATGTCCTGCACATTCACAATCAGGGCATCTATCAGGGACTGACTGATCAATCCGGTGAGCGTAGGCCTTTAGATATGTGGAGTGGCCGCATCGCAGACCAGCGAGGATTGTTCGGGTGCGTCTCGGTAGATCGGCTTCGCTGTCGTCGACTCGTGGGGGCACGCCGCCATAATTTGGGTTAGGCTGAGCATCAGACAGGTACTCTGCCACAAAGCGCGTATGCTCCGCCATCTGGAGTCTTCTGCGGGAGAGCTCGGATGTAGTCCAGCGTTGCTTATCGACATCAGACAGGGAAGCATTGAGCGGCGTGCGTATGTTTCTTGGTTGGGGGCCGGACGACAGAAGATGGTAGTTTGGATGGGTCGGGCTCTTGACAAAACTTATGAGAAACTGCTGAGACTGGAGTAAGCAGTGCTGTTTCACAGGGAGTAGGCCGGTTTCTTGATGAAGGTGCGGAATAGGCGTCGATTTGTGACATCCAGTAATAAGCCTGAGGGCAGTATTCTGTGCTCTCTGCAGCTTGCACCAAGAGGGTTCAGAGAGATGTCGAGTCCAAATAGGGGCGCCATATTCCAAGACCGGCTGGACCATGGCTCTGTAAGTCGTACGTAGTACTTCCTTCATGCTGTCCCACGAGGTTCCAGCCAAGGCGCGAAGAATGTTGTTGCGCGAGTTGGCAGAGGCAGCTCGTATACGCGTATTTTCATGAAATCTTAAAGAGGGGTCCAGGAAAACTCCCAATAGTCGAGGATGCTTAGACAGTGGCAGCTCTTGCCCATCCCACATGACTCTGGGATGAAGCCGATGTTCAATAGTAGCCGTTGTACATAGTGTAGCACTTGATTTGGAGGCAGAGACAGTCAGCGACTTTGATTTAAGATACACTGCCAGGGTCCGTAAGTAGTCATTCATGGTAGCAGTGGCTCGATCAATAACTGAGTCCGTGCTTACGATGGTGATGTCATCAGCGTACAGGCACAGATGAATACCAGTTGGTGGAACAGGAATATCAGATAGAAATAGCGAAAATAGGCTAGGGGATAACACTCCGCCTTGAGGGACACCGGCTTTCAGAGGAACCGAAGACGACAGATGTCCGTCGAACTTGACACGAATAGACCGGTTCTTGATAAAGCTATTAATCCACCTTTTAGACCAACTGGGCACGTCCGATTCCAGAATGGATTTTGAGAGGAGCGGAAGACTGACGCTATCAAAATCCGCCGCAAGATCTATGGCAACGACGAGGCTTCTACCAGCTGGGGTCTTGCGGTTAAATCCAGCGATTATGTGCTCGGTGATCGACGTCAGGGCTGTGACTGTGGAATGCTCCTTCTTGAAACCATGCTGGTGGGTGTTGTGCTGTAGACTGCTTTGGAGGAGCGGATTGAGAAATCTTTCCGCAGGCTTGGCAAGGGGGGAGAGGAGGGAAATAGGGCGGTGAGAGGCAGCCTTATCCGGCGGCTTGCCTGGCTTGGCGATGGGGATGACGACAGCTTGTTTCCAGCGGGCCGGAATAACACCAGAACTGAAAGACGAATGAATAAGATCAGAGAGCAGTTCGTAATAGGATTCAGGAATATGTTTGAGGTGAACAGCCGAAATCCCGTCGGGTCCCTCAGCACGCGAATTTTTCATCGATTTGATGACCTTGTCGATGGCGGAGGGAGAGATGATAGGGACATCTAGTCGACTGAGCTTCCTGACTGCTCGCATTGTTCGTCTGTGTTGCTTATCCCGAGGCGATGATGCAGATGCAAATAGTTCGCCGAGGAGACAAGCAGCTTTGTATCCATGCTCGAATCTTCCAGACGGAAATTCTAGCATGTTGCGATCAGTACTCATCTTTTTGCCTGAAAGCTGCTTCAAGGTGTTCCAAGCTTTTCTGGCATCCACGGCAAAATCGATCGACTCGGTGAGCTCTTTCCAGCGTTGCTGCTTGTGTTCATTTAGCAATGCGGTGATGTTTTCCGACAGCTGCTGTATCGCTGGATCATTGGGGTCCGATCGTCGCTTGTCATCTCTCATAGTGATTAGTTCAAGCACTTCACTGGGCACGTTCGGGTGAAAAGTCCTCACACGTCCAGTAGGAATAGCAGCTTTGGTAGCACGTCCTATGGCATCCACTATGAACTTCTTCTTGTCGTAGACTGAGCCGTTCCATGGGTAGCTGGCCGCCTGGTTGAGCAATACCTCTTTGAATAAGTCCCAGTTAGCCTTACGATAATTAGAATAGGACTTACAACGAGAGCCAGAGAACGGAGCAAGCAAACTATTAAGTGACAGATCCAATGATATCATTATGGGAACATGATCACTGGCCAGTGCCACATCAGTAGACCAGGTACAGGAAATAGCTAGCGAGGATGATACAAAGGTGATATCGGGTGAGGAAGGCCTACCCACTGCCGTTAGGCGAGTGGGAGAATCCTCATTGATGGGAACAAGATCACAATCATCAGCAAAAAGCTCTACGAGTTCCCCTCTATTGTCAGGCTCAAGAGGAGAAAACCACGAAGGGGAATGAGCATTAAAATCACCAGCTGTTACAACCGAACTAGATGACAAGGCAGTATGAACAGTATGTGAGTCATTTGAGGGGTCAAACGCGTTAGGGCAGGACGTGGATGGGGGTATATAGATGTTGACAATATAAAGGGGGCCACTTTGTAATACAATATGAACACCAAGACATTCAACAACATCATCAGTGGGTAGATCAATTAGGTGAGAAGGGATAGAAGATTTTACAAATGTTGAAACACCACCACCGTGAGACGTACGTGGAACATGATAAGACAAATAACCAGGGAGACGGGGAAGGGAGGGGGAAGATGCGCTAAGCTTGGTCTCCTGAAGGAGAATAACATCTGGACGAAAGCGTTCAATGTACAACGTGAGCTCAGCAAGTTTGGCACGCAGGCCATTGATATTGAGTTGAAAAATATCTAGACTATGAAGAGGAACACTAGGGGGAGAGTTAGAGCAAGAAGTACAACAATAGGCATCAGTGTAATCATTGTAGCTAGTTAACCCCGAACATTTGAGGTGTACCCAGCCAAGGCAACCACTGCACTGGATGCTCGCATGTTGAGCAGATAGTCCGCAGTGACAGCAGAGATATCGTGGTGTCTTGCTGCGCGGTCCCGGATTCCTCTCAATGCCAGCTCGTAGATGTAGAATACAGAGGAGTGTAGCAGCCAGCCAGTTACACTCCCAATACGAAAAAACTCCACATGGAGTGATTGATGTTCTTTTGATGAGCCTCCATATGTCGACTCCACAGATCCACCACGCGTAGGGTGAACATCTTGGATCCCTCTGTGATCATCGCAGCGTGATCCCAACCCTGGGTTCTATTGTGAGCGGTCGCGAGGCGGCAGCGATGAGCTGTGATCGTGCTAGTAGCTCGCTTTGACTCAGTCTACATGCCACACCCAATCCAGTCACTTTCAGTTTGTGGTTCTCATACTTGGAAGGTAGCCTGTAAAGTTCTCCTGTTTTTTTTCACGATTTTAATTGATTTGGAGATCTCGTAGTCAAGATGCTGTACCTAGCAGACGATGTTTGATCGACACGGGATCGTTTGTCGTGTCGGTGTTTTCTGCCCAGGATAGATAGACTACACGCCGCATGAACAGATGCTGAGGCGCAGACACACCGATCCGACGTTCCATTCCGCGCTGACTGTATGTGAGGGCCTCAACAATCTTGAGAAGATTTTAAATTCTGCACCTGTATTGTCCTGTAAAGCTCTTGGCTTCATTATGCAGTTCGATAATATGTGTGATATTGCGCTTTTGTAGGGCGAAATCCTCCATGCGTGCTGTGTCCGACTATCGGAGGGGCTCTTAAGCGGACGGATAAAAACAACCAGTGGGCTCATGTGGCGTGCGGGCTATGGATACCGGAATGTCGGTGAGTGATTCATTCCCATACTTCAACAAGTCGTTTTTTTATTTGTTTATTCTTAGAAGTTTCGCCTCCATACAATAGTAAGATTTTTCTGGTCGAACATAGACCAACAATTAATAAATGTAGTGAAAGACAGGGGATAGGATTCTACAAGCGTCCCGTAGAACTCATCAAAGCAAAATCGCGCGTGGTAAGGAAATGGAGGAACATTTTTGGGAGGGTTCAACACCACAATCATGTGTCAAACTAGTTTTGCGCAGCGCCTCAGTCCTTATCGTGTTTGATTTTGCTGTGATGGGTTTCACGACTTCGGTCATGGGTGGCCAATCGGGTAAAGACAGCCCGGTCAATAAACAAGAAAGACATCGATGGGGGGGGGGGGTGTGAAAACATATTACTCGGTGTGGATTGATATGCGATATGAATATGAGATTGGATAACATATGCATGATTTTATTTCAAATATTTCATACATATTGATCGCGTCGACCACACCGATCGTAGACAACCAAACCGTATTTCCAGTCATTCCGCTTCATTTCACTGCTTTTCTTTACTTCAAATCATTTTGCGCCAAATCGCGTCCTCAAGTATTCCAAGGCATTTTTTACTGAAGTTATTCTTCCATTTTCTCGGAAATATGGCAATGCCAAATCTTGATTTTGTCAGGGAGCTAAAGGCAGTGTTCACGATGAATATCGCTCTCAAGTTCAACCCAAAAATTGGATTGTTTGGTCGTGAGGTAACCAATAGTGATGAAACAGGGAAGAACAACGTTCAGAATAAGTCAGAATAGCAATTTATTAAAAATTCAGGACGAGAATCATGGGCCCTGCTGATTTCGGCAAGCGCGCGCTAATCGCGAAATCTGCACGAATCGATAATGCTAACTGCGGCAGAGTTGCTTGGCAATTTGCCATCGAAACGTGTGCGGAGTCACAAGCTCGTCCGATTGGGGGGGGGGCGGACCGGGATAGGTAGGCGCACCGGGAGAGCTTTCAAAGCCATTTCTATTTATTTCTGGCCAGTTTTCGTTGCTTTCTTCGACCCTGTCCTCTCCAGCATCTGCCAACTTAGTGTGTCACACCGAGACCTCGAGAACGAGATTTATCGTGAACACTGCCTTTTATTCATTTCCCTTAAAGGTGTCTTTCCTGACTCGACTTGTGCTCAGCGATTATTATTATTTAAAAATGCATCCTCTGACTGATTTTGCGTTTGGTTGATTGTTATAGCAATAATGTGTGGAATGAGGTTTTCGAATCTATCATCATTACCATTAACATTACCCTCCCATTACGTTTTTGCATGTAACATGCGCGTCAGCACTACATTACTGCGTTTTATGGAATGCGTATAAAATTCGATGTTTCATAGTAGATCGGTAGTGATCGATAGTGCCATGTCATCAATTCAAATTCCGATAGGAGCTAGAAGCGACGTCCTGGAGTGAATATTTGGAGACCATCTCTCCCGCCCCTTCTTGGGCATCGTCATTATCTCCTCGAGGGGGGGGGGGGTCTGAGGAAATCAAGGGGTTGGGGGGGTGGGGTAGGACCAACGATGACTTGTATCATACCTCTCGACGTAGCCTGGACCGCAGATTAACGTTTTTTTAAACAAAATCGAGCTGTTTTTCGTGCATTTTTTTTCGGATCCCAGATAACCTTTCTAAACAGTTTCGCGGCTTCTTCATCACATTTCACACTATCGAATTCAAAAAAAAACGATACCGGGGTTGCACGAAGCAAGCCAAAGCCGAATCGGGCGCCCGCTTCGGACGCGCCCAAATTTATTTAAATAAATAAGCTTATAGGTCAATATTGCCTGCATCACGGGACCACTCATTCAGGTCAACTCATTCTTCTCAAGCTCATTCTAGTTTCGACGAGTTGCTCAATTTTCCGTCCACATTTTTTAAATTCGGCATCAACGGAAAGTCTGATCGGTGTGGCAGGCAAAAAAAAATAGAGGGCTCGAAACAAATATTTGTGCGAATTGAGGAAGAGAGTGGGTTCAACATTTGTGTATTGCTAGTCACCTCGACAGTATTAACGAGGGCAGGTCCGTTGCTGCATGCTTCACTCGTATTAGGGCTTCGGCTTAGTGACAAAGGTGCGAGCGAGCAATGAGGGGCGTGGCCTTGAAAAATTCTGCGGCTGCGTCGCCGGCAACCCCGCAGAGTGTGATTTCGATTAGAGCGCCAGTTTAGAGACTTTCGTCTCATCATTTTGGTGAGTTTTGATTCCGAAACTGGAGTTTTCACTATTTGTCTGTTGACTTTTCTAATTTTCTACTCCCTGAACGTAGCCGGGTGTGACACAAACCATCTTCATTGGACATATTTGTTTATTTTAACTTCATGACAGCAAAAATGGAATTAGTACGTACAACTGATGGTGTTTGCATCATTCATGGCTGAACACTAGCGTTTTATAATAAAAACACACAGAAAATGACGAATAGTTGGAAAACTGCGAGCAAAACAAGCAAAATAACGCTCAAAACTTTGAATGATGATGCTGGCAGCGTTGAAATCATTTAATATTTGTTTGATACTTTAGGGGATTGATTACTATCGTAAATTGAGCGCAAATATTAGCAAAGAAGCTGTAAATTGGTAGCAACTCGCAAACTCGCTCGAGAATCATAATCGCGCTTGTCGCCGCGAGCTAGCGATTTCTGCGACGTGCAGACCACTATGCGGTCCCCCCTCCGTCGCAGCCTATGCGGTGTGGTTGCCTGCGCGGTCAAACTGTGTAGCTCTCCACACCCTTCATCATTGCTCGCTCGCTCGCAGATTTGCCACTGTGCCGAAGCCTTCACCGAAGAATACGGTGGTTAGCGCGTGTTGGGAAGTTTTGTAATCTCGTTTATAGTTAGATTACGAAACTTTTTAAACTTTTTCTGAGCTAATATTATAGAATGTTTTTGAAGCCTCAACGGTGCTCATAGCGATATTCTGTTCAGTCATTGTTTACGCGCTCTTTCTCTGCTTCTGTAAATCGTGGGGCTGCTTCTCCGATCCGCGATTCTAGCAACAGAAAATTTCAGGTTTGGTGACATTGAGAAGCGGGAACCAATTACTCGAGTTAGTGAAGTGAATGAGGAAAGATGGGCTGCGAAGTATGTCTGCGGTACCTTTCTTTATTTTTTCCTCTGACGACCTTTTTCTTTCAGATGTTCTATATGTGACACTAATCAAGGAGCGTGTATTAAGTGCAGCGTAAATACATGTCCTACGTTCTTTCATGCGACATGTGCTATTCGCAGTGGTTTTGAAATGCGTATTGAACAGGTAGTTTCACGGTTTAGCTCTGGAGTGAAGACCATTCGTAGCAGTATGAAACTGTGAAATTCTTCACCTAAGTGCTCTATCTTTGCTGCTTCATTTCTCATTCATCTATTTTGGTGCATGTATCTTAAATGTATTGCAGGACGTGATTTGTGATGGGGTGCGTATGATTTCTCTCTGTCCGAAACATCGCTATGCAGATCCTTTCACTAAAGAGGGGAACGTTTCAGAAGCATGTCAGGTTAGTTTCTATGTAGTAGGATGAAAGGCTGTAGATTGCAGCAAAAAAAATGATGAAATCCAGATATTACTAGACATAAGTTGTGTTCAGAGTGCTTCTGATGACGAAACCGAGGGGTACTATGGTCCAGGACCGTTGGCAAAGCTTGAGCAGAAGTTTTACTCATTCGTCGACCCTTCTACAGCCGCATCGAAGTTGTTGTTCTTCTATTATTTCTCTTTTCATAGTTCATACTGCTCAAGTTCATCGTGCTTAAGGCTTAAACTAGATGCGGAACTGGTACTAGAGGTGTATGCATATTGGGTAAAGAGAAGGCTACATGTGAACAACGGTAGACCACTAATCGCTAATCTACAAGACGAAATCAAGGTAGTTGCATCATATGGTAGCTGAATTTTACTGCAAAACTTGGGTGCTATTTCTTAGATAGTGGAACCTGAACCTGTTCATTTGGAACTACCTACATACGGAGAATCCGCTTCGCAACTTGCGTCTCCTGGAACTATCAAGAGGAAACGTGGGCGTCCAAGGAAAAATCCCGATACTGCGCCGTCGACACCGACTACTGGAGGTCGTGACACTGTCAGGTTGCAACCGAGCACAGCATGCGTCAAGTTGGAACATTCGCTCTCCAAGGTGTGCTCATCCTCCTCATCTTGCAAGGGAACTACTATTAGTCAGCCTGGCCTTTCCGTATAGATTGTATAGCCTAGCTCGCTCATTTTGAGCCGGGCGAAGTAAGGCTTATCGGGATTGTCATGTCAAAATCTCCTTATCACTATTATGTTTTGCTATATCCGATCGCTCCGCTACTTGCTCCGCCCGGACTCATCCGAGCCAGCTATGTTTTACTTCTATAGAACCGTTTTGACGTGGAATCCGATTATGATCTTCGCAGCTGCCTGGAATCACTCGTTATAGGCGTTTTACGCCAGATTTTCGTACCTCTTGCACCTTCCAAAATGCGCATTAGTCTTTGGAAAATCCGGAAATTGTGTTCAGCGCCCAAAACAACCACCTTGGGCAGAGTTTGGGTGAAGGCCCATTTTCCAAACTTTGCAGAGACTGAAAACGTTTGGACGGATTTTCGATTGGGCGTTTATTTATACTAATTACAAGGCTCTGAAAGCGTTCCAAAAAATGTTCCAGATTTGACTCAAAATCCTCCTAGGTGGGATATTTGGGGCTCTGATCTCGAATGTGTGGGGTTATTTGTCGATTTACCGAAATTTTCGACTTGATTCGTTCAAAGCTCTCTACTGGGGGTAAATTTGGTGGCAAATCACGACTTTTGACGATTTCTGGAGTGCTAGTATAGATAATGCTCAAATTGTCCCTCTGAGGGTTATTTGGGGTGCCAAACACGAATCTGGGGCCCGTTTATAGATTTTTGGCAGATTACTATTGATTACGGTGGACATACGGTAGTTTCGTCAAAGTCTCAGTTTTGACTCAAAATTTGTAAGCGGGTGTTATTCGGGGTGGCCAATACAAATTTAATGTCCATTTGTGGTTTTTCGAAGTACTAAGGTAGGTTTTGCCCCATAAATGGCATGGTGCCTCCGTAACTTGCAGTATATATTGAAATTTCGACAAACGGACTTCAGATTCGTGTTGAGCACCTTAGATTACCCCTATAAATGAGTTTTGAGCTCAGGGTTGAGCAGGTTGTTGCGGCTGCCGAGATGTCGTACGTTCACGCCGTGGCAGTGTGGAGGAAAGAAGATCATCTCCGTGCAAACCGACGTCATCCCCTCCACGAAGAGGGTTTTTGTCATGGGAGAGGTGCTGGCCGGCCGCAGCTCTCCTTCGGATTCTCCTGCTAAGGGCCGGCGTGGAGAGGAATCCTGGACCCGCTCAGAAGTACCTATGCGCCGCGTGCGGCAAGGATGTTACCAGGAGACATACCAGTGCTTCGGATGCCAAAGGTGAGGCATCATAACTCTGCTTTTCGCTGTGTTTTATGCTCTTCACCTACCAACTCTGATTCCTCAAACTCCAATCGCCCCCTTTCCATTGTACATATAAATCTCAACGGCCTTCGTGGCAAGCTTTCTGAGCTATCTCTCTTTGCACGTACTTACCATCCAGGCGTGATCATGGTTCAGGAAACCAAGCTCTCTCCATCCCCTACAAATCCTCATCCCAATATCCCGGGCTATACTTCTTACCATGCTCCAAGGTCAAATCTTGGCGGAGGAGTTTCCACTTTTGTATTATCTACTCTTCCCTCACACCTCATACCTAACACTCCCACGGACGGTACTCTCGAGTACCTCCCGGTCCATCTCCTCCTCAAAACTCCCTTTCTCTCTTCAACATCTATATTCCCCTACCACATCATGCCCTCCATCCTATGATCCTATTCTACTCCTCAGGCAGCTTTACGACTGCTCCCTCTCATCTTCGTCTATATTTGCGGGCGATTTTAATGCTCATACATTTTGCTCGTCTCTTGGCTCTGATGCTAGAGGAAGTGACGTCGAGGAATGGGCGGAGGAGTGCGACCTGGTCATACTAAACGATGATCAGCCCACTCGCCTCCCTGCCAACGGCCGATCTTCTAGCCCAGACATAACTCTTGTCTCTTCCAACCTTTCAAACACCTGCTCATGGTCTACCTCGACTACATTGTCTAGTGATCATATTCCTGTCTTTGTGCACATCGATCTCTCAAATTCTCTTGCTCCTTATTCTGGTGTTCGACAACGTTCTTATCTCAATTTAGGCCAAGCAGACTGGTGCCTGTTCAGCGAGGTTGCGCTCCGCCTAGCGGCTGACTATCCGTGGAACGGCAATGTGCATCAAAAAGAGCACCACCTGTCTGATGTAATCCGCCGGGCCATGAAGGCGGCTATTCCTGTTGGCCGCGTTAAGACGTTCTATCCATACGTCACCAGAGAAATTCTCCAAAAGATTAGGACTAGAGAGGCCAGGAGAGCAGCCGACCATCTAGACCCTGTCGTTGCTCAACTCGATGACGAGATCAGAAAAGATCTGGACAGGCACAAGAAAGAAGAATGGGAAAAGTTCACGGGACAGTTGGATTTCAAGGCGGACAGTGCAACTACGTGGAAGGTACTACGGAAGCTATCTGGAAAGAGCTCGCCAGCTACCGTATCCACCATTGAATTTGATAATAACGTTTTCAAGACGGGTAAGGAAGCCGCCTACTCTCTTGGAAAAAGCTTCTTTGTCACAAGTACACGGCGTGGTCCGCAGAATAGAGTGACAGTTAGAGAGCTGTGCCGCCTCCCGCTCATGAGCACGGCCGATGCGTACACTGTGGCGCACGTAGAGAAGATCATAAAGGACATGCGGAACTCCAAAGCTGTCGGTACCGACGGCATTTGTCCTGCTGTACTGAAGAAGCTCCCGACTGAGATCCTCCCACTCGTCGTTGATGTGATTAACACTTCATTCAGCTCGTGCATTATTCCCCAAAACTGGAAGACAGCCAACGTCATCCCGTTGCCGAAGCCAGGCAAACCTCAGTCGTCAGTAAAGGGTTATCGACCTATTAGCTTGATGTCATCTTTCGCTAAGGTAGCCGAAAACTCATTGTGGAGAATTTAGCAGAGCATAACGAGAAACAATTGTTTCAACACGGGTTCAAAAGGCTGCATTCTACAACTACTGCGTTGCTAGAAATTACTAGCTATGCAATCGACGGGTTCAACGCTTTGAAGCCATTGAGAACTGTTGCTGTCGCGTTGGATCTCACCAAGGCTTTCGATACGGTTAACCTAGGAATCCTGTCAAGAAACGTTTTGGAGTCGTCAATACTACCGTGGCAAAAGCGCTGGATATCGGCCTTTATCAAAGGTCGACGGGCAAGAGTCATGTTCCAGAACCATGTCTCCAACAGTATTCCTATGGCAGCTGGAGTCCCCTAGGGCGGTGTTTTATCACCAGCTCTCTTCAGTCTGTATCTAGAAGATATGCCTGAACCACCACAGGATATCAAGACTGTCGCCTACGCCGATGATATAACAATCATGTGTCGAGACCGGGATATAAAGGTAGCCGCCACCAAGATCAACGAGTACCTGAAGACGCTGAAGAGGTTCTTCGACGACAAGATGCTAAAGATCTCCGCATCAAAATCATCAGTATCCGTCCTCACAACGGACCCAACCGAGCACAGAGCTCATCCGGAGGTAGAGTGGGATGGAGACCGTCTGCCTGCTGCTCGATTTCCAAAACTGCTCGGTCTTGTGCTCGATCCGTCGCTCAAGTTTCATAAAAATACCGAGCAGAAGCAGGCTGTCGTTAAAGCCAAACTCAATGTTCTCAGGGCCCTAGGCGGTACCTCATGGGGTAGCAGCAAGGAAACGAAACTCATGACGTATAAGGCGATTCTTCAGTCAGCCATGGAATACGCCGCACCGGTTTGGCAGCATCTAGTTTCAGAATCCTCCTGGTTTAAAATGCAACGCGTACAAAATGCCGCTCTTCGCATTGCCACCGGATGTGCAAAGAGTTCCCCAGTCGAGCATCTGCATGCCGAACCCCCTCTATTGCCTGTGAAGGAGCACTGTCAGCTGCAAGCCCTGACCCCCCCCCCAATTACGAATCAATATTATTAAGCAACCAAACCACCCGTCCTGGAGAGTGCTTAACCCCGTTAGAGAGAGAGAGCCAAAAGAATGCCATTTGCCGATGCTCCATGCAAAGTTGACTTGCAGAGATGGCACGACTCACAGCAAGAACGACTCCGTCTTTTGCGCGAGGAGCACGCCAAGTTTGTACGGTGTCATCTTGAGAAGGCGGCGGTGAATCCTATACTAGGAGAAGTACCGCCCCCAGTCTGCGAATCCGAGACTCAACTCGGAAGAAGGGCTAGATGCACACTGGCATCGTTGCGCTGCGGTCACTCTTCAATGCTCATGTCCTACGTCAGCAAAATCGACAGCAGCAAATCTGATGTCTGTCCGGACTGCGGTACTATCGGCCATGATACAGCACATTTATTTCGCTGTCCGGTGAGACCTACCACGCTGACCATAATGGATCTATGGACGAATCCACTACTGGTCGCCCAGTTTCTTCACCTATGACAAAACCCTCGATGTGGCTGCAAAGAAGAAGAAGAAGGCTGTTGCGACCGGTGAACAAAAATTTACGACCCCCTGGTGAACAAAATTTTTACGACCCCCTGGGACAAAAAAGCGATTTACTTCTCTTGCCTCAATCTACCTTTCCGAGTGGTTTAAAGATAAACATCATTTTTTTCCGAAAATTTAACGAACCCCACAAATTTCAATTTTTTTCTAAAAATTTCTCAAATTTTTACGACCCCCCGTTGCGACCGGTCGTAAGCCTGCCCAACCCTGTTGGAGCCGAATCCGATTTTTTTAAACACCCTAAAAGTTTCACGGGTACATTTACGTTGCCGCAAGGCTTTGAAAAACGCGTATAACTTCAAAGTGACTTTAGGCAGCTGCGAAGATCATAATCGAATTCTACGCTAAAAACGGTTCTAGGAAAGCACCATTCATCCGGAATGGCCTGGCTGACTAAAAGCGGTTCCCTTGTTAGTGACAAAATATGAGTGTTTTTTACTTCTCCTTTCTTCACTTGCTTTCTATAACGTATTCATGACGAGATACTCGCATTTGTTTCCTATTCAAATATATTCCCCATATTGAAATTAGTTATTAGTTCAGTTTTGCTAAGTAAGTGGTAAGCGATTTATTTTATCCGTAAGTAGGCGGTAAGCGAGTTTTCGTACTCTTTATACTGAAAAAGATGAAAAGCGCAAGAAGAACTAGAATGGAGGCTTTCTTCTCGAAGTGTTTTTGACAGTCTGTCGATTATATGATATGAGGGTAACTGCCGTCCTGGACTAATTGGCGTTGGGACGGCTGTCGTGAATGCACTGTTCAAGATCCGGCTAGGGCATCTTTCATAGTCCTCACCGCAAGCGCATGACGAGCGGTGGACTATGAAACTTTCCACCGCGCGGGACGAGCAGGAAGCCACTATGAAATATTTAGCGGCACCGCCATGGCGGTGCGGGTAAAAGTCGGGCCTCAACTGGGACCTCTACAGAAATTCCTGGCTTGCATTTGCGTGAGCGGTGGCGCAGGATAGTCCCAGAATTATTTATGTTGGAGTGGACTCAAATTGAGAAGCATTTATTGATTGAAACGGTAAAACCGCCACGGCGGTTTGGGCGGCGCCGCTATGGCGGTGCTGATGGACTATGAGAGTTCTTACCGCGTGTCCCGCGCGGTAAGAACTTTCATAGTCCACCGCCTTTCCCGCGCGTGCCGCGCTTGCTGTGAGGACTATGAAAGATGCCTAGGGATCGTTTTGTCACTTGCAAACTTCATACCTTTTTGCAGTTCCTCACACATTACAAGTAGTCCTTCACAGCTTTTAGATTGTCGTGTTCATCAGAAATTTCCTAGCTCCATACCAAAAGTAAAGCTGTCGAGTTAAGCTACGTTGCGCAGTCAGGCTGGATCTGTAAATTGGGATAAATCGCATGTATCTCGATCTCTTATCGACCGCGTTGCTTCTGTTCTGTAGCGGGGGAACGTTTGGTGAGTAACGCAATGTTTCCTCACCTCTCATTTTTTCTGTTAAGATACGCCTACACCATTGTTTCATTGATAGCCACACGAACTTTGTGCTTTACTGATGATATTCGTCATTCAAAATTTTCTCACTCAAGTTCTAAGGACAATTATCATTTAAAAGGGATCTAGAGATGTTTTATCTCATACTCACTCAAATCGAAGCTGTCCTTAACATGGGAAAGATCAAGTTAGGTAAGGCTCATATCTAGGGTGAAAGTGGATCGAAAAAAAAACTCCCGGTTTCCTGTAATTTTAAAGTAGTAAGCTAGCTAGACAGGGCAAGTACAAATTTGGAGAACATGTAAAGCTAATCTCATAGGTTGTAGGGTCTCGAGCTGCAGTGTGGAGCGCTTCCCCCGCCCATTCGCTTCAACAACCGACGATCGAAGCAAACTGCTGAGAAATCGACTACAGGGGGATAACCATTACTGAAATGGGAGAAACTTGTTTAAGCTGGGATTGGGCGACAATTTATAATTTGTAGATCATCGGACTCATTCTGAAGTCGATTTCTCAGTTGCTTATCTTGATCGTTGGCAGATGAAGGAAGTGGACGGAACCTGCGCTCTATATTGAAGCTTAAGGCCACATATGCCTATTCCGGAATTTTTGTGCCCTTTTTTATTTGACATTGTGGTTACGATGGGCTCTGGACCTATAGATTTCCGGTGAAAACTCGACAGTATCTCTCGTCGACACTGCGACCTTTTAAGAGGTTGCTTTCGAATCCTTATTCATGATTGGGTAGTTCTCTTTTTAGATAGTTGAACTATAACGGAAGAAGTGAAATGGAAGAACGAAGAAAAATGTATAATGATACAAATTGTCATGAGTTTTCTCTCAATCTGCAATACAGGTTCTTTGTCGAAAACATTTCTCAAAGGAAATTCTCTTGATTCTAATAGTGAGATTAATCTAAGGTCGTGCAGGGGATGTGATGAAGGTCGAAGTACGTTCAGATCACTCCCTCCCGTCGCGTCTTGAAAATCTTCTGTCGAATGTGAGGAACCAGTGCTATGCATGTAATCCACGATTTGTGTAGTTTAAAAGAGTTTTTTTGCGCAACTCGGCATCGACGCTTTTTCAAGGGGGGCATAGGATGCCGAGGACTTCTCTGGTTCAGTTATCCAAAGTCTCCGCTCTTGCGAACGGCGGATTGCAGTCCCTGTCAAATGAGCGTTTGTGTCGCAGGCGAGCTCCGACGGATTGTGCTTTGGCTGCGTCCCGCAGTAGGGTGTGTGGCAGTTCTACATTTGCAACGCGGCCGGTCATTCAGTAGCGGCGGACTAGGTATATCTGAGGACTGAAAACGGGCATACTAAAGCTGTAAAGCTCTCAAGTAGTTAGGAGCGAAGCCAGCTACTGTTGAAAACGAAACGTAATGGGCACGAGAGGCATTTGAAATCACGCATAGCTGTGTGGTTGCCGCCGAAAGTTTATCATTTGATTTCTAGTCGAGGCTTCAGCTAGCAGAACGCGAAAAATTAGACGAATGTTCTAACGGAGGAAAGATTAGGTGGTGCTCTCCATTTCCACACCTAGGCCCGTAGTAAAGCCGGCGAAAAAATCAGTTTAGCTTGACGGAATCCATTTTATGAGAAACATATAGACGAGCCGCACATATTTCAGGCATGCATGTTGTTAGATAGCGACCTAGGCTAAATATGGAAAGTCAGCAATAAACAAGATAAGCTTAATCACTCAGCCAGATCTCACTGAGAAGATTCAGTCAGATCTTACTTACTTCTTGGCTAGAGAGGAGAAACAGCGTGCCGGTTCAGGAGTGCGCTCGTGAATTTTCTTAGAAGCAAAAGAGTAACCTAAAGGCAGTGTTCACGATAATCTTCGATTTCGAGTTTAATCGCTAACCCGATTGTTTGCCCCCGAGTAGATCTGAAATCACGAAGAAACCGAAAAACACACTTGTAGGGAACGAAATCCTTCACTCTCACCAGGCTTATTTACTCTCACTGGAACTGTTTGTTGTGACAATGAAATCTTTTGTGGACCCGTCGTTTGCAATTCTCTATTTTGTGTTGCTCCGTTCTTTCCTTCGAACCCTATCGAACACTGTTTTGCCCAAAATATTCTTCCATTTTCGATTAGTCCCATTTTTTACCGGTGACAACCATCGTGAACATGTTCATCCGACCGGACATCTACTCCAGGCCGGAGAACAATGACACCAAAATAAGGCGCTTTAGTGCGTTTCTCGCCATTTCTTCGTAATTTTGGTAACACTCGCTAGCCAACGCATTGTTTTGAGAAGAAAACTCGGGAACAAAAATCTTCGCGAACACTGTTTTTAAATAATTCAGCAGAGATATCGGCTTATCAATGTATCATTATCAGCTTCCACGAAACAAACAGCATTTCCTTGGGCCCCGGTCAGACTTCGTCGAAAAACCTGCTGAGTCCCACTGAGTCCGGTTGCCCCCAGCGCCAACCAACTCCTCTGCGAAACACGCAATTGATAGTGACGATTATCACTTCAGCTGTGAATCGGAACGTGTCTGAATCTGATTTCCGTATCAGCAGTACGTGGGGCAGAGCGCAGACGGCGAGAGTCGAAATGCGGCGGGACTCGGCAGGTCGCAGTCGGCCGAAAAAAATGCACCCAAATCACGTGAAAAACACCTATATCGACCGGGTGGGGTGAGGATGATTTCGGTGGGACTCAGTCGGTGCATTGGCCCCGCCCTTGTACGCATGAGAAATATCAGTATCGACCGGGGGGATTGCGGTGGGCATCAGACGGTCGCAGTCGGACTCAGTGGGTTGATTTTTTTGCACCCGTCTTCCACGAATTCGATGCGTATCGACCCGGTGGGACTCAGTAGATCCACCGACTATGACGGGGGCCTTAGAGAATAATGGCCGGTTGTTTTCATAATCAGAGGTTGCGCCGTGCCCCCCCCCCCATCATCATGAATTTGCGAGACCGCCCGCTTGACTTCAAGCTATCACTCGATACAATTTCGGACTCCTCTGAGCCCTATCTGAATCATTTCGGGCTCTTGTCATCACCCACTCAGATGATCCTGACCAGAGATGTGCGGAAAAAATATTTTTGGAAACAGAAAACAGAAAATCTAGTGTGACAGAAAACAGAAAACAGAAAATTTTCAAAAATCAATAGAGGTTGTTCAGCGTACACTGAACGAATTTTTTCAAAACATTGAACTTTTTTAATACACTTTTGAAAGATCTATGCTTCTTTTATTGAATTTTAAAAACCTTACAGTTGGCCAGAGCAAAAAGTATAGACGCACGACTAAGAATTGCAGATTATGGGTGAGATGAATTGAAAAATGTTAATCGAACCTTCCTTTTCCCAGGCAATAAAAGCTCGATTACTCTATCAGAAGCTCAATACAGATGTCTGTGCAAGAAGTACGGATTGAAGTCGGAGCTAGCTTTCCATTCCTGTGTGTACATATTCTGACACTGATTGTGAGATAACTGCTGGTTTGAACTTTGTACTACTCCTCAGAGCTGAAAGTCACGCCCGTACCGCGCGCCTGTGCCGTTAAAGTATAAATACGCGCCGTTCGCTCCACCTTTGAGAGCCTCTCGTACCTCTGTCGCAGAATTATCATATGCCTCATAGGCTCGCCATCAATTTCTTGGCGCTTCATCTCAACTGAATTCTGTGCCATCTGCCTTGCAGTTAATTAAAACACGTATTTAGAGTTTTGCGTGCATGGCACAGTTGGGGCCAACATTATCCCACTCCACAAAAGCGGGTTCGCTGGGGAGCGGGTATGAATAGTGGGCGTTAAAGACAGTGTTCACGATAAATCTCGTTCTCGAGGTCTCGGTGTGAAACACTAAGTTGGCAGATGCTGGAGAGGATGGGTCGAGGAAAGCAACGAAAAGTGGCCCGAAATAAATACAAACGGCTTTGAAAGCTCTCCCGGTGCGCCTACCTATCCCGGTCCGCCCCCCAACCGGACGAGCTTGTGACTCCGCACACGTTTCGATGGCAAATTGCCAAGCAACTCTGCCGCAGTTAGCATTATCGATTCGCGCGCGCTTGCCGAAATCAGCAGGGCCCATGATTCTCGTCCTGAATTTTTAATAAATTGTTATTCTGACTTATTCTGAACGTTGTTCTTCCCTGTTTCTTCACTGTTAGTTACCTCACGACCAAGCAATCCAGTTTTTGGGTCGAACTCGAGTTTGATATTCATCGTGAACACTGCCTTTAAGAAGTATTAATGGCTTAGTATTGTTAGTATAGAGTCAAATTGTAGTTTTCCTTTCACTTGATAGCTTTGCTTTACATCTAAGGGATTCGTCAACGATAAACCTCTGGGTAAGGATATCCACTGTAAAATAAAGATAAGTAATCGGCTTCCTGAATCCTTATTGGGATGCGCAGCGCATTTGACGTCGTATTCGTAGAGGCTTGACTCAGAGAAATTGCCGCTGCGGCTCCGCGATAGTGCCGCGTTGGCGCGTACAGGCACCGAAGCGGCACTACCGTGAAGCCGTAGCGGGGGCCCGACAGTACGGCTTCGGCTCCGCGATAACGTCGCAGCGGCTTCGGGAGTGATATGAAGTTATTTAGGAATTATAAGACAACTAAAGGGGGTGTAATTGTAAGAACAAAAATTCGCACCTGCGGTCGTTACGTCCTTTGTCTGATAAGGACAGAGGTTACCGCCGCTTTTGCGCACAAGAAAACACGGAATGTACCTCAAACTTGAGTATATCGAGCCGGGGACAATTTCGTTTCACCACACAGAACAGTGCATCGTACTCCACGCGGGTTCGCTGCTGCGGTATTATCGCGGCGGTGTCGAGGCTCAAGGGACGACAGCAGAATCGTCTGATCACGGAGCACCTGCGGCACTATCGCGGCACAGTCGAGGATCGCGGTACTTTGCCGGCACTGACTCAGCACATTTTTTCAGAGGAATGGGTTTCGTGCTTATTTAGGGGGTTGCGGGGCCAGCCGACTTTCCAATGAGTGCCTTCATCTCCCCACATGAATCTGTTACCGATTGACGGATCCCGGAGGGTTGGCTGGTTTGCTTCACCTCGGCGGGGATCGAACCCGACCGTGTACAGTGAACAGCACCGTTTCCTCCCACCACGCCACACGTGCTCTAATGTATAACCACTACAGCGAGATAAAAGTGTTTAGCGTTGTGCAACTGCAGAGAGCCTGGGTGAAGTACACCCTTACCCTATCGGCTTAGCTTCGAAAAATCCAAAAAAACAGTCCTGCTGCAAATCGCGGTACACTTTTTCTTCTGTTTTCTGTCCAGTTTTGCCTATTTTTACAGAAAACAGAAAAAAATGGCCAAAAATGGGCAGAAAACAGAAAATAGAAAATCCCGCACATTCCTGATCCTGAGTGGTGGGTTTACTACAGGCCATGGTATGAAATCATTTGGGGGTGGGGGGCACTCAGGATTCAGTTGAAGAATTCCTGAAAGTTTAGGTTCCTGGAAAAAGTAAAGATTTGGCATGGCCATAGAAATATACTCAGTTAAAAAGGGAAAATAAAGAAAAATGAAAAAAGTTTTTGAAATATTCCTGAGAACGATTTTGCGTAGAATAATTTGTTTTTCGGGAAATGAAGTGAAATAGTTGAAAGTATGATTTGGCAGTCGAGTTTGAACCAGCTGTTGATAAGAGTTGTGCAAAACGAGAGATCGCCTTGTCTGTGCTTATCCGTAGAACATATCAAAGCGAAATCACGCGCGAAATGGGAAGCATCAAAACTTTTTCAGGAGCTGTAATGCGGCGGTCTTCACGTATTAGGTGATGTAAAATCAACACGCGTGATTTCGCTTTGATATGTTCTACGGATAAGCACAGACAAGGCGATCTCTCGTTTTGCACAACTCCTATCAATAGTTGGTTCAAACTCGACTGCCAGATCATACTTTCAACTATTTCACTTCATTTCCCGAAAAACAAATTATTCTACGCAAAATCGTTCTCAGGAATATTTCAAAAACTTTTTTCATTTTTCTTTATTTTCCCTTTTTAACTGAGTATATTTCTATGGCCATGCCAAATCTTTACTTTTGCCAGGAACCTAAACTTTCAGGAATTTCATTTATTTTTCCTGAAGGTTTCCTTTCTAACATGATTTATGCCTGGTGGTGTTAGATGAAAGTAAACCCACTGATGTCCTGCCCCCCCTTCTGTGACGTCCTGCGCACTCCAACTGATGGCCTGCACACTTTCTTTGACGTCCTGCACACGCCCACTGATGTCCTGCACACTCCCTCTGATGTCCTGCACACTTTCTATGATGTCCTGCACACTCCCACTAATGTCCTGCACCCTTTCACTGATGTCCTACACACTTTCTATGAGGTGCTGCACACTCCCACTGATGTCCTGCACACTCCCACTAATGTCATGCACCCTTCCACTGATGTCATACACACTTTCTATGAGGTGCTGCACACTCCCACTATAGCCCTGCACGCTCCCACTGATGTCTTGGACACTTTCTATGTCATCCTGCACACTCCCACTAATGTCCTGCGCACATTCTGTTACATCTTGCACACTCCCACTGATGTCCTGCACACTTTCTACGGCGTTCTGCGCACACCCATTTGGGTCCGGCACTTTCTACGGTGTCCAACGCACTCTCATTTGGGTCCCACACACTTTCTACGGCGTCCGACGCTCTCTCATTTGGGTTCCGCTCACTTTCTACGGCGTCCGGCGCACTTTCATTTGAGTCCCACACACTTACTACGGCGTTCTGCGCACGCCCATTTGGGTCCCGCACACTTTATACGGCGTCCGGCGCACTCCCACGTGGGTCCCGCACACTTTCTACGGCGTCCGGGGCACTCTTTTTGGTCCCGCACACTTTATACGGCGTTCGGCGCACTCTCATTCGGGTTCCACACACTTTCTAGGGCGTTCTGCGCACACCCATTTGGGTCCCGCACACTTTCTACGGCGTCCGGCGCACTCTCATTTGGGTCCCACACACTTTCTAGGGCGTTCTGCGCACACCCATTTGGGTCCCGCACACTTTCTACGGCGTCCGGCACACTCCCACGTGGGTCCCGCGCACTTTCTACGGCGTCCTGCGCACTCTCATTTGGGTCCCGCACACTTTCTACGGCGTCCGGGGCACTCTAATTTGGGTTCCACACACTTTCTAGAGCGTTTTGTGCACACCCATTTGGGTCCCGCACACTTCCTACGGCGTCCGGCGCACTCCCACTTGGGTCCCGCACACTTTCTACGGCGTACGGCGCACTCTCATTTGGGTTCCACACACTTTCTAGAGCGTTTTGTGCACACCCATTTGGGTCCCGCTCACTTTCTACGGCGTCCGGCGCACTCCCAAGTGGGTCCCGCACACTTTCTACGGCGTCCGGCGTACTCTTATTTGGGTCCCGCAAACTTTCTACGGCGTCCGGCGCACTCTCATTTGGGTCCCACATACTTACTACGGCGTTCTGCGCACCCCCATTTGGGTCCCGCACAGGGATGTGCGGCAAACGATTTTGAGATTTCGGCAAACGGCAATCGGCAAGAAAATCCCAAAAACGGCCGGCAAACGGCAATCGGCAAACGGCAAAAAACCTCATCCCTTATATTGACCCATAAATTATTCAAATGCGCCGCTTTACTATTTTCCTTTTTTTTCCAATACTTATGTCAACATTCTAATGATTTCATTTCAAATGAGTAGCCCCATTTCAAGGCATCAGATGAACAAAAACAAGACATATGGGGCCTCATGGAAATCAACGAAATCGCCGCTGCGGCTTCGCAAGGAAGCGGCTTCAGCTCCTACAGACACCGAAGCGGCACTACCACCGAGTCGCAGCGGCAATGTCGTGGCGGCCTCGCGATAGTGCCGCTGCGTCTCCGCGGTGATGCCGTTGCGACTCCGCGGTGGTGCCGCTGCGTCTCCGCGGTGATGCCGCTGCGGCTCCGCGATCGGTGACTGCGCTCTCTTAAAAATAGGACCGACTGCGAGTAACTCATATGAAATGAGTCATAATACCAGTGGGTGGGCCTACGAACAAAAATACACATCTGCGGCGCTTACTTCTTCTGTCTGATAGGGACAGTGTGTATCCCCGTTATTGCGACCTAGGAGATACGGAATGTACGTCAAATTGGGGCTATTTAACCAGCAACGATCCTGTTCTACCACACATAACAGTAAATCGTAATCGACGCGGGTTCGCTGATGCATCCTTGCGGAGTTCGTAGGATTCCAATACGGGACTTCCGCGGTACTGTCGCGGCGTTGTCGACACTCAAGACACTGCAACAGAATCTCCGCGGCACAGTAATGATCACGGAGCTGCTGCGGTACTACCGTGGAACTATCGCGGCACAGTCGAGGGTCGCGGTACTTTCCTGGCACTTCCGCGGCATACTTTTTAGAGTTCTTGCCCACATGTATCGTAAAAATGCTTCTGTGTCGCAGAAGTGTTTCCGGCTGCTTTTAGCTATACCAAAATCTGTCGAAACATAAACTGAAGCATCATATTGGAGCTGGACTATCTACATGGCTGAGAAAATGGAATTAGTATGTGAATAATGAAAAAGATGGATAGCTTTCGGAAAAGTCCCCCGGAGAACTTTTTCGGAAGCTATCCATCTTTATCCTCAATTTAACACTATTTCCGATTTCTCTGTCAGCTCGTGTCAAAGTGCAGTTCTGCGCGAACTTACCGCGAACTGAGAAAAGTTCAGAAAATCTTCGGAATTTTTTTCTGAATCAATGTTTTTCCAAAAAAGACAGAATGAACCACTTTTTGGGGCATTTTTTACACTATGGGCTCTAAACACTAGCGGCTCACAACATGGTTTCAGCAATGTCTGGTACCTTTCCTAAAAATCGTCAAATAAACAGCTCGCTGCAGTTTACCACGAATCACAGCGAGTTAACTCGCGTTTTCCAACCCTTTTACTACCACCCCAGATAAGTCGAAACCCCTGATAACGGTTAAGCGAACAACGGATAATCGGTGGCCGTAGTCATGAAACTGCGGGGGCCTCCTGGAAAGGTTTTTAGAACCAGCCGATGTATGCGGCGGACGGTCTTCGGAACCTCCTGGGAGGCTCCCGTAGTTTCATGAATACGGTCACGGATTACCCATTCAGCCCACATGGTCGCGAGTACAGGTGGCGTTTTCTTCCAATGTTTTGCCGAGTTTTGCCGGAAAAATCACAAAAATTTCGGCAAACGACAAACGGCAAAAAAATTCCGAAATTGGCCGGCAAACGACAAACGGCAATTGCCGCACATCCCTGGTCCCGCACACTTTCTACGGCGTCCGGCGCACTCTTATTTGGGTCCCGCAAACTTTCTACGGCGTCTGGCGCACTCTCATTTGGATCCCACATACTTTCTACGGCGTCCGGCGCACGCTCATTTGGGTCCTGCACACTTTATACGGCGTCCGGCGCACTCTCATTTTGGTTCCACACACTTTCTAGGGCCTTCTGCGCACACCCATTTGGGTCCCGCACACTTTCTACGGCGTCCGGCGCACTCTCATTTGGGTCCCACACACTTTCTAGGGCGTTCTGCGCACACCCATTTGGGTCCCGCACACTTTCTACGGCATTCGGCGCACTCTCATTTGGGTCCCGCACACTTTCTAGGGCGTTCTGCGCGCACCCACTTGGGTCCCGCACACTTTCTACGGCGTTCTGCGCACACCCATTTGGGTCCCACACACTTTCTACGGCTTCTTTCGCACTCCTGCTGGGGTCCCGCACAGTATCTATGGCGTTCTGTGGCGCACTTCTGAGTCACACCGTGCGGCGTTCCAAAAAGCACTTCCGAGATCCTGCCGTATTGATTGAAGCGTTGCCCAAATCGTGAGCAAAAGCCTATCAGTAACGGTGTTTATTTCACTAGTTCACTTTTACGAATAAGTAAACGTCGGATGGTTTATAATAACATGTTTACGTGTTTTTGTGTTTCTTGACCCTCAATTTTGAGGTTCCGCAAAAATTGAGCAACCAACTTCAAGTTTTGACAGGAGCTAGGTGCAAACAAAACCAGCTTCCTGGCCAAAAATGAGCTCTCTAGCTCAACGATAAGTGTTCCATCAAGATCGTGAACGCCAACTGAAAAAAGAAAAGGAGATGAACATTTTTTTCGACCAAAATGACGTGGTTTTGACACTTTTTCTCGAATCTCAGGTTACCATTCCGGACCATTTTTTGAACAGTTATTCACCTTTCCAAAGTATATCAAATGCAAAAAGAACGGTCTTCCTACGCTTACTCTGGACCCTGATACTGAGATCAGGGGGTTGCGCGATGGCGAATCAAAGCCAAATCTGGTGAGCGCTTCGCGCTCACCACAATGAATGATTTCGCTTTCAGAAGTATTTCCATGGAGTCTCCACGAAAACAATGACTGATAACGCTATCAGGAGTATGATATCATCCCAAGTTTTCATTTTCATGAATGAATCCTGCCATTTTCTCGAGCCCCAAATGGTTTCAAGCCGACAACATTACTTTTATCCAGCGGTCAGAGTGAATACGAAGCACCGATTTCACTTCGGATGTGAGGCACGGGACGAGTCAAGCGCGGTTTGCAACTATGAAACTCCAGCGAGAAACGGAGAAAGTTGGCTCTCAAATGTGCCATGTATATTTTCTATGCATATTTCCTTTCAGAAACTGTAGTAGCGTCCGGCGGGGTGAAGTGACCGACCCCGGCGGAGCTACAAACATATTCCATTGTGACCAAAATTTTAGAAAATGGGAATTTTTCCGAACCCCACTGCTAGATTGGAGTTCCAACTATTTTTAGTCCTAAAACTGTGATACAGCCCCCCTCCCTCCAAAATTACATTTTTCATCCCGAAACGATTTTTTATGATATAAAGCCATGGTTGCTCGGATGAGTCCGGGCGGAGTAAGCAGTGGAGCCGTCGGTCATAGCAAAATACAACAGTGATAAAGAGATTTTGACATGATAAGCTCGATAAGCCTCACTTCGACCGACTCAAAATGAGCGACCTAGGCTATACCACCGGTTGTAACCGGCCACAACCATAGCTTCGTTGGCGTGGCTGACAGCGGTACGAGAGGTGAAGGTTATTTAGGATACCTGAGTGGGGAATGGTGAAGGTTCCCTATAGACTTGCAACTTTAAAATTTGACGTTTTCTTAACCCTCTTTTTCTTGCATTCAATTTTTTTTAATCATTAATTTTCAAACATTTTTTCTTTGGATGAACTTCTTTAGAAATTCACTATTCTTAATGAAATAGGTGATGAAAAATTTCCGTTGAGCTGTCTTGGAGTCAAATTTTTTTGGAAAATCTTTCCAAACGAGTTTTGAAAAACTACCTGTTTTTCGTTCATAACATTTTTGCCCTGCAAGATGGATCTTTGAACGGAGCTGTTTCCAAAATCTTCATGAAATTCTGCGTCGATCAATGGTCTCAATTCGAGAAAAATTTGTTTTCATTCTCTGGGCCGATTTCAATTTATGAAATAACGTTTCCTTCACCAAACGTTCCTTTTTTTTACCCTTGAAGATAGCCCTTCAGTGAAAGTTGTTTTCGAAATCCCCATAAAATTCTGCATTGAATAGTGTTTTCAGTTTTAAAAAATACGTTCTCGCTCTTTTAGCCGATTTCAGTTTATAACGAGCATTTTTTCGCCTGAAATTTTCGGTTCTTCGTCCATAACTTTTTTGTGCTTGGAGATAGACCTCTGGTGAAGATTGTTTTTGGAGTCGCGATGGAATTCTGGTTCGAGTAGTGTTTCAAGTTTGGAAAAATATTTTCTCGATCCTTCAGCCTAATTCATTTTACGAAACACCGGTTTTTCGCCTAGAACTCTTTAACAGTTAAAGATAAGGTTTTGGTGAACTTTTTTTTTTTGAAATCCACGTAAAACTTTGCGTCGAATCTTCGGGGGTCTAACTTTGCTTGCCCAATAAGCCAGTCAGATCGGTGTAGCCGAGCTCCATAGTTATCCCCATAGGATGTTCTCGCCTCTATGGTTCAAATGAGAGACGCAGAGTTCTGTTGGAGGCAATATCGGGGCTCGGCTCCACCGACCTGGCTGGCTTATGGAGCAAGCAAAGTTAGGAACCCGAATGATCATTCGACGCAGAATTATACTTAGAATTCCTGAAAGTTTAGGTTCCTGGCAAAAGTGAAGATTTGGCATGGCCATAGAAATATACTCATTTAAAAAGGGAAAATAAAGAAAAATGAAAAAAGGTTTTGAAATATTCCTGAGAACGATTTGGCGTAGAATAATTCGACCTAAGGAAATGTAGTGAAATAGTTGAAAGTATGATTTGGCAGTCGAGTTTGAACCAACTATTTATAAGAGTTGTGCAAAATGAGAGATCGCATTGTATGAGCTTATCCGTAGAACTTATCGAAGCAAAATCACGCGTGATAAGGCAAGCAGTAAAAGCTGGTTCGGGAGCTGAAATGCCGCGGTATTCACGTATCAAGTGAAGTAAAATCAACTGTTTCTTCCATATCACGCTAGATTTTGCTTTGATATGTTCTACGGATAAGCTCATACAATGCAATCTCTCATTTTGAACAACTCTTATAAATAGTTGGTTCAAACTCGACTGCCAAATCATACTTTCAACTATTTCACTACATTTCCTTAGGTCGAATTATTCTACGCCAAATCGTTCTCAGGAATATTTCAAAACCTTTTTCATTTTTTCTTTATTTTCCCTTTTAAATGAGTATATTTCTATGGCCATGCCAAATCTTCACTTTTGCCAGGAACCTAAACTTTCAGGAATTTCATTTATTTTTCCTAAAGGTTTCTTTCTAACATGATTTATGCCTGAAGGTGTTAGATGAAAGTAAACCCACTGATGTCCTGCCCCCTCCTTCTATGACGTACTGCGCACTCCAACTGATGTCCTGCACACCTCTCTGATGTCCTGCACACTTTCTATGACGTCCTGCACACTCCCACTAATGTCCTGCGCAGATTCTGTTACATCTTGCACACTCCCACTGATGTCCTGCACACTTTCTACGGCGTTCTGCGTACTCCCATTTGGGTCACAAGCACGCTCATGCCGATCATTCTTCCGCAGGGCTACCGTTACCCTCCTTCAAAAATTTCTGAGTGTCAGCTTGCATATGAGCACATCGTAATAGCCAACAAACGTGTTTGCACAATTTCGACCTCCTCAGCCACTTCCCCGCGGCTTCTCGAAGAGAACGGTGTGTGAATGAATGCATACCGCTCCACCCTTTTACACCCCGCATGTTATGAGCGTGCGTTATCGTTCGTTATCATGTTTTGCTCAGGAATGGCTACGGTAGCCCTGCGGAAAAATGATCGGCATGGGCGTGCTTCTATTTGGGTCCCGCACACTTTCTACGGCGTCTTGCGCACTTTCACTTTGTCACCGCAAACTTTCTACGGCGTCCGACGCACTCTCATAAGGGTCGCGCACACTTTCTACGGCGTCCGGCGCACTCCCACTTGGGTCCCGCACGCTTTCACAGCGTGTGGCGCACTCTCATTTGGGTCCCGCACACTTTCTACGGCGTCCGGCGCACTCCCACTTGAGTCCGGCACACTTCCGCACGGCGTCCGGCGCACTCCCTTTGGGTCCCGCACGCTTTCTACGGCTTGTGGCGCACTCATTTGGGTCCCGCACAATTTCTACGGCGTCCGTCGCACTCCCATTTGAGTCCCGCACACTTTCTACGGCGTCCGGCGCACTCCCACTTGGGTCCCGCACGCTTTCTGCGGCATTCTGCGCACGCCCATTTGAGTCCCGCACACTCTCTACGGCGTCCGGCGCACTCCCACTTGAGTCCCGTACACTTTCTACGGCGTCCGGCGCACTCCCACTTGGGTCCCGCACGCTTTCTACGGCGTTCTGCGCGCGCCCATTTGGGTCCCGCACACTTTCTACGGCGTCCGGCGCACTCCCGCTTGAGTCCCGCACACTTTCTACGGCGTCCGGCGCACTCCCACTTGGGTTCCGCACACTTTCTACGGCGTTCTGTGGCGCACTTCTGAGTCCCACCGTGCCGCGTTCCAAAAAAGTACTTCCGAGATCCTGCCGTATTGATTGAAGCGTTGCCCCGTCAAATCCTGAGCAAAAGCCTATCAGTAACGTGTTTATTTCACTAGTTCATTTTACGAATAAGTAAACGTCGGATGGTTTATAATAACATGTTTACGTGTTTTTGTCTTTCCTGACCCTCAATTTTGAGGTTCCACAAAAATTGAGCTACCAACTTCAAATTTTGACAGGAGCTAGGTGCAAACAAAACCAGCTCCCTGGCCAAAAATGAGCTCTCTAGCTCAACGATAAGTGTTCCAACAAGATCGTGAACGCCAACTGAAAAAAAAGGAGATGAACATTTTTTCGACCAAAATGACGTGGTTTTGACACTTTTTCTCGAATCTCAGGTAACCATTTCGGACCATTTTTGAACAGTTATTTACCTTTCTAAAGTGTATTAAATGCAAAAATAACGGTTTTCCTACGTTTACTCTGGACCCTGATACTGAGATCAGGGGGTTGCGCGATGGCGAATCAAAGCCAAATCTGGTGAGCGCTTCGCGCTCACCACAATTCAAAACAACCTTTACCAAAACCCTATCTTTAACGGTTGAAGAGTTATAGGCGAAAAAGCGGTGTTTCGTAGAATGAATTAGGCTGAGGGATCGAGAAAATACATTTCCAAACTTGAAACACTAGTCGAACCAGAATTCCATCGTGATTCCAAAAACAACCTTCACCAGAGGTCTATTTCCAAGCACAAAAAAGTTATGGACGAAAAACCGATAATTTCAGGCAAAAAATGCACTTTATTAACTGAAATCGGCTGGAAGTTTTTAAAACTGAAAACGCTATTCGATGCTGAATTTTATGGGAATTTCGAAAACAACCTTTACAAAGGTCTATCTCTAAGCACAGTACATGACTCCACCCAACGAAGTTATGGTCACAACCACGCTGGACCTTGTGAAGGATGGTGCCTAATTCAGTTGTCAAGATGCGAAATGCAGCTAGTATTCGTGGAATCACAATATGACAAAACACTTTATTTATCCATTTTAATGCGACGCGAAAGGCAATTGTAGAAGAACATGAATGAGAAGAACAAGTATAATAACAACTCAGGTCATCATGAAGACTACCGCATCACTTGGACTGATTTGAACTGCGATATCAAGCAATTACATAGGCCTCTTTCAGAGTGCGGTCGCTGATCGCCGCGGTGACAGGTTTTGCATACTGCTCTAGCAAACTGGGGCGTCGACAACAGGTTGATCCGCCCACCATGAGTCACCGCTGGGCAACGAGCCGATATTCGGCGGGGCCGTGGCCGCGAGTTATGCTCTGGTCGATGTCGAGCTGTTGCACAGCAATTACGGCCGCGAGTTATGATCTCGTCTATGTCGAGCTGTTGCACAGCTAACGCTCTAGATACAAGGGAAGTATACGACGCATTTTTCAGGCATGCTGGGAATGATGAGAGCGCAACCGGTTCAATTGCCCAAGTTTGAGGTACATGGGCCCGCCCAGCATCTAGAGATCCTGCCTATCCGGTGGTGACCCCAGTGGAGGCTGGGCGACCCAGTCGCGACGCGTGTCGGTGTAAAGTATTACCTAAGCTAGATGAAACAGTCCTGTAGGATGTGAAATGCTGTTAAATAGGCCGCTAAACGCGACACTTCGAGTTGTCAACAGGCGGACGTCGCTGGGCAACGGACAGGTCTCAGGCTGACAATACGCGCGATTTGACTTGTCAACAGGGAGCGGTTCATGAGATGACAACTTATCAACCTGTTGTCGACGCCCCAGTTTGCCTGAGTGATCGACGTGCGACGCGATCTCGATCGATGCTCATGGTAATCTTCTCATCGCGTCGCGCGGCGATCAAACTCTGAAAGAGGCCATAGACATTCATGGCATTGTTAGTAGCTTCTTTCCAATGTGGCGTTTGAAAGCGGCTGTCGTGCACGACGCGTCTTCTGTTTTTCTCAATGTAATAACAAGTGATCCTGCTCGGGCTGTGAAACTGACGGCTCTATATCTGGATTTGGGTCTACGGTAAGGGATCTCCAACGTTGATAATCTCAAAAAAGGGAATCCCTTTCCTTAGATGATGGAATACTAGGGTACCGATAGCCTTCTGCTCGATGTAAGGATTCCTTGTTAAATTGCTATGTATTTTCTCGATCTTCTTAATATCTTTTCCTGGACGGATTAAACGCCGTACAACCCCATTGGGGTAGTGGCCTAATATAAGTCTTACATGCATGGAGAAAAATGTTCTTGTTTTTGTGGATAAGACCGTGAATATATGGAACGTTCATATCATAGCCATTTTGCAAATTATCTCGTAGTGACCTGAAAAATTCAAGTCAGTCGTGTAAACAAATCCTAGATCAGACTGAATTGATCGGTTCAATGGAATTAGTACCTAAATGGTATGTCGGTAGTGTTTCAGAGGATCCTATCCTAAAATGCAATGTTTTCTCTGGTGACAACGGAAGTTCCCATTCTCGAGAACACGTAACCAACATTGTGCCGTCGATCCGTGAGACCGCCGTAAATGTTCATGTCATCTGCATACTGTTTACAACTTACCCCATCTTTTTCTTGCAGATTCGGTACTTCTGCTGTATAGATGGCGGTGTTGGATGAGCTTCAGGCGCTTAACTTTTATACTATAGTGTACGTCACGTGCAGGGCACCTTTGCGGTTAGGACCAAGATGGCCTCGGGGCATCGTCCGCTTCGTCCACAAAAGTTTCAGTAAAAGAATTGGAGGAATGCGTCCTCAGAGGCATGCTCGAGCACCTGGTCGTAAATGTTCTTCTTCTCCCCAATTTTGAAGAAAAAGGCGCCGGAAACGTTAAGAAACGTCACACGTTAGGCATTGTTGCTTTTGAAGAGAGATACTTGAACGAAGTTCAAAAAAATAAGCAGGAATTCGTCAAGCGCTAAAATTATTATCTAACCGATGCTTTATCAGAAATTATTGAAACCCACGCTGACTCGGAGGTATAGCCTAGCTTCCTCATTTTGAGCCGGTTGAAGTATGGCTTATCGGGCTATTTATAGCTTCGAAAGCTTTTCAGTGGAATTAATTGTTGTCTCATGTCAATTATGATAGTAGCGTGGTGGTGGCAGGATCAGCCAAGGGCTAAATAAGTTGGAGGAGAAACTATTGGGTCACATTCTTATTCGACTTTTGTTTATTTGGTGGCAGCAGTTTTCTGTTGTTATATCATACGGATGAAAGAGATTGCATTGCATACATCGTGTGATGCGTTTTCCATGTTTCTCCAATTTTAGGCGAGGACCTTGTTGGACTTGACGGTGCAGAGGAGCAAAATGAAGCGAGATTTCCGGAAAGCTCATTTGAGCGCGATGTTGCTGATAACTGAACATCTTTCCAAGCCTTTACCTCTTAGTCATCGTACCATAACGTCTCTCAACGAAACAATAGAGGTTTGCGATTCCATGTTTACTGGGTTAGGCTTCCCGTCGCCCTGATAAGTGAAAAAGCGTTGTTTCGTTTCACGCACCATCGTGACGGGGAGTATGATCTCGTCTTTTCCTCTATCCTGTAATGTTCTATGTGCGTTCAATCAGTGCTTCATTATAATAGCTCTGTAATTCGTGTTATTTGATTTTTTTCTGATACCTTGGTAGTTTTTTTTGCAGATTTTTTCCGTCCTAGGAATACCTCTGCTGGTGTACGGTTGTTGAGTTGTGCATGCGGTGTGCTCCTGTACGTTCGCAGTATAACATTGAGCGTTTCTTGTGATGGTCTTTCCTCCCCTTGTAGTTTCTTGATTCCTCGTTTGAGCGTATCAATGAAACATCGTTCTGCTTGTCCGTTGGACTGGGGTGATAGGGAGCAGTTCGTATGTGCTTCATGCCTCCTTCTTCGCACATTTCTTTGAACTTTTCTGAAGCGAACTGCATTCCGTTGTCGCTGACGATTGTTTGCGGGTATCCATACCTGGAAAACAACTTCTTGAGGCTTCTCACTGTTTGTCCGGCCGATATGTTGACGATCTCCGTTACTTCAGGCCATTTGCTGAGGGCGTCAACTACTACCAAGTAATAATAGCCTTGTATCGGTCCGGCGAAGTCAATGTGTACTCGTTGCCATACACATGTTGGGGTGGTCGAGCACTCCAAAGGTACTTTGATCGGTTTTTTTGCATTCTCTTGACATCTTCCGCAATTTCGGACTGTCTCTTCACAGTCTTTATCAATGTTCGGCCAATAGACGTAACTCCGGCTAATTTCTTCATCCGAACAATCCCAGGATGACTAGCATGAAGTTCTTTGATCACAAGGGTTTGAAGTTCCTGGGGAATGACCACACGTTGTCCGGTCATTATACAATCTTCAACAAGGGATAGGGTATCTCTTCGATTGTAGAAGGGTGACAGTTTCTGTGTCACTTTGGACCATCTTCCAGTTGTCACATAAGATTTGATCTTCCTCAGGAGTGGGTCCTTTTCGGTACATACTTGAACATGCTCATGGGTTACGGGTAGTTTTCTGATAGAGTTCTTTAGCAGAGCAGTCACATCAGTTTCCACCAAGGCAATAACCGTTTCTTCTTCTTCGGTCTTATGCTTCTGCATTAGTCGCGATAATCCATCAGCTTGACCAAATTTCGAAGTATTTACATATTCAATGTCGAAATCATATCCAAGTAATGCAAAGCGTCTAATGAGATGGTAGCCCATCTCATTAGACGCTTTGCTGAGTAAACTGGAACTCCTTTCTTATCTCCAAAAATGGCTAGTAGAGGTTTGTGATCAGTAAGTAGCAAAAATTTTCTTCCGAACACATACTTGTGAAATTTCTTCACAGTATAGATTAATCCAAGCGCTTCCTTTTCAATTTGCGAATAATTCTTCTCAGCACTGTTCAGAGAACGGGAAGCATGGGAAATCGGTTTTTCTGAACCATCTGCGTATCTATGCGAAATAACACATCCAGTGCCGTAATCGCTGGCATCTGCGGCAACAACGATCTTTTGTCCCGGATCATAGTGAGCGAGGTTCATATCACTTGATAACGCGTTCTTCAGTTTCATGAACGCTTCCTGTTGCAAAGATGTCCACTTCCATTTGACATCTTTCTTCAGCATCGCATCTAGCTGTCCTCTGAGATCTTTCATGAACGGTACGAACGACGTATAATAGGTCACCATACCTAGGAATGCTCGCAACTGTGTAACGTTCGTCGGTTCCACCATGTCCTTGATTGCTTCAACCTTGTCCGGATTTGGTCTTCTACCAAACTTGTCAACAATAAAACCAAGATATCGAATTTCTGGTCTGCAAAATGAACACTTTTCTGGGCGTACCTTGAATCCGTATTCAGCGATTCTCTCAAATAACGCAATCAGATTCTTCTTGTGCTCTTCTTCATCTCGACCAGAAATCAGGGGCCGTATTCATCATTGAAATGTCGGGTAAATCTTACTTTACATTTATGTCACCCGGAGCCGATAACTTACTCACTGCGAAACGGCATTCATCACACACTTACTTACCCGAGTAAGATCCCGCGCAAAATGTGTTCAGTCTGCATTCACCGAAACACTGGATAGCGTCGTCAATTTGAAATTCTTTCGCCGATTCATTTTTTTTATTCAAGGAGGCTAGAGAGAAGTGCATGGGTTTAATGATTAATGGAAACTTCGAAGTACATCATAGGGGGCTCCTCATGTATAGAAAATAGCATCATTTAACATTACTGTCTATTCCATTTCTTCTAGCGAAATCCTTCCAGAGGCACTCGTCGGTTTTTTCTAATCGCTGTTCTACTTCATGATGGAATTTTTCCTCTAAGAGTATTAAGTTGTAGATAAAGCTACCCACTACTCTTTTTAGTCTTTTTTCGCTCCAGTTTTTCAACCAAATTTGATATACCGTTCAGAAGCGCCATTCTGTTCCTATCTAAGATTTTTTGAGCTCTCAGCTACTCTTGGTGGGTCACGAGTTTCAGGGGGGAATTGGGAAAATTTTTTGGAAATGTTCACCGATCGGCCAACGATAGATATGCCCTTTCCTGCGTACTACAAACCGACGAAAGAAAGCCAAAGGATTCCTCTATAGTGGGTCGTGCTTATTTAATTCTAAAGAAAAAAGTCAAACCCCTTAATTATTCGGCACAATAAATTCTAGCATTAGAAGGACAGCACTCCATCTGTCGTATACTGCTGGAAGTTTTCTTCTGAAAATCATTTCATTGCGAATTGCCAAGTATTTTTTTTTCAAAATTCGAAGAAAAAGCAGAAATCGGTGGCAAAAAGTGGACTGTTCGCAAGTTATCTATGGTGGATGAGAATATTATACTCTGTTTATCTTGAATTGCACAAAACACGGTCCGCCAATAGGCCTCTAATTGGCCCGCTAGTACCGTAGCGTACGTCCACGACGCGTTCTCGGCAGACCCGGGTGGTAGGGTGGGTGGCCGAGTGACGGCATTGACGAATCGATTGCTCTGCACACCGGGTGCCCACCCGGGTCTGCCGAGAACACGTCGTGGACGTACACCACGGTACTAGCGAGCCAATTAGAGGACTATAGGCGGACCGTGTTTTGTGCAATTCAAGATGAACAGAGTATACCTGTACAAGTGTACTGTGAGATTTGAAGTCTAAACTCATTGCACAGAAAAAAATTCGAAATGCGAAAATATTGAGTACTTAAGCCATAAACTGAATTCGAGCGTGAGGCTCACAGATTATCGTGTTCTGGAAGGAGCATCAAAAATAATAGGTAAAGGAACGACTGCGCTTTCGGCAGCTATACTATTAACATATGACCTGATATATTCAATCGGGCCAAGGAAATTGTTTTCTCAAAACTATTACTTTTGCATTAGCACAATATAACCTAACTCAGTAAGATTCCGGTGAAGAATGGCACGAGGAGTATAAAGCCGAAAAATAAAATCTTTAGTTGCATTTTCTGATGCATTCAAAATTTGGTAAATAAATCAAGTGAACAGAAGGAAAGAAAGTTACCGCTTTTCACGACTGACAACAAAATCTGATGAGAACGTGATTTAAAAAAACAGCTTTCTGTTCGTGGAAAGGAACATTGAATTAATCATAAAAAAGGCGAAATAACTTATAAGGGAACGAGTAGTTTGAATTATCGATGAAAATATTGCGCTCCATTGCTATTTCCGCGATGAGTGCAGCTGCAGCCGGCTGGGAGTAACATTTACCCGGCTCCATACGTCGGGTAAATTTTATCTGGTTTTTTACTCGAAAATTGCGAGTAAGTAAGCGTGTGAATACCGGGTAAGTGCAAAATTCGAAGGACTTTACACTTACCTCGCGGGTAAATCATTGATGAATACGGCCCCAGGATATCGTCAAGGTATGTAGCGACACCATTTAGTCCAGCTACCATCTTGTTCATCAGCTGTTGAAATATCCCAGGAGCAGTTTTGATTCCAAACGGCAATCGATTGTATCGGAATAATCCTTTGTGCGTATTGATTACTACCTTCTTCTTTGATTCTTCGGTAAGTTCAATCTGGAGGTATGCATCGGGCAGGTCAATTTGGGAAAAACTTGCTCCACCATTCAGGGACGCGAAAAGGTCTTCGGGAATGGGTAGGGGATAGTCGAAGGAATATAGGGATTCGTTGAGACCGGTAGAGAAATCGGCACATATCCGTATCTTTCCATTCGGTTTCTTTACACAGGCAATAGGGGCTGCCTACTCACTGTGGCTAATGGGCGTGATAATGTTCATCTTCTGAAGCCTTTCAAGTTCAGCATCGACGGCTTCTGGGGAACCATGGGGAACGGGTCGGGGGTAACAGAATACGGGATGTGATTCTTTCATCACGTTTAGGTCTGCCTTCTCCTTGACACACAGTCCTAGACCTTCTTCAAACACACGGGGAAACAGCTTCATCAACTCAGCTTCAATTGTTGACTTGTTTCTCACGTTCACTTCTGCTACCATCATCTTCATATGATATAGCATTTCTTCATTGTCTTGTATCCATTCAAGACCCATCAATGAGTTACTCGGTGTAACATACGCGTATCCTTCGGTTCTTGCACCTTTCATTTCAATTGTGCATTTCAACTTGCCGGTGATCTGCATTTGACTTCCACTGGCATTCCTCACCACAACATCACATTTTTCCAGAACTGGTAATCCCATCTTCTTCCAGATCCTTTCATTGAGTAGAGTGATGTCTGATCCTGTGTCCAACAACTCGACAGGGTGGTTGTTCACCTTCGCTTCTATGTACATTCGCGAGGTGTTTACGTCAGCTGCTGCGCTTCCGATCCTGATTCCACGCACATTTCGTCTTGAAAATTGTCTTTTCTTTTCGTCTTTTTCACTTCGGCGTATTCCTTGTTTAGGCCTATTTTCAAATTTCTTCTGACGTTGACTCATATCGCAGAATTTCTCTTTATGACCAGTCTTCTTACATTTCTTGCAAAACCAGGGCTTCGATTCGCATTGCTCTGAATAGTGTTTGCCTTCGCAATTCCAGCATTCAATAGCTTTCTGGACTGATCTGGACGCAGCTTCGAGAGTTCTCTCATTTCCTGCAATAGCTTCACAGTCTCTTTTAAGGCTAAGAAAGTTCTCACATTCTTGGTGCAGCTCATGTAGAGAAACTCTCCGGCCTGCCTTGTACTCTCTGTCCAGTACGGTGATCAGTCTTTGTCTGATTTCTGCTTCTCTGTGCGATTTCAATCCGAAAATCCACAATAGACACTTGATTCCATCAGAGTCCAGTTCATGAATTCGAGCCTTCTCGCAGAACTCGTTGACTCTTCCAGTGTATGTGAGATAGTCTTCGTTGTCGTTCTTCTCAACCTTCAGGCACTGGTATCTTGTGGTGAACTCGAACCTCCTGTAATCAAAAATGTCTTTCAGCGTACTCACAGTTTCTTCGAAGCCAATAGTTGTCACTTCTCTTGGCAGCACATGTCTCTGGTACTTCTCGAAGGAAACGTTGTCCAGCTTCTCGCAGAGTAGTCGCACTCTTCCGTTTTCGGTCAGATTCCTTGCATCCTCGTTGAAAACATCCTTGTAGCTTGTGTACCACTTGCTGAAGCTATGCTCCTCTTCTGGATCGCAGACAAATTTCTCGATCCTGTTGCTCAGTGCGGCCATGACATTCGGAACTGAGTCTGTCGCACCAGCTGTACGACCTCCATCTCCGGCCTCGACTTGGCTGAGGAATCCGGTCATCAGTCGTCTCTGCTCATCCATGAGCTCCTTGAACATCGTCAAGACGGCTGCGGGATCCATTGCTTCCGGCGTCTTCTTCTGAGCTCCGCCTGATCGCCACTGTTGTGTCTTCCGCAGTAGGTGGCCTTGGAAGATTTATTGATCTTCACCAGTATACAGTAAGCCACAAACTGAACCATACTCAGATGAACGGTCTTTTATAGAGCCGCTATCATAATCAAGTGGAAAGTGTAAACATGTTTTTCATTTACACTACATTTTTGCAGATTTTTTTCTATCTCGATGTGTATACTTTTTCATGTTTTGATATTTCAGAACGTTTGTTCAAAGAACGTTATCGAAGAAGCAGAACGTCGAGCCGATGAAATTCTTGGTCTTGATGAAACGTCTACTACGAGAGCAACGTCGTCTTCTCGAAAGTATGTAAATATCTTGTGCAGATTGTCTCGATCTACCACACAAGACTTCTTCATATGAGGTCTTAAAACTTCACTCATATGAGATCTATAAGTGTGTTCCTCATATGACTTCATAGAGTACTTCACTCATACGCTGTCTTATACAGCGTATTTGGATGAAAGTGAAAAAAATTTTAAAAAATAAAATAAGGAGCCATAGATTTCTCACCCTTTTCGGAGGGAAAGGAACATCAATATAGAAGACACGATTGGTTTTCAAGAAAGAGCGAGTTGCGGGCATTTTTCGTGAATGTATTTGCAGGACTGCGCCACGGTCTGCACTGGATTTTGAGTTATCTCATTTTAGCCCTACTGTATGCTAGAAAAGCGGCGCCGGAAGTCTCTCATAGGAATTTATGTAAGGGTTGTCCAAAAGTAGAGAACATGCGTAAAGCCGTTTCTTGTTTTCTAGTCTACAGTTCATCTACGCTGCCGCGGCGAAAAAAAGCAAAAACAGCTCGGGTGACCCGACATCTCTGCCTGAGGATCCTCGAAACCGCGTCCCATCACGCTTTTGCAATAAGCGTGGATTCTGCGGGCTGAACTGGGTAGGCGGGCTTGATGATCCCTTGCCTCGTTACGCTGCAGGCATTCCCTTATGCTGATGTTATACCTGCACGGAATCGATAGCAGTAAGCCTGACGAGCGCCCGGATTGTGGGAACCCTTGTCCACACCACAACACATCTTTTCGATGGCCCGAAGAGGCCCACCACACTGACGACAGTGGATTTGTGGTTGAATCCAACTTCTGTTGTCCGTTTCTTGAAGCTCTGAGAAAAACCCTTTTGCGGCTGCAAAGAAGAAGAACGCGATACGTAGATAATCTGTATGCATGTAGGCCCACGAAGTGAAAAAGATAACCCTGGCCTATCTTACGACCCCAACAAATCCTTCTATTCTAGGAGAAAACCTTCTCGAAAATCCTTCAAAAGATTATGATTCTCACCACGCCATTTTGTAAGTTTGGATTACATAATTAGCAACGACGGAAGTGGTTTTGCACTTGGTGGAAGGTCTTCTGTTGTACTTTCGGCCAAGACTTCAAAAATATAAAGCTTCTAATGCTCATGTTTGAATGTTGTGATTGCGATACAGAGTATTGAGAACGGAGTCGATTGCTCCTGTCAGACTTCGGTTACTGCTGGCCGATCGGCTGTGTCCCACCCGATCGAAGCGTGCTAGAAAGGGGGAGCACGAAATGCATCGAAGGTTTAATTGGCGTCCCTCCGTCTTTGACCCAGTCGATGTTGGTCTATTGTACGCGGTCCCGGTCAAGCTAAATGCAACCACTGCGTCTGGATGCGTCTCGGAGTCGTGTGTTGTTAATGCTAATCGACCGGTTGGGAGTAGGCCGTCAGACGGGCTCGGATGTTTTCTTTTGTTGGTAACTGTAATGGGGGCTGCATGACTCTACCTTGTGCTAGGTCACTAAAGAAGGGAGTCTTTATTTTCATTCTATGAAGTCGGCTCCGCGGGACGATAATGCTTTGAATACACAACATTGAGGTACGGGAATGAAAAGGGAAAAATCTGCTGTAGCTTTTTGCGCTGTCGATACCTTTGGAGTACTGAGATTTTATGTAAGAATTGCCGAACTGACTGGTATGGTAAAGACCTTCATTTAAAAGATTTCAAAAACGCCACTATAGGGAAGCAGATTATGTTAAAGTAACCCAGCTTTCTTCAAGACAACCTTCAACAGTCCCTTGACTAGCCGCATAATTTTTCCTTGTTGTTCATATCCTCCTTTTTCAGTGATTCTAGGATGGAGTCCTGCGAGGCGACTCCTACACCAACCACCTCGGAATCGTGCCATCCTAGCCGGCGGAATAGTACCTCTGTATCATCAAAAGATGTTGCAGACCGTCTTTTGTAAGTTAATGTGTGGCTTTCTCGTCTTGTTCATTGAACAAAGTGAGTGCATTTCAGAGTGTCACCTCCATTGACTTCCGCTCGCCGATCTACGAAGTCTCCACATCTCAAGAAAGTCGAGGTGAAACAGGAGTGTTTCATCTCTGGTGAAGTCGAGGAACAGCGACAAAATCGTCGTAGGAGCTTGAGAAGTTCGGATATAAGGCCCGCTGATGGGGTTCAGAAAGATTCGCCGGCTCATGTATCGAGTGAAGGCTCTGGTGATGTACACGAAGAAGTGGCGCCACTGCTTTTTCGTATCAAACAAGAGGTGCAGGACCCCGTCACCGCTGCAACTGAGACATCAATCAATAGAAGAAGTGGGGATACGGCGATTTCGAATGGTCGCATCACTCTTTTGCCATTGACGAAATCTTCTCCTTCAAAAAGTGTTTGGAAAAAGTACCGCATTCGACGTAGGTGCAAATCGAAACCGGCTACTGACGAACTTCAATCGCCCCCGTCCAAACGCTCGAAGACCACTCATTCACTGGAGACAGAACTGAGACTCTTGAAATCGCTGAATTTAAAGAATGCCAATAAGGATTTCAAACAGCGGTGGGTGAAGATAGACGTTATTGCTAAATTGTTGTTTTTTTTTTACATCTCGGCCGGATTCACCAATATTCTGCATCGCTAATAGGCTGTCTATGGGTTTCACGAACTATACGGTGCACAGTAACTTCGGGCCGAAACCAGCGCTGCAGTTAATTATGACCTCAAGAGAGCGCCTTAACAGGGTCAAGCGCCCCCTCCACCCCCGTTGCGAAATTTTGCAGCCGCGCTTGACCCTGCGCCTTAATCTGGGAGATTGCGCGGTATGCGTATTAAGTGCATACAGCGCGGTTTAGGATCCATTGATGAAATTGTCTGTCTAGGGCAGCCGTCGTTTATAAGTCCGTCGGAGAGACCGCATAGACAGTTCTTTGCTCAAAAGCATGCTATGCGCAGCAAACCGTTTTATATTGTTTGATATTTTGGCTTGAGTGTATTTCTCTAGTAAATGAAAATGGCGTGAAGGCCGTCCGAAAATCGTAATTCGTGAAGAAAACCAACGTCAAACATAGTCGGCAGTGGTGTTTTAATTCGCAGCAGTGATTTTTTAAAGAGTTGCGCTGGATAGCAAAGAGTTCCTACCAGAAGAAGATAGCGATGGGCAAGTTGTGAGGAATGTTGATCGTATCCACAGCGCGGGAGCAGATCGGCTAGCACACGTGACGCGCGCGGCGAGAAACTGCTGCTTGCACGTCGTCGTTGGGGCGTTTGAATCGTGGGACCTCTGACAAGAAAAATAGTTGGCGATCGGTTAACGGGTGGTATATCTTTGGTATATGGGTTACTGTAGCTATACCGTAACCAATATTAGTGACAGCTCATGACCCTTCGGGACTACTGTTACCCAGAACCTGGCCATCTTGCAATCGATTGCTCAGCAACAGTGGAATAATTGAATCATGGATAGTCACTGGAAATTTTTTTAAACTTTGAAAAAAATTTCAAATTGTCAAAATAACTTTAAAAAGTTGCTTCAAAAACATATCATAGCAAATGAAATGTGCTGAGTTTAATGAAATGATTCTTGGAGCTCGAAAATCTCTTATTCACTGAGAAATTGAAGTGCTCTTTTTAAAAATAAATTCCAGAAAAAAATCGCTCCGTAAAGAAATGCCAACAAATTAGTGATGCTAACTTAGATAGAATTCATCACAAACATGTTGAAATGCTTTTACTCCGGTGAAAACTTCAAAAATGGCAGTAACTTCCCAAAAGGATTCAGATGAATAATGTGTAACTTATTTGACCGAAGAGTAAACGAAATATAAGTGGAAAAACATCTAAAACTTCAAAAACATCTGCTCGAAAGACGACATCATGGGGGAAAATGCTGTCCTGTTATCACTGTGGCAATGTCCTTGGTGAGGGGAGGAGAGAAATGTTGTGCTCATCTAAGGTGTGACATGACTATCCCCTAGTGACTTATGCCGCTATGTCCTCACTACTATCCACAAGGCAAGTATGGTTCAAAAGTAGGGCGATGTGCGACCTAGAGGTACTGGGTGATACATATAACTACCCCTCCCCTCTCACGATAAGGATTGCTCATCATCAATCATGTATCCGTATCAACTTAACTTGTTCAACAACATGCCTATGAGCTATTATCTGCAGGCAAACTCAGTTGAACAGGAGCCAGGTTAGCTAGTGGTGCTCTGCTTTTTTTGACAAACTTCTCCACGGAACCGTTAAAAATTCGTTCTTTTTGCGGATTTCTTTTTTTTGTGAACTTTCGCCGGAAGCACTATGAAACTTCTATATCACGAATTTTCCACGGGCCGGTTAAATAACACGTTCTTTTTGCAAATTCACCATTTTCTCCAAATTTTTGAATTTTCACTAAAGGCCGCTGTATCACGATTTTTCCACGATCCGTTGATAACCCGTCCTTTTCTGTGAGTTTCACCGTATTTTCCTGATTTTTCGACTTTTCCTCCGAAACCATATATATCACTATTTTTTTCACGGATTCTCACAGATTTTTTTGCGAATGTCAGCGTATGTTCCTGAATTTTCTAATTTTACTCGGAAACCTCTGTATCACTAAGTTTCCACGAGTACGGGGACAGGGTCTCTCTACACACCGAGGGAGGAGTTGTCCCGTCTTCTGCGGCTCTAATTCCACTCGGGACCACTTCGCTTGCATTGAGTAGCGTGACATTTCGAACTGCAAAATGGGGACAACTCCTCCCTCGATGTGTAGAGAGCCAGACCCTGTCCCACGAATCCGTTGATAATTCGTTCCTTTTGTGAATTTCACCTTACTTAATTGAATTTACCCGAAATTTTCAGGAATTTCATATTAACAATATGCTGTACATAGTAGCACACATTTTGTCGATTTCTGATACATTTTGTACATACTCTGCCAATTCGAGACTTGATGCTTTGGGGAAAGCGGCCTTTATCACGCTCTGTTATCATTAGGCATCAAATTCACCTTTAGCGCCGTCATCAGAGCTTATCCGCGCAAAGGGTGAATTTGCTGAGCGGTCGGATATCAGTCAGCGCAAGTAGTGAAAATACCGCCGGCGCTAACATGTTAGTGCATATCAGTTGTTGAGCGGCTGGATATCACTCAGCGCAAAGGGTGAAATTACCGCCGTGGCTGGCATGTCAGAAATTTCTAAACAAGTGAAAACATCTCAGCGAAAACATGATAAAACGATTGATCACGTCTCGATGTGTTTACCATGAGCACAGCCGGTATAAAAGCCGCCTCATCTCACTAGAGTCCTCATTCGGCATTCTGATGCCGGCCCTGAAAGGTGACTTTGGGTCACTCTCCGGAGGCCAGCATAATTTTGGCTGCTGGGAGGATACAGTGGGTATCCTCACGGCGGGGGGGGCGAGTTACGCCGCGGTCCGCAGAGGGTGGCTCCTCACCGCAGACCTCGGTGAAGATTACGCCCATGTTGCGGACAAGGCGGGGCTTCTTGCGCTGTGGACCTTCAAATTCAAGAAATTTTCGAGGTAAACTCACTCATTTTTCGAGATAAATTTCACCTCATTTTCAGGGTAAATTGGACCCTCCCTCACTGCCAGTTCGCACCATTTTCACGGGATATTCACCCCATTCTCACCTATCCTAGCGGCAAATTCACCCATACAGTGAATTTAACGCGGCAAATTAAGACTTCATGCCGACTTGTACATGAGCATCAAGTCTCTTTTGCTGAGGCATCAAGTCTTGAATTGGCAGAGTAGTATAATTCGATTAATTCCAGATTATGACCAAAATTTTTCCTTAACCTAATTTGCATGCGATCCTACTATATATATTTTGGTAAATTTGTGTGTGTGTGTGTGTATGTATGTATGTATGTATGTATGTATGTGTGTGTGTGTGCGTTTCTCTGTGTGTTTGTTTGACCGTTTATTCGGCTTGACTTTCAAGGCGGGCAATCCTACGGGGATGGGCTCCGAAAGTAGGCAGGACGTCAGGGTAAGGGTGCAGGACCTTAGAAGTGATGCGCAGTACATCATAGGAAGGGTACGGGACCCGAATTTTAGTGCGCCAGACGCCGTAAAATGTGTGCGGGACCCAAGTGGGAGTGCGCCGAACGCCTTAGAAAGTGTGCGGGATCCAAGTGGGAGTGCGCAGGACGCCGTATAAAGTGTGCGGGACCCAAGTGGAAGTGCGCAGGGCGCCGTACGAAGTGGGCGGGTTTCAAGTGAGAGTGCGCAGGACGCCGTATGAATTGAGCGGGACCCGAGTGAGAGTGCGCAGGACGCCGTATAAATTGTGCGGGACCCGAGTGAGAGTGCGCCGGACGCCGTAGAAAGTGTGCGGGACCCGAGTGAGAGTGCGCCGGACGCCGTATGAATTGTGCAGGACCCGAGTGAGAGTGCGCAGGACGCCGTATAAATTGTGCGGGACCGAGTGAGAGTGCGCCGGACGCCGTAGAAACTGTGCGGGACCCGAGTGAGAGTGCGCCGGACGCCGTACAAAGTGTGCGGGACCCAAGTGGGAGTGCGCCGAACGCCTTAGAAAGTGTGCGGGATCCAAGTGGGAGTGCGCAGGACGCCGTATAAAGTGTGCGGGACCCAAGTGGAAGTGCGCAGGGCGCCGTACGAAGTGGGCGGGTTTCAAGTGGGAGTGCGCAGGACGCCGTAGAAAGTTTGCGGGACCCGAGTGAGAGTGCGCAGGACGCCGTATGAATTGTGCGGGACCCGAGTGAGAGTGCGCAGGACGCCGTATAAATTGTGCGGGACCCGAGTGAGAGTGCGCCGGACGCCGTAGAAAGTGTGCGGGACCCGAGTGAGAGTGCGCCGGACGCCGTACAAAGTGTGCGGGACCCAAGTGAGAGTGCGCAGGACGCCGTATAAATTGTGCGGGACCCGAGTGAGAGTGCGCCGGACGCCGTAGAAAGTGTGCGGGACCCGAGTGAGAGTGCGCCGGACGCCGTACAAAGTGTGCGGGACCCGAGTGAGAGTGCGCTGAACGCCGTAGAAAGTGTGCGGGACCCAAGTGGGAGTGCGCCGAACGCCTTAGAAAGTGTGCGGGATCCAAGTGGGAGTGCGCAGTACGCCGTATAAAGTGTGCGGGACCCAAGTGGAAGTGCGCAGGGCGCCGTACGAAGTGGGCGGGTTTCAAGTGGGAAAGCGCAGGACGCCGTAGAAAGTTTGCGGGACCCGAGTGAGAGTGCGCAGGACGCCGTATGAATTGTGCGGGACCCGAGTGAGAGTGCGCAGGGCGCCGTATAAGTTGTGCGGGACCCGAGTGAGAGTGCGCCGGACGCCGTACAAAGTGTGCGGGACCCCAGTGGGAGTGCGCCGGACGCCGTAGAAAGTGTGCGGGACCCGAGTGGGAGTGCGCCGGACGCCGTACAAAGTGTGCGGGACCCGAGTGAGAGTGCGCCCGACGCAGTACAGTGTGCGGGACCCAAGTGGGAGTGCGCTGAACGCCGTAGAAAGTGGGCGGGATCTAAGTGGGAGAGCGCCGGACGCTGTAGAAAGTGTGGGGGACCCGAGTGGGAGAGCGCCGGACGCTGTAGAAAGTGTGCGGGACCCGAGTGAGAGTGCGCCGGACGCCGTAGAAAGTGTGCGGGATCCAAGTGGGAGTCCGCAGGACGCCGTAGAAAGTGTGCGGGACCCGAGTGAGAGTGCGCCGGAAACCGTATAAAGTGTGCGGGGCCCGAGTGAGAGTGCGCCGGACGCCGTAGAAAGTGTGCTGGACCCGAGTGAGAGTGCGCCGGACGCCGTAGAAAGTGTGCGGAACCCGAGTGAGAGTGCGCCGGACGCCGTAGAAAGTGTGCGGAACCCGAGTGAGAGTGCGCCGGCCGCCGTATAAAGTGTGCGGGACCCAACAGGGAGTGCGCCGGTCGCCGTAGAAAGTGTGCGGGACCCGAGTGAGAGTGCTCCGGACGCCGTCGAAACTGTGCGGGACCGAAGTGGGAGTGCGCGGGGCGCCGCATAAAATGTGTGAGACCCGAGGGAGATCGCGCCGTAGGAAGTGTGTGAGACCCAAAAGGGAGCGCTGGACGCCCTAGAAAACGTGTGAGACCCAAAAGGGAGCGCTGGACTCCCTAGAAAACGTGTGAGACTCATGAGAGAGAGAGAGAGCGCATTACTTCTGATTCACTATGTGCGTCTAAAAGAGAGCGTACACCACTCCTTTCTTCAGGTCCCCTATCCTTCACCACTCAATTCAACTGCTTAGCTGTTTATATGCACTAACTTTTCTAAATCGGGTTTATATACGATGAAAATAAGAGTTAATCAAAATCTGCATCCATGAAACACAAACATCATTCTACTTCATTTGGCAATAAAAGTAGCAGGGGGTCGGTTGATCATGAAAACGTTTAGTAAATTCCAAACAGCGGTTGTCCTTATCATGACAAAAATTAAGATAAATCAAAGGCCATTTCAGGATCTTACAAAACGGAAGAACGACCGGTGTGTCACGGTACAGATAAGGAGGTAAACGGGCGTAGCAAGGTTTGGAATGCTTTGTGATTTCCGATGGTTTAAGTGTTGCCGCCTAAACCAGCTTATGGGCCGGCGCAGGAAGAAAGAAAGCACCGAGTTATTTGCCTTATATCCAAGATGCCGGCGAAGCCGGCAAATGGGCCGGCGCAGCCGGGCTGCAGCGGCAGAGGCCGGCGTCAGCCGGCCGACGCCGATGGTAATTTGATAATTTGCATGCAAGAATGTAATTAACTGCATGTATTGAATATTTAAACATTTGCAATTTAACTAGTCAAATGCCCACCTAGGTGTAGCCCTAGAATTCTAGAATCAAACGGCATTGAAAACGAGCCTCGCTAGGGTTTTGAAACCATTACAGGTCGATTCAGCTCTAAAAACTACCCAAGATGCATACCTCCGATCGAATTATAGCTCATACGTTGGCAAAGTTGGCGATCTGCCAGAAGGGTTCAAATTTTGTCGTTATGTGGATAGCACAGCCGAAACGTGACCCCGTCATCCCCTGGGTCGGTGGCATGGGGGCGGAGGGAGGATGAGGGGCGAGGCGAGCTGCTACGTGGATGCGGCGCTCGCCCGGGTGTCAATAATACCTGCTACAGTATGCTACCGTAATCCTACAGTATTACTGCCAGCCGGTCTGCTGCCAGCCAGAGGCGCGTTTACCAAAAGTCTCCCGTTCTCGGTTAACGCGCAACGACGACGTGCGTGCAGCGGATTTCCGCCGCGCGCGTCACGTGTGCCAGCCGAACTGCTCCCGCGCTGTGGAATCTATCAGCATGATACAAGTTGTTATTCATGCCTGACGAAGGGTCAGCCCTTCTTGACGTAATTCCATGCATTCCGCTTGCTGACTGTTTGAAACTGTACGTATTTGACCCGCCAAACTCCTACGTTACCGGAAGAGCCAAGTCAAAGGATTTGGAAGAAGAAACGATAAGTGGTTTCAGCGCGTATGATGGCTTTAGCGCTGCCTGCGAAAGTAGAGTGTTCGTCAGTCGGGGTTGATTTATATCCCAAAAGGTACAACTAGGGTCTAATGCTACCTTTTGGTAGCATTACACTCTAGTTGTACTTTATCGTTTCGCTGCCGCCGGCGTATAACTAGGCCTTTACCAGAACTGCATCGTTGATGAATCCAGCCTGGGTCGGTCTCAGCTGTATTCGAACGTGGCCACTCTTGAACAGTAGGATTGAAGAAAAATTACAGGCTCCGAAGTTTTACGTCCGATCAAGATGGTCGTGAGAAGTTGCTGGAGTACAGGAAGGCAGTACTGCAGCGCGAAGCTGTGGCACGGCGAACGTCGGCATCTGAAGAAAATAAGTCAAAGAAGCCCAAGCGTGGTTGGTCCTCTACTCTTTCATGCGATTTGTCGGTAATAAAAGGAAAATCTACTTTCTGGAGGGGGGTCTCAATTTTTTTCTTTTATTCAGACTTCTTGAATACTGGAACCTAAGTCAACGAACGAGTCTCAGGAATTTATACAATCAACGTCGACTTCAGACGGTAGACTACTATAGACCTGTGCATTCACATATCAGTTTGTACCCAAACACGTTTTTCGTTCCTTATATGAACACTATGTTGCCTCCCCGTCCCCCTCTTCTGCTCTTCTGCTGTACTTTCTCATTCTGTATTCACTGAATCGATTCCACGCAGACACTCACTCCTGTACAGCCGTACGCTTTTACAAGCCTCTTTGAAATGTGGCCACCGGTAAACCCTCAGCCAGCTTTGTTCCCCTTTTCGGCATTCATACAATAGATTTCAATTCAGCACTTCTACATAATTTTTATGAGCAGGATTGCTGTTTGTAATATCTACGCCAATTAAGGTTCACGCTGAAGGAGTCTATCCGGTGGAGATCCGGTCATTCGTGGAAGAACAGGATGAAGATCGAAACTTGTGACCAAACGCGGAAGGCTGGAGTTCTGGCAACCGAAAGGAAAAGTTTGTCACTCTCTTGGTAACAGCATCGAATAGTTGTCGCTGTTTTCTGCTTTCGTGTTCTTTCAAAGTGTTCAAGTTCATAGGCAACAGAATGCTCAGTTCGCGTTAGGCTTCAAAACGGGTGATGATCGTTAGATGGTGGGATTTCGCAGTTAAAAGCTTCGCTCTCATGCGTGGTCGCGACTTCACACTAAAACGGCGATACGGTACACTTTGCCGTCTAACAACCATCCCCAAGTTGTGATCTCATTGCGGGAATGACATTTACTGTGTTACGGGAGAAATCATTCTAGAATTGTTTTAAGGTTTCCGTTGGAAAAGCTAGGTTGTATTCTCAATCAGTGGTGGAAATAGGCAACGATTCGAAAACAGGCAGTTGTGAAATGACGCATACCCGAACGAGAAAGGGACAGGCTATCAGCAAGTGTTGAGTAAAAAAAGGCAAGCTGCCAGTTTTATAAAAGTGGGTTTTAAAGCAAGGCTAAAGGCATCCATATAGTCGTGCGAGGCGAGTCAAGCCGCCGCAATAATGGAATAGGGCCGACTATATTCTGTTCCAATAGTGCGCCGATGGAGGGTCTGGAGAGGCGGAAACAATCTTCAGGGTCTCTGTTCGCTCATAGTTAGTTGGATGGCTAAGCGCGGCAGAGGCACAGAGTGAAAGTTTCTGTCTCTCCTAGCTGTCTATCAATGGGCTCTTTTGGAACGGAGTATACTTTGCTCCGTGGTTTCCATGTGCGACGAGGCTTGCCTCGCCTAAAAGTGTGAGTACTTATGCTCCCGTTTCATTCAAATAGTCGTGGGTTGAAATTATTTCCAACAAAACCAATGACGATTCTCACAGTAAAATTTGACACGAAAAAAAAAAGATCGCTCAGCTATTCGACGGTGTAACGAGTGCCAATTTTACGTTTGGTTTATTACGTGAATTTCAGTAGCTTTTATTCCTATGCTTTTATTTCTTTCTGTTATTTGTGATGGTTGTCTCTTGACGCCAAACAATGCGAGGGCGGGCAGATCCGAGGGAAGGGCTGTGCTTTGCGATTGGTCGATGCGACTTTGGCGACCAAAAGCGCTGCCTAGGCCGTAGTTATACACCGGCGAGACGCTGCGGAATTAGAAAGACAGCTACCACTTATGTGTGTCCTAACTGTGCTGATGCATGCTAAAGGAAGAGTTGTCCCAGAAAATGCGCCGAAAGGCCGCACGGAGCAGTTATACACGCTGCGACACTGTATACTGTATCCTTGCGGGATCTACCCTGTTGGAGATGCGCCGATTTCCATCAGCTGATTATTTTTCAGATCTAAATTTGTTAAAATATCACTAAAACGACATAATGAGCTATGCTATGAGAGGAGCAATAGATTTCTAGTGACTCTTTACAATAAACATGTGATAGAGGCGTGAAATATCGATAAAATGCAATTGAAACGCTCAGAAATTTTCAGTCTGCAATATTGCATGGAAGAAGTCAAAGACGCAATATTGCAGACGAGTCCCTGATTCACGCAGCAAGCGGCGGAAATGTCATCGCGGGACGTTTTCATTCCGCTGGTGTATAACTAGGGCCTTAGACCTTTTCTCTGATATGTCCGCCCTTCTCTTTGTTCGGCGCCACGAGACGACCACCCTGTTATTTGAGATTGGTAGGTGGACTTCTGCAGTGAGCCCGAGGTTTTGGAGCTCTATTCATCCTAATGATCAAGTCAATTCATCAGTAAACGGAGAATTGCCTTGACCATTAGGACGGAAATATTTTCAACACATTAGACCTACTGATGAAGTCTATCCAACAACCTCGTACGACAGGAAAATTACCAACTTATTATCAGCATGGGATGTCGGGGTGTCACGGATTAAGAATTAGGAACCTTCCGTGTGCTACTTCTTGTATTTTGTGCAATTTTGATCGTTGTATTCGTTTTTCGTTGCTGTTTTGTGTTTTCGAGAGCTTGAGGAAGTGTTTATGCTTTCGAGCCCGCATCTTTCCGGTGTTTCATTTTTGTTTTATTGTTCACATTACTTACGTTTTGTTTCAGACGGGCTTTAAGTTTTTTTTTGCTATTTGTTCCAGTCTAGTATATAATTTCGAATCGGTGTATCTTTTAAAGGAGTGTTGTAGAGCAGGGCTGCTCCCCTCTATCATTTTTATAAGACGACACAGCTCACTGTATAAGCATACGTCTTAAAGGGGTTTCTGGCTCCTTTTTTTATCATCTGCTTGGTAGCTATTTCATTTTTTTCTGATTTTTTAAGCATACGCCCGGTGTCCATCGCCTTGAGAAAAGTTGGGACGCTTTGGTCAATTAACAGGATCGGACATGGTGTTGTGAACGGTAAGTAGGGACTGCGGGGCCCCCTTCCTTTCAGTCTGGACGCCTGTGCCCTCCCCTCCCCCCAAGTTCATAGTGAATCTGCACCCCAGCCGATTTAACTCATTCACGACCATGTGTCCCACCGGTGGGACGCGCTTTCCAAAAATCGATTTCTTCGTCGCAAGAAGGAACCTACAAACCTACGTATGATCAAAGCATTGACCTATCCTAGAGTTGAATACAATCCTCGTGGTCCGCCGGTAGGCCAATCGCAACAACGGATTTGAAGTTTTCAGAAATGCCGTCAGTTGAGGTGAAAGAAAAAGCGCTTGTGCAGCCATTTCAGAAGCACCTTTTGATTTCTTTTTGGTTTTATCGCTACTTTTTATGTGTAAAAGGAGAAATATATCGTTTGGAACTTGTTTGCTCTTATCAAAACGTTGTAATTTAGTTGACCTTGTTGCGGTTTCAAGGTATCGTTCATTTAAAACGAAAGGGTGGTGGGAGCGTTACTAGCTACAATAAGAAGAGAAAAGGCAATCACACGTGGAACGCTAGTCAAGGTGGCGTGTCCCACCGGTGGGACATAGTAGATGGTGTCGCAATATTGCATGCGATCGTGAATGGATCGATATATCAACTCAAAGATATTGTTTTTATTATTGCACTACCATGCAGAAATCTATTGGCATGACATTCTTGCCAATATCGTTTTTATGTAAATCTCGGCCTGGCTTAGCGAAACTTGATGAGTCCTAAATATGTCATAGGGCATTACAAACCTTGCCTTGCTCATACTAAGCTTTGAGTTTTGAACGCAGGTCTTTGAAATACGTAATTTATTCAAAATTTTTTGTGCTATCCAATTCAAGACTATCTCCATAAACGTAGCTATAAAAATTCTATTCCAGTACCACTTCTTTTTAAGTGAAAGATCTATTGAAACGCTGTATAATTAATGAGGAAATAATTCCTTCCGGGATTTTTCTCAAGACCGAAGATCACACAAATTCGGGCACATTTTTGAAAATTCATCTCCATAAAATTATTCGCGCATATTATCATAGGAGATGCCCCGTTCTGCACGCTTCTGTGTTTTTGTATAATCTTCTCTGAAATACCTTTAACTTAGATTAATTCTTGCAATATTTTGCGAGTTTCTGAACGTTGAATGGGGAAAGATTAGGTTACAATTGTTTGGAACCCCGGGTTGGTGAAGTGATTATTCTGTAGCGGCTACCAAGCTTGTGAGTTAAGAAGTGCCGAAATTCCTTTAAATGATTAGTTGTTGCCCATTTCGCTTTCTATCGTCTTGACAGGATTGGGCAAGGATCGGTCGAGGAAAGCATGCCATTGACACTACTATTGTACATAAAATTCGTGCCTTTTCTGCATGCATAATGTTGTTTAAAGTTTAAAGCTGTTGGAGTTGTCGCACTGTTTTGTCCATATGTTGCAAATTGTTTTCAGATAAGTAAAACTGAAGCTGCATCTTACAAAAATGCTTAACAGGTCAAATAAATTGTACTCGAACTTGACGCTTACACATATAGTGACGTGGTGGTGTTCCCGTCAGAGGCTTATTGAGAATGATGGTTTATTCATGAATGTGATGAATTGGCAGATCATTTGCACAAGGTGGCCGATTTATCGGAATTACCACTGCACAAGCCAACGCGTTTCTGGAACAAAGATGTATCAGAACAAGAACGACGCATGCGTATTCAATTACAGCAGTATCTCAACGTTGGATTTCCGGACTTCGTTGCATTTACAAAGTCGTTTTCGGGGGTGGTCGCACGCACTCACCATATTCTGGTACTGGGGAAGGACTGAAGTCTTATTATGCCGGTAGTTTCCAAAGCTGTCCCGATATTTTTGCTCACAATCAGTGTCGGAAGAGAGTACTCTGCCAATTCGAGACTTGATGCCTCAGCAAAAGAGACTTGATGCTCATGTACAAGTCGGCATGAAGTCTTAATTTGCCGCGTTAAATTCACTGTATGGGTGAATTTGCCGCTAGGATAGGTGAGAATGGGGTGAATATCCCGTGAAAATGGTGCGAACTGGCAGCGAGAGAGGGTCCAATTTACCCCGAAAATGAGGTGAAATTTACCTCGAAAAATGAGTGAGTTTACCTCGAAAATTTCTTGAATTTGAAGGTCCACAGCGCAAGAAGCCCCGCCTTGTCCGCAACATGGGCGTAATCTTCACCGAGGTCTGCGGTGAGGAGCCACCCTCTGCGGACCGCGGCGTAACTCGCCCCCCCCCCCGCCGTGAGGATACCCACTGTATCCTCCCAGCAGCCAAAATTATGCTGGCCTCCGGAGAGTGACCCAAAGTCACCTTTCAGGGCCGGCATCAGAATGCCGAATGAGGACTCTAGTGAGATGAGGCGGCTTTTATACCGGCTGTGCTCATGGTAAACACATCGAGACGTGATCAATCGTTTTATCATGTTTTCGCTGAGATGTTTTCACTTGTTTAGAAATTTCTGACATGCCAGCCACGGCGGTAATTTCACCCTTTGCGCTGAGTGATATCCAGCCGCTCAGCAACTGATATGCACTAACATGTTAGCGCCGGCGGTATTTTCACTACTTGCGCTGACTGATATCCGACCGCTCAGCAAATTCACCCTTTGCGCGGATAAGATTTGATGACGGCGCTGAAGGTGAATTTGATGCCTAATGATAACAGAGTGTGGTAAGGCCCCGGTCAGACTTCGTCGAAAAACCTGCTGAGTCCGAATGAGTCCGGGGTGGAAAAACCTGCTGAGTCCCACTGAGTCCGGTTGCCCCCAGCGCCAACCAACTCCTCTGCGAAACACGCAATTGATTGTGACGATTATCACCTCAGCTGTGAATCGGGACGTGTTTGGTGGCTGATTTTTCTTGTTTTCAACATGCCTGAATCTGATTTCCGTATCAGCAGTACGTGGGGCAGAGCGCAGACGGCGAGAATCGAGATGCGGCGGGACTCGGCAGGTCGCAGTCGGCCGAAAAAAATGCACCCAAATCACGTGAAAAACACCTATATCGACCGGGTGGGGTGAGGATGATTACGGTGGGACTCAGTCGGTGCATTGGCCCCGCCCTTGTACGCATGAGAAATATCAGTATCGACCGGGGGGATTGCGGTGGGCATCAGACGGTCGCAGTCGGACTCAGTGGGTTGATTTTTTTGCACCCGTCTTCCACGAATTCGATGCGTATCGACCCGGTGGGACTCAGTAGATCCACCGACTATGACGGGGGCCTAAAGGCCGCTTTCCCCGAAGCATCAAGTCTCGAATTGGCAGAGTATTCCATCGAACCGATATCAAGCGATATAAAGGCAGGGTTCACGATAATCTTCGATTTTGAGGTTGTTCGCTATATTGATTGAGTGGCCCCGGGTTGAACTAAAATGACGTAGAAATTGAGAAAAACACCAGAAGTACACGAAATCCTTAAGTATCGGCCCTCCTCTTAAGTATTTCAGGTTGTGTTTTGTTGTGACAATGAAACCGTTTGTGGACCCGTCCTTTTCTCTACTCTCTAATGGTCCATTCTTTCCTTAGGGCCCTAACTAATTCTGCTTGGCATAAAATATTTTTCTACTTTCAAATGACCCAATTTTCCACCAGTGATAACCACCGTGAACATGTTCATCCGACCGGACAACTAGTCCATGTTACAGAATAATGCCCCTGAAATATGACGTTTTAATGCGTTTCTCGCCGTTTCTTCGAAATTTTGGTAAGACTTGGAGGCCAACGCATTGTTTTATGTGAAAAACTCGGGGAAGAAAATCATCGTGAACACTGCCAACTGTGAAACATCTGTCAGAAAACAGCAGTCGGAAAAAACGTCTCGGCGGTGCTGGCTCGCGTATTACTTCTGGACATCGGTGAGAGCCAGCGGAAGACAGCTGGCGTCAACGATTTCAAAGCTTTCGCGAGCCGGAACTGTGGTGTCCTTCCGATGGCTCAAACGTCGGTCCAATCCATCCTCGATGCTGTTTAGTTGCTATGATTGAAATTTTTGCAGCAAAGACCTTCTGCTGATACTTTAGAAGGGTTTCTTGAAGGGACAGTCCAACTTTATGGACCAAATCCTAGACCTCCACGTAGTTGTGAAGTAGACTGACCCCATATAACACCTGCCAAGTGTGAGATCTCACCCCCTCCCCGAATAAGCGAGGTTTAGGCCGTAGTTATACACCGGTGGGACGCTGCGGAAATAGCAAGACAACTACCGCTTATGTGCGTGCCAACTGTGCTGAGGCATGCCAAAAGGAAGAGTTGTCCCAGAAAAACGCGCCGGAAGACCGCACTCAGCAGTTAAACACGCCGCGGCTCTGTATACTGTATCCTGGCGGGACCTACCCCGTTGGACATTTGCCAATTTCCATCAGCTGATCATTTTTTGGATCTAAATTTGTTAAAATATCACCAAAACGACATAATGAGCACTGCTATGACAAGAGTAATACATTTCTAATGACTTTCTGCAGTAGACATATGAAGAGTGGTGAAATATCGATAAAATACAATGAATACGCCCGGAAATTTCTAGTCTGCAATATTGCGTCACAGACGTCAGACGCCATGTTGCGGACGAGTCCCTGATCCACGCAGCAAGCGGCGGCAGTGCCACTGCGGGACGTTTTCTTTCCGATGGTGCATAACTAGGGCCTTAGCAAGGAAGCCACTTTGGCACGCCCCTTTGCACAACCTTTCGGGCTAAGCAGTGACAAGACGAGCCAAGGTTTTCGATCAATAGTCCCTGTTCATCCCTTCATTGTCAGCCTCACTTTACTCAGGTCCGTTCCCCCGAATCTGTTACGATTGACGAAAGCTACAAACCCCGGGCAACTCGTCCATGACGCTTTCGCCGCTCATTTTGGGGCAGTTTTCGAGCGGCCATAAATGCGTTCCCAGGATTTTTTTTTATAATTTCAGAGATATAATTGAAATCACCGTGGGACCGTCTTTAGGACAACCAGAAAATCTATTGCGAGGTTGGATTGTGCCTTTAAAAACTGATTCTTTTGTGCGTGCCAGAGACGTGATTACGCTGGGACAGACAACGGCAAGAGTAATGTGCTAGCATGCGAACATCATCGACAAGAGGAATGGGCGGATTGTCAAGCCCTTATGCTGTCGAATCCTGGTTCCGAAATTAGTGTTCTTGTTTCCGAAATTTTCAGAAATTTAAAATTTTCTGCTCAGTCCTGCCCGAAATCGAGTTCGTGAAGGTATGGAAATCCAAGCCTCCAAGTGGCTGCATTTGTTGTGATTGTTCAAGTACGACTGTGTCGTTATCGTTCTACTACAGCTTTGCGTTTCAACAGCATATTGGTCCGTGAGGGATTTGGTGGTTTTGAATTTGAATAATTTCTTTCTTTCCGGGAGGTTATCAACCACTTTCTGTGTAGTTGGCTTCTCAGCCCTATCTTTTCACCAATCACTCCCAGTCTGCGATTGATTTTGGTGTTATCAGTTAGATAAGAGCGCAGCTCCTGCAATCGTACAAGCCAGCAAAGTGTTTCCGCGTGACTGCAGCGGTCAAGGAATACATAAGCATCTTTGAAAACGCGCCTGCCAAGGGAACCCATGATTCAGTGAGGCTGAAAATCGTTGGTGACAGAGAGGAAAAAAAACCATATTTTGTCAGTATTTCCTCAGCGTCATTGCTGTTGGTGTCCAAGCGTGTCCAAGCTGCGAAGAGGGCGAGGGAGGAACGAAGGGCCGTGTGGATCCGAGATGCTCAACCTATGCGCGGTGGATCTGTGGAGTCGACTACCAAGATCAAGAAGACTCATCAAACGAGCGGCAACAACTTCACGAGGAGTTTTTTTCTGTGTGGGAGTGTAAATGGCTGGCTGCTACACTCCTTGGTATTCTACTGTTACGAGCTGGCATTGAGAAGAATCCTGGACCGCGAAACAAGACTCCGCGATATCCATGCCGTCATTGTGGATTGCCGGCACAACATGCGAGCATCCAGTGCAGTGGTTGCCTTGGCTGGGTACACCTTAAATGTTTAGGGTTAACTAGCTACAATGATTACACTGATGCCTATTGTTTTATGTCTTGTATTAATTCACCTTCTACGGTTCCTCTTCATAGTCTCAACATTTTTCAACTCAATATTAATGGCTTGCGTGCCAAACTTATGGAACTTACATTGTACATTGAACGCTCACAACCTGATGTCATTCTCCTACAGGAGACTAAACTTCGTTCATCCCCTTCTCAGCCCCGCCTTCCCGGCTATACATCCTATCATATTCCCCGTACATCACATGGCGGTGGCGTGTCAACTTTTGTTAAATCTTCAATTCCATCTCACCTTATTGACCTTCCCAATGACAATGTTGTTGAATGTATAGGAGTTCATATAGTATTGCAAAGCTATCCTCTGGATATTGTCAATGTTTACATTCCCCCATCCACCTCTTGTCCCTACGCATTTGATCCCACACCATACTTACATGATGTATTTTCAATCCTCTCATCTTCATCTGTTGTCATGGCTGGTGACTTTAATGCGCATTCCCCTTCCTGGTTCTCCTCCTTAGATCCCGATGACAGAGGAGAACTACTTGAGCTTTTTGCGGATGATTGTTACCTAATTCCTATGAACGAAGATTCTCCTACTCGTCTCTCATCGACGGGCAGGCCCTCCTCACCTGATGTCACGTTCGTTTCCTCTTCTCTTGCCATGTCTTGTAACTGGATCACATCTGTGGCAATGGCCAGTGATCATGTACCCATCAGCACAACATTGGATCTGTCTCTTAATAGTCATCTCGCACCTTTTTCTGGCTCCCGTAGCAAATGTTACATTAACTACAGTAAGGCTAACTGGGTCCTGTTTAAGGAGGTGCTGCTCATCCGGGTAGCCAACTATCCGCTAGCTGGCTCTGTTCATGACAAAGAGAAGTTCGTCGTCGACACTATATGCGAAGCCTCCAGAATAGCCATTCCGACCGGTCGCGTAAGGACGTTCCACCCTAACGTACCAAAGGAAGCACTGGAGCTAATCACACGGCGGGACGACAGACGCAGAACTGATCCTTCCGATCCGTGCATTTCACTACTGTCAGATGAGATCTCTAAAGTGCTGAACGACTACAAGCAGAAACGTTGGAGGGAGTACACCGAATCCATCAATTTTGCGACTGATAGCAAACAAGCGTGGACCATTCTGAAGCGACTATCTGGGAAGAAGATGGCACCTGCGCGCAATACGCGTGAGTTCCCCTCGGGCAGATTTGAATTCGGATACAAGGCTGCCTGTCAACTTCTTAAACTCTATGCTTCTGCTTCATCTCGCCGCAACAAAGAGCACAGATGTACTTTACGTGCGATCAGAAAACTCAGTCGACATGACGTACCTGCCATAACAGCTTCTACCGTCTCTACCATCATCAAGTCGATGAAGAATTCGAGGGCAGAAGGACCAGACGGCATTTCAGCCGTTCATCTGAAGCATTTGCCGGAACAGTACGCAGAGGTACTCAGTGATCTTATCTATTCGTCGTTTACCACTGGTATTATTCCTGCTCGTTGGAAACAAGCGACTGTTCTCCCAGTTCCCAAGCCTGGCAAACCAGAAGATAAAGCAACGTCACACCGTCCCATATCCCTATTGTCCCCTATCGCTAAGTTGGCGGAGACAATCATAAACCCGCATCTCCAGGGCGCACTACAGCAGAACGTCCATCAGCATGGCTTCAAAAAGGCGCACTCCACCATCACCGCATTAACGTCAATATCTGAACACATCATTGCTGGTTTCAATAGAAATGCTCCCGCCGGTAGAAGTCTAGTCGTTGCAATTGATCTGACTGCCGCTTTTGGCAATGTCAGCACTTCCTTGCTATCAAAATCGATTCTGGACTGTGACATGCCCGACTGGTGCAAACGATGGACTAACAACTTCGTCAAAGATCGCTCCATACGTGTGAAATTTGACGGACACCTGTCGAAGTCGGTTCCCTTGAAGGCGGGCGTTCCTCAAGGTGGAGTATTATCACCAAGCCTATTCTCCTTATATCTATCCGATATTCCGAAGCCGCCGCCCAACATCCACTTATGTCTGTATGCAGATGATATCACAATTGTATGCACTGACTCTGTTATCGATCGTGCCACTACGGAGATGAACAAATACCTCTGCAGCCTGGCCAAATTTCTCGAATCGAAGCAGCTAAAGGTCTCTCCTTCAAAGTCTAGCGTCACTCTGTGCACTACTGCAACGGCTGAGCATCAGCTACATCCCGGGGTTCTCTGGGAAGGTAACCAGTTGCCCCTCTCCAAGCACCCTCGGCTACTTGGAATCTTCCTGGATCCTTCACTGCGCTTTAATGAAAACACGCGCATCCGAGCTGCAACTGCCAACACGCGAAATAACATCCTCCGTGCTCTGGCGGGTACTACCTGGGGTAGCACAAAGGAAGTTTATCGCACGATATATAAGGCCATGATACAGCCTACTCTGGAGTATGGAGCCCCCATATGGACTAGACACCTGTCGGACGCCTCTTGGAGCAAGCTACAACGTGTACAAAGCACTGCACTTCGTGTCATCACTGGCTGCCCAAAATCAACACCTATATCCCATCTTCACCAAGAATGTTCCCTATTTCCTGTCAAACAGCACTGCCAACTGCAGTTTAAACAGTTCCACATCGGCATAGTCAAGAATGCCACACATCCCAACTACCCCCTCTTGTCATCAGACCCCATCCCCGTAATATTCGCACACCGCTGCATGCTGCCATTTCTACAGTGGATCGTCAAAGATGGGCCACCTCTGAGCTCACAAGGAAGAGGCTGCAGCAAATGAACACACCAGATTCGAGTCTGAATACCTGTCCTGTGCCCCTCCTAATCCAGTCCTTGGTAGTGTGCCTCCTATCCTTGGTAGTGTGCCTCCTACGGTCGATGACAGTGAGAAGACTCTGCCCAGACGCTCCCGCGTCACTCTAGCGGGTCTACGTTGCGGTCATTCTTCGTACCTCAAAGCCTACGTACATAGGATCGACGAATCGGTCCCGGATAAATGTCCTGACTGTCAAAATACTGGTCATGATTCACTACATCTATTTTCATGCTCTGCCAGACCTACTTCTCTGTCTGCTCGTGATATGTGGAACAAGCTGAGTGATGTTGCCGCCTTTCTGCGCCTATGAGAAGAAACTCCAATGTGGCTGATAAGAAGAAGAAGAAGGGCCGTGTTAGGAGAATATACTGGCCACCGCCCATCACTGCCCTTTGCCTCTACCCGCCCTTGTCGCGGTTTCGACCAGGGTCAAGCAACCCCTTGAACGAAATGCGATCGTTGTGGCGACCCCCTTCATTCGCGGCAGAGCTTTGCGACCCCATCCCTAACAATGGCCCCGCTGGATTCAAGGTAGATCCGCCCTTCTTGCTGAAGCTCGTGAAAATTACAGACGTAAAAATAGTAAAAAATGGTTTTGGGGCCTTCTAGCGTTATCTACGTTGCTCTGATGGGCCGGGTCGTAGCTTAGCGGTTCGGTAGAAAAAAAGACCGACATAGGAGCTGGAGAATAGCAAAGTTTAATCCGTACAAAGTGAAGGACATAAATTGTTTAGAGAAAGTCCAAAACAACTTCACAAGGCAACTGTTCATTATTATGCATGTTTTGCATACCTGATTCTGCGCAGAAAAACGATTCATTTCATTTGAAACCGTTGTCCCTCAGAAGAGTAAATGGTGACTTACTTCTTTTCCACAAGATCCTGTTTGGTGATCTCGGTCTCAAACCATAGGACCTTGTAACTACGAGAGAGTCAACCGCGAGAGGAGGCCCCATCAAGCTCCACCGTTACAAATCAAATCTCAACTGCAGGCGTCACTTTTTTATTAACAGAACTATACCCATTTTTGAGAACCTTGGCAGAAATCATTCCATTCCTTCCAATTGCGCATCATTCGAAAATCTCATTCGAGCAAAAGTTGAGTGGAATGATCGTGCAAGTAGGCCTTCCTGATGGCCGGATACCTTATGATTGTTCCGTTAAGTTGATTAGTGCAGCGATGCGCATTTTTCTGTTCCGTTATGTTGTTTTCCTCATTTCCATGCTTCAACTTCGTGCTCTGCGGGCGTTTTGTAGTTTGTGTTTTTCTACATAGGCTTACCTATGTAATAAAACCGTTTTTTCCAAATGGCCTTTTCAGCCTTGGTTTTCACGTCTAGAAAGCGGCAAAAGGTGGATCTACTAAAGGGTTATCAAAAACTACATTACCAGGATTTTTTTTTGAGATTTCTCACCTCACCATGTTTTCCTCACCTGACCTGGTAATGTGAAACATCTAAAAAAAGATTGAAAAAAACCAGCTAATGTTTTTTTCGATAAACATTTTGTAGTTGCATCTTCTGCCCGACTGCCACCTTCTGAAAGTGAAAACTAAAGCTGAAAATTCCATCTTGAAAAAAGGGCTTTTTAAACCACTTCCAACAGACGGTTTTCTCTATTTCCCCCTCTACTAGAGCGACTTTGTTTTTTCAGCTCTTAATTCGATCTAATTTACCGATCTGCTAAGCTATGTACGGCCCATCAGAGCAACGCAGATGACACTAGAAGGTCCCCAGAAACCGTTTTTCTTGCGATATCGACGTTGCAATTTTTACGGCCATTTAAGTTGCCAACGGTTGTCGTACGTATCTGAACACAGTTCGTGGTTGTGTAAGAAACATTCTGTGGTGAGGCAGAGTTGAAACCGTAAAGAACAGAATTGAAAAAAATCCGGCTATCCTCTTTGAAAAATCTCCAACATTGCTTGGCCCTGGTTTCGACACATTACATCCACAACGCTCGCTGTTATACTCAGAGCGGGAGAGAGCAGAGCGAGACCGGAAAAATTACCTTGCGTGGCTGTTTGCGCGTTCTGCACATTCGTGTTGACTGTTTAGTAACTTCTTAATTTACCCATCTTTGCTTCTCTCTCCCTTGAACTAGCACCGGCGTTGCCTATTTATAAGCTTGTAACGAAAGTTTGCCGCGTTTCGTTTTGGTCGAGTCCCTGTGAATTTTAAGCCATGTTTGAAATAGCGTTCGAAATCTTAAAGGCAGTGTTCACGATAAAAAATATGTTTCAGTTTCCACTAGGAATTGGTCGTGGAGGGGCATACTGTAACGTTGACGTCGAAAGAACGCATGAAAACGAGCCAGGAAAAGCTCCAAAAGAGTCCGAAATTGCCACTTCGAACGCAAGGCAAACCCCAAAAGCGCAACACACGCCCACCGACATGAACAAATGAATACTCGCGATCTTGAGATGAGCAATGATTTCCAATCATTAGCCCCGTTCTTCCCTTTATTCTCAACTTCTCTCTTTACTCAGGTTAGCTCGCATACATCGGCTGCAAAATACGGAAGTTACAAGCCTCGGTTAACTTGTCCACCATGTTTCCTTAGCTCAATCTTTGAGGGACCATAACTCCGTTCCCAGAAGGTCTTGTACGATTTCAGAGACATTGGAATCAGCATGGGGCCGTTTTCAAGATAGGTGAAAAAAAAAACAGGAAAACGATTTTTATCGTGAACACTGCCTTTAAGGAATTTCTTTATTAAAAGTTTTTCTGTGCTAGAAACAAAGCCTAGTGGATTCTGGATTTCAAGGTGGAAATTGATGAGAATCTAGAGCATCGGCTGGGTATTTTTAAATCTTTCTACTATTTTTCTAGCATCACAACAGACTGGCGAAGTTGGTCGGGCATTTGAACCCTCATGGGCTAGATGATAATACACGCAAGAATTTTTGAAAACGCTTGATTCCTATTTTTCAGTAATTATTGTAAGTGTGCTACTACGGCCGTCTAGGACGGGGGGTTTGATTTTTGTTCTTTTCACTGATTTTTGAAAATTGATCATCAAGTCTAAAATTAAGTACTATTGAGTAAGGATTAGCCCCATATTAAATATAGCAGCAAAGTTTCGCAGCTGAAGCTCGTTCTATAGGACATATTTCGAGGTTGCACATTCACAAATTCACTGAATATCTACAGTCCGTACAAAGAAAAAAAGCGGTGGTGCCGTTGCGTATTTTCACTAAGCCTACTGTAGCCATGGCTGGCTCGGTTCCAAGTTTCTCATTCATCGATAAGGAGACAGCTGATCATGTTTTCAATGTTGGGATTTTTTCTGTTTCTTGTGTATTTCCTGCGGGTACCTATAGTAAGGACTTTAGGTGTTTTGGGGGAACACTAACCGTATTGAACGTTTCCAGTGCTTTTTTCCCAATCTAGGAAGAAATCGAAAATTTACCGTCGATTATGGCGGGATGTCCTCAAAAGCACGTCCATGAACTCTAGTCGATGAAAAATTATTATTTTGTCTCAATTTTGGAGGGAAAAGCAGCGGAAACAAGAAAAAGGTAAGTTTGTCCTCTTACACATCCAATACAACTGCATCATGTCTTTACTATTGGTACATACAGGAGTATTTCACAAGAAAAAATTGAAAAGGCAGAAAAAACATAACCCAGAGAAAATAATCTACTGTTTCCTTATCGACTATTGACAAGCTTGCAACCGTTCAGTAAAAATAGGCAACCGCACCACCGCCATTTTCCGTTGCCGTGCATCGCACAATCACGATGCATTGAAAATTGGCGCGAATACGATCTTCTGACCTTTGGATGCTCTGCCAACGCGTAGCTAGATGCCTCAGAGGGCGCGGTCTGTAACGCCGCCCCATTCCTTGTAGCGAGATTTCACGGGTTTTAGCTACGATAGCTAGAACCCGCATATTTTCGTGTCGAAGGTGAAAGGTTGCAAATTCTACGCGTATTCTACGTAAAAACGAAGGCTAAATTCGCTACATTTATCTCTCTGTCGCTAAACCCGTATATTCTCGCTATAAAGTTGTAGCAAGAATCCACGGATTTAGCGACAGCCTGTGTTGAAATGCAATCTCAAACCCGCGCTAGCTACGCGGAACGCTGGGATGCCGTTCGAACAGTGTTGGCCCAGTCAACTCACAGAGTGCTTACTTGACACTCTATGGCTGGTCGTGGAAGGTGACCCCGTGTCGCTCCCTGGAAGACCTTGCCAAGGATGTTTTGGCCGCTGGGAATGTGCATGCCGTGGGGAAGAATCGGCGTTGCGGTCGATCGCAGAGGATCGGAACTTATTGAGTCGATCGACCGAGGGCTGTGGCGAGAATTCACGTAGATTATGCGGGTGTTGTAGCGAGAATTCACGTAGATTATGCGGGCGCTGTAGCTAAATTTTCACCAATTGATGCTAGACTTTCCGTAATTTACGTAAATTCTCATGTCAAAATCAGACTAGATGCCTCCGAAACCCTGGGCATCTCCGGTTTCCGTGTGAGGCATCTAGCTACGCGCTGGCAGAGTGGACAAATCCGTTCCATCATTTTCGGAAACTGTGGCGTGTTGCTAGAAAACTGTTAAAAACATTCAATCATGCTCAGTACTGAAGGTTCTCTTCAAAATTTGGTTTGGATTCCTGAAACTACGAGTTTCTGATGAAAGAAGGATGAGGTTTAAGATAGAGAATGATTTGCTGTTTTGGACGGTATATAGCACTTGATCAAAAGGGCATTGCTGATATTATAAAAAATCACTGAATCCGGGTGGCGGGAAACTTTCGCTACAACCTAATACTTCTTTATTTCGATGGCGATGTTGGTCCGTTTTGCCCAGGGCGTGTCGCGAGGAGTCGTCAGGCCTCTCGTCACGATGCCTTCTATTCAGAGGTGAGCAGCAAGTTGTGGTAATTGTTTTCTCTCATTCTCTATTTCATTGTGATCGCTGGTTCGAGGTAATACTAGGCGTTTGAATCATTCAGACAATGCATATAGTGAGTATGAACACATTTAATGCAATTGGAGCAGTGGCCACAATCAATACCAGTGCTACCCATAAAAAAGTATCTATTTCAACAAGAGTTCCATCCAATGAGTTCCATTATCCGGAAATTGGAAAATATTCGAAAGATATTCAGAAGTATTCGTGAATTATTCGAAATTTCCAATATTCAATCGAATATACGGAGTATTCTCCGATTATTCATTCATCCGAGAATGTTTGATTGGCGATGTTGGATGTCATTCATTCATTCTGGAATTTTAACAAGGGGTTATTTGAATGGTTAGTTTATTCGGGAGGTTCCTAAAGTGCGATATTTTAATTATTCAATTCTGGCCCATGTCTAGAGGATACATAGTGGCCAACTGTGACGTGGGTTCATGCTTGTAGAACTGCTTCGAAAGCCGTTTATTCGACAGTGGCGAAGGATATGAAAGCGGTTCGGCATTTCCCACAATTATCGAAGTACTGAAACGGAACAAGTGAATTATTTATTCATTTATTTATTAATTAAATACGATGCATAAGGCATACGTGAGAAACACAAACACAGCAAGTTAGTAGTGAACAGATTGAGCGCAGATATGAATCGCTGATACATCGTGATCTCCATCCCATCACCGAACTTCCCGTTAAAAACACAGTAACTTCTTTCTCGCAATACGTTTGAATGATCTCACTCCAGATCGAACGACAGGTATCCCTTCTCTAAATGAAACAAAGAGCGACCCAGCCCTGCACGTAAACGAGCAGGACCTAAGTGTACTTTTTGGGATTACATATGAAATTTTCTCTGTACCACCTTTGGTTCTAGAATGAATTATACGGTAAAATTTAGAAACGTCTACTCTCATAACACCTGATAACATTTTAGCGACAGTGACGACATCACAAACCTTCCGCCGAGATTCTAGCGTGTGTAGCAACAACTCCGTATTGCGGTTCTTTGAATTGGGTATGCTACTGTAAGGCAACTGGAAAGCCCTTGCAAATAATTTGCGTGTGAAATTCTCTTGGGTTCTCTCTAGCAAAGAAATGTCTTTCTTTTTATGTGGAGCGAAAACCGATGACCCACTCTCCATAATTGGCCGTATATAAGTGCTATAGTGGAGTCCACCAAGAGTGTCTCATTTACTTATCAATGAGGAGCGGTCGATTGGGGATCAATGAACATGAAAGTCATTGCAGCACAACCGCTCTCGCTCAATCGGTATCGAGCGTGCTGGTATGGGATTCATGCACATTGATCCCCAGCCGACCGCTTCTTATTGATCAGTGAATGAGACACTCTTGGTGGACTCCACTATATATGCTCTCACAAGAACATCTTTATCGCACGTAGAGAGTGCTTTAAAGATGAGGAAAGTGCGCGAAAAAGCCTTGTTGCTCAGATGTTTATAATGATTCATAAAATCCAGTTTACTCTCATAGTGAAACCCTAAGTCTCTTACCGAACTCACTGAATTCAAAGCTTGATCAGCAAGTAAATAAGAACTTGGGAAGCTTGGAACTCCAATTCTCATGTAAATAGTTTTTCAGGGGCTAAAGGTAGCTCCCAACCGAGTGACCAGCTGTAAATCTGGTCTAAAGCTGCTTGCATCTTGATATGGTCATCGGGACTTTCAATCGTTGCATAAATCTTGACATCATCTGCAAATTGTTTGCATCTGACTCCGCATCTCTCTAAAATTTCAGTGTATAATTAGAACTTGGCGCACCTATTCAGCAGGGAAAATCTCAACGACTCAGATTCAGCTTGTCGGACATGATCACGTATGAAAAATCAGGAATTCAAAAATTGGATAGTGATAAGAAGTCAGGAAATGATAGGGGTATTTTAAGTAGTAGAAGATTGTGTGGAGTAGATTGATTATACGGCATGTGCGGCGGAAGCGCTCCTGTTCAGGAAGGATTTGGCGGAAAGGATGAAGCTGTGGAGTTGGCAGGGGGCGACGACGGGTATGCTATCTTTATTCCAATGATACCCTCAGGCTGCTCTCGCTATTTATATGGTGTGGGGATATGACCGCTAATTGGATTCCACAACCATGTGAATGTGTCCACTCTGGAACGACTGCAATCATCTGGCCACGGGCAAGATTCGAGAGATAGCGATCGATTCGCTCAAGGTTTTAGTGGTGTTATTCTGACCGCAATGGTTGCATTAGCCGGTTCTAATATGTTCCACCTTCATCGTCCATTTGCCATTGCTATTCTCATATTTGGCATTATTGCCAACAGGTATTTTTCTATATCCCGCTGCATATTTTTTACCTACGAATGTTCGTATATTTGTTCATAGTTACGAGCTTCTCATAAATTCGGAGGTCATCTGCATGTATCTGACTCGTATAATTAGATGCGAGTTTGTATTTTTTATGGGGTTGTCAAATCAGTCAACTTTTAGTTATTGACAGTTCTTCAATGAAGTGTGGGAATTTGTATTAAAGGAAGCACCGCAACTCTGCTAGCCTTATTTCCTTTTTTTTCTATCGTCTTCTTTCGTTTTGTATATATGATCGATCACTGCTCGAGAGATCGCCGCGTCGAACACATGTGGCACGCACGCAAGCGAGGAGGTAATGATCCTATCACTACCTCCTCGCTTGCGTGCATTACATGTTCGCGGCGATCAGCAGTGATCGACAATCTACCAGTGACGTAGCAATGAAAAGCACTAGTCGATGTGCGTGTTTTGAACTGACATTTTGCAGCCACCGATCGATTTGAAGGGAGATGTGCACTCCACTGCCCGGCAGATATTTCGGGAACGTCGCTCACGCACTTTGTTCCCTATCGAACCGCGATGATTCTTACATTTTTCTTCTCACAAATCCTTTTATCCTTTCCAGTCTTCTCGGTTTTTTCGCCTCAGTAATCACCCTGGTTCATCAGCCTTTTATGTGCATATTCACATTAAGTCCACCTCTCCCGTTCTCAAATAATAGGAGAAGATCTCTTTATTTGCCTCTTCTCGAATTAGGTACTATCCTAGACGGGGGGGGGCATTCCGTATTCAGGACAAAAATGATGTGAACCACCGTTAGGTAACGCTATCAATCGTAGTACTTCTGCAGTTTCCATAACAACAATGATTGATAGTAGTCTCAAACATCTTTTACCAGAGTTTCTCTTCATTTCTATGATTAAATCATGAGTGCCCCCCCCCCCCGTCTAGTATAGAATCTTAGATTCTTTGCAAAAACCAAAACATCCGTTTTTGTAATTGTTTAGCTTTGACTTTAGTTCTTTCCGTCTCGAATTCTCATCTTTTTAGACCTTTTAGCCTTGCTCTTATATATAGCAAGAAACAATCGAATTTGAGTTTATTGTCTTTCAATTGTTCAGGTGGCCGTAGAGTTTTGAAAAGTTTTTGTTTATATTTTTCATTCCAAACAAATATATCCATTCCATTAATATATATTCTAATATTGGATTCCATTTATTTAGGATAATTGCAAAAATCGCTCTTTTCTGTTTACTCGAAGTTAAGATTTGTTTTCAAGGCGAGTTGGTCGTCTGACGGACAACTCGTCCACCGCGCTCACTTGACAGAACCGCTAAGCAACCTAAACCGGGATTTGCTTTTCTTTCGAAGCAGTGGAGGCTTCCAAACGCACATTAGAGTTCCGTGCTTTCGGAAGTTTCAACACCTCGCAATCCAGGAGTTCCTCGCAAGGACGACTTACACCCCGCAGCCGCCGTGACGGTTAGCTGCGAGTTTTCTGCTTTACCCTGAACTGAAGGTTTAGAATAGCGGTATAGAGCTTCGGGGAACCGATCGGTTCCTCACGTTAAAACATGCCTGTTAAGTGACAAAACATGTTTACCTGCAATTACCTGTCTGAACACGTTTGATCGATACGTATGATTTGTTTAGGAGCAAAACTGGGCTTGAAATTAGTTAGAGGGGGCACTCAAAATTCATTCAGAGAAACGAAGATTTTCTCCACAGTTCACGTGCTAGAAACGTGTCAGACGCGTTAGGAACATGTTAAACGTGTCGTATTACGTGTTAGAAACGTGTTAAAAAGGTTTTATATCAATCATTGCATTATTAATCTTGAGTGCCCCTCTCTAACTAGTTTCATACCCAGAGCGGTTCCCCGAAGCTCCATACTCGCACTCGAAGGTTTATGTTTAGAACTCTCCAGCTTGTTGTTTAGATGTATATGTACCTAAAATACAAGCTGATTTCAACTTCTAAGTAACTAGGAGATTTTGCGAAAAGAATGCAAAATTATCCGTTTTTTTCCCGCGGATATCCGAATTGGTTTAATGACCTTCAGCTTGCTAGCTCTCAATATCATGTCGGCAATGAATTTGTCATCGCATTAGTGCTATAATTAGTTTCGATTGAAAAAACAATCTTTCCTTGAATCCTTAGGCTGAAGGTGAAAAGAAAAAGGATCTATCCTAGACGGGTGGGGCTGCTTGGTGTCTGAAAATCAAAAATAGCGCAAATAATTGAAGCGAAAAAAATGCTTGGTAGAATTATTCGAATTTATTCGGTCCCTGCTATGAAATCTTGAGTTGCTTCCCCTCCCAACTAGCTTTACACCCAGCACGCTCCCTTATGACGTCATCCATTGATATTGCCCGGTTCAGAGGTTAACGGAGTAACGGTTTTCGAGTTCCGAAAAATTGGTGCGGAAACCAGAACAGAATGCTTAATTAACTCAAACTTTGCTTCCTTGTTCGTATTCTCACAGCATGCGATTGAGCCAAAATTTATGTTCGAAATTCAAATTCTCGGGTACCCTAGATATTCGAATAGGATATGTGAAGGATCGAAAAACCATACATTCAAATGCAAGGAAATAACATAAATCATGTTATGAATGTCAAATTGCATAATAGAGTAGTCTTATGTTCTGGTTTAGAGGAAGCTCGCACACTGACGAGGAAAGCGTGTGGGAGTTGAGAAGGAGGAACTTCCATCGTTGGAAAAAGTTCGTAGTGGTCGAGTAGGAGCAAGTAAACATCCTCGGAAGTGGACTCTGGGAACAGCGGGTAGAACTTCATTGGATAAGGGCGAGACACCGCATTAAACGTATATAGTAATGTGCGGAGCATCAGGAACAGGGATGAGCGGAACGAAAGTATGAATATTCGGAAATTGGTTTTCGGGTTTCGGAACAAAATTTTTTCTCGGGTTTCGGAGATCGGGGGCGGCATCCACGTACGCGGCGGGTTAGGTTGGGGTTAGGCAGGGTTTGGAGCGTCGGCGCGTTTGATGATAGCAGCGCGAGGGCTAAAAGGGGGTTAGGCTAGTATGAAAAATCTTTCCCTCGCAAACCCTACTTAGGAGGGTGGGGCAGCCAAACCCCGTTGAGGCCCCAACTATTGATTATCCCCAGTACTCGCACAGCAATCACGAAACGCGCCGACGCCCCAAACCCTGCCTAACCCCAACCTAACACGCCGCGTACGTGCATGCCGCCCCGGGCGCGAAAGGCCTGAAAATGCGCGGAAATGCGATTTTCAGAGCGCGAAACGCGAAAAAAAAATCCAGAAATTATCTAAACTTTTCTTTCTTCCAGATCACCTGACATCTTCGCATTCCGCAGCGTTTTCTGCGGCTTTCGGAATGCGGAACGCGGAATGCCAAAAATGCGGGAAACTGCTGGTTTCGGAACGCGAAACGCGGAGCTCCGCTCACCCCTGATTCAGGAACTGCTTAAAACCCTTTTGAAAGTGGGCGGGAGTTTGAGAACACCACGTGAAAGTCTTTACAAGTGAGCGGAGCATCCGGGGCACCACGCGGAAATCCATAGTGTCGGGAGGGGAAATGAATTAAAGGCCTTCACAGCAATAGTGGGTCGATTGTTTATCTGCACTGTCCGCTTATCGTGAGCAAATTCATAAATATTGCGACCTGGATTCTTTGAGTGGGTTTAACGTATTTTTTCGCAGCAAAAAATTTTCATCAAAATTCAATATTGTGTGCGCAATATTCCAATTGAAAAGAGCGGGAACTTATTCCCCATTTCAATGCATCATTCCATCGCGAGCGTGTGCGCGCGTGTCTCTCCCTTTCTCCACCCCAGTGTCTTTTCATTTGTCTCCTCGCTCCGATCACGCACACGAGGGAACCAATCGAACTCTGAAAGTTGTCCCGAATTTTGAAATCTGATTTCCGAAATTTGCAGCGGAGGCAATTGCGAACTAACTCCCCGTACTTAGTTGGTTGATCGGCTCCTGCCGGCTTGATCGATTTGTAATAGGTTGGTCTGAAAATGGTGCACCGAATGGTTCAGCGAATTTTTCCTTGTCCCTCTGTGATCACTGGAGGAATTCCTGTGCACATTTCAAAAGCTCAACGCTTTCTCTATCTAATGGAATTCATCGCAACTCGAAAAACTTCACTTTCGAATTTTACTCAAAATTGCAGGGGAACTTTTACAACTTCAAATGTCTCTAATTTTCTCCTAATAGTGCTGCTTTTGGCCATGAAGCGATGGAATTCTCTGGGTGATCCGGGTTCATGGTACTTCTTTAATGGTGCTAATTCCGTATTTTTAGGATGAAGGCTTCTATCATGTCTTCATTATCCAACGATTTTCGAGCAAGGAACTTCACGACTTCATTTGCAATACATTTTTACGCTTTTTTGATTTGAGGAAACCGAAAAATGAGAAACTCATGCCGTTAAATCTTTCCGTGAACTCGTTCATGTACACTCATCTAGTCTTCAAAGAATTCAAATCTTCAGATAAGTTGGAATCAAGTGGAGTTCATCGAATATTAGAAGCTCACAAACGCTATAAATTAGAGTAAAAGTTGTGCTTTCGAATGGTATCCGATACGCGATCGAACTACATTTCGTGGCCTATGTTCCCTGAAATGTTCCAAAGATTGTAAAAAATCATCTTATAAGGATTAAAAGCTGTCTGATATTTAGCAGCCGGTTCGTAATCGCTGAGAAATTGTGGATGAAGTGTATCGCGCGTTATATCGTCACCCAGAGAAGTGCGCCTTTCATATAGAAGCTTTCCTGAATATCTGCACTCGAAATTCGAGCGATGCAGCAAATTACAAGTACTGAGCCTGCCTCTCAATAGGTTACATGGAACAAAATACCAAAATGAGGGAAATAGGGGGGAGGGTGCGTGGGTGGCCAATTTCTTTTCTACAATGCTTTACAGGAAGCGAAAGACTCATTCAAGTAGTTACAATTAATGTATTGGGAAATGCAATATAACGCTAAAAAGAGCGGTAGTTTTGGGAAGTAAATTCATTGGTCGTTTTGATGTTCGCTTTGGTAATCCTAGTACCAGGATCCAGTGGGGTTGTGACCAGGGATGTGCGTAATAGAAATTTTGTAAATCGTTAGTCGTTAGTCGTTCAACCGGCCAAAACCCTCGTTAGTCGTTAGTCGTTAATCGTTAGTCGTTAAAAAATATAGGCCTTGAAAGCAAGCGCATCTGATCCAGAAAAAAAACCTCATGAATGGAAAAAGGAAGAAATGAAGAGATGTTGGTTTTCTTAAACATTCAAGGTCATTAGAAATACGGACCATTCCTCGTTAGAGAACCTAAACCAAACTGCAAAGCTACATTCATAAACATAATTAAAAATATGGACGACAGCCGAATACTCGAGAGTGTGGTTATCGGTTTTTGTCATTTTTTTTTGGTAAGAAAAGAAACAATACGGGAAACCGAGAAAATTATGAACTCTTTGCTTTTTTCAGTGCAAAATTTGCCATTCTGCGTTCTATATGATGTTATCTGAGATCTACCCGATGGTGAAAAGCGGAGAGTCGCATCGACTTTGCACTAAGAGTTCCTTCCTCAGCGTCGCGAGCCGAGCGCTTGCGTGGTCTAGAGCTTGTCCCCATAATGGGGAAAGGTCGGAAGAAATTAGCAACCACGTGAAAATTTAACTTCTGAGAGGTACCAGCGTCACTTTATAGAAACTCCATATCTCGAATTTATGACTGAAAATCGAAGGACAGCACTCTTTACAATCCAATCATCGGATTTAGTTCCCGTCGTTGGGCAGTTGTGGCTTGCAGGCGCCGCTCCATATGATCACCTCTGATGGTGCTCTCTGTGAAAATCTCCGCTGGAGCCGGTCAGTGCCGGAACCGTTTCAGTGGGCCTAGCGCAAAGTAGCGCGACGGACGCGAAGTCGCATTAATGCTGCGCCTAACCTTGCGCAACGTTCGGTTGAGGTCATAACGTGGGGGCTTCAAGACTGCCAAGCGGTGTCAGTAGAAATAATGAATACTGAAGGGTATGGTTATTTTCTACCATTCACCTAGAACAACCAACAAGGCAATATGTATCAATCCTGGTGAACGCCTGGGGTTGGAGAGCGATTTGAATGACTATTGACTTTCTAACGAATTTTGGGATTGCTTACGAAAAAAAATTCTAATTTCGTTAGTCGTTAGCCGTTAGTCGTAACATCCAAAAAGCCCGTTAGTCGTTAAATTCGTTAGTCGTAATTACGCACATCCCTGGTTGTGACCCTGCAAAACAGGAGGGGGTGGAGGGTTTAAACAATTTCTGGCTCGAAATTAAAAATTGACTATTTGAATTGACAGGGGTTTGTGAAATTTTACGACGAAAAAAAAACAAAGTTTCTTCCTAGGAGTGGGGTTTTCAAAAATCGCAACATTTTTCGAATTCTCTGGTCAGGTAGGGGGGAGGGAAGGTTGCAGCTTCGCCGAGGTCGGTCACAACGTCCCGCTGGGCTCTGGCTAATGCCGAAAGAAAGAGGATGCATTGACGCAACCGATTCGAATGCTCACTTGGAATCTGACCAACTACCCAAGAGCAGTACTTACTCTTTCGTACTAACTACTCAGACGAAAATTTCGGATCTTGCGAGGGGGGGGGGGAACGGAAATACTCCGCCGGCACACCACCCCGGCAGCTCCGAACAAACCAGCGGGGGAGTCTCGATTGAAAGCGAGTTTAGCCGCGATACTATCTCGGGTGTCTCCCTTTCCCCATTAGCGGCATGGGCTCTGTTCAGCCTCGACACTATCGGGGTGACCCCTTTTTTCATACCCACGTGGGGGGGGGGGGTTCCGCCGCCACGTTCCACGGTGGGGTGCACTCCACTGTGAACCGTGGGGATATGGACCCACAGTTGGGAACCACCCCCCGCGCTGTGGGGAGATCCCCCCTCCCCTCGGCAACCGAAATTATCCTCCGTCATCTGGTGGATCTTCTGGTAAGTGACTCCAGGCCACCTCCCAGGTCCGGCTCCGAAAAGCCGACTGAGGCACACTGTGAGATGAGAAGCCTTTTATACCAGCAACATTGTTGAAACCTTCGTCCAAATATGTTTATGATCCTGATATCGACAGCACCCTCGGGAGCTCCGATTCTACTCCCCCGGTTGTTCCGATGTGAACTCCGCCCCAAAAATCTCGCGGGGGACCTCGCGCGCAAGGTATTTTGGACCTCCTCCGCCCAAAAACCGGGGGAAATCTGAAATTTTCGTCTGAGCAACACAGAACGGTATGCGGCAGATTAGGTTGTTCCTTGGCGATATGAGGAAATAAGTACGGCTTTTCCACACTGAGGGAGTGACTCATTTATCTGCGATTCACGGTTGCCAAGAGCAGCAGCTCGTCCCGCTCCTTGAGTAAACAAACAGCCTTTATTCATCCACCGTAAAATTTCAGCCTTCAGATCTGTATAGATTATTCATTTCTCTGGATCCATGGTGAGATAATCTGGATTTATGGAAGGAGGGGTTGTCAGTTCTTTGCTCAATAAGGAGGCGATTCTGTGGTAGATCTGAATGTGCACCTGACAACGTTCACAAAGAGTAGAGACCAATAGATGCCGAAAAGGCAGTTCCTTTTTAATTTCTGAGCACTTCAAATTTACCTCGGCGTGAGTTCCCATTTTCAGTTGTAGGTCTTGAGATGAATGTTGGTGGTACTAAATCAAAAACATAAAATGTACACATGCTCGGACAGTCTCACTTTAGTAGCTCCTTCCAGTCCCGCCCAGTCTAACGGAATAGCAGCAGCTGTTCAAATTCAAATAACCCAACATCCTGAGGAGGTCAAGCCTCAGTGGTTGGGTTCCCGTGGGGAAGGTATTAGTTAGTCGGGGTTGGGGGGTGGGTGGGTTTTAGGCCGCAGAAAGTGGTATGCTTTCTGTTCGGCTACTAGCTACATAATCTGTTGGGCTAGTACATAGTTAGTTTTCTGTTTGGCGACTAGCCACTCCACGGCTAGTTTTCTTTAGCTATTAGCCGAACAGCTGTGGCGAGAATAGCGACGGTAGTGACCGTGAGAATGGGAATTTCGGGGAGTAGCCGAACAACAACGAGACCACTGTTGCTTATCTGGTCGGCTACTTGCGTGAAATTGTCTGAGTGACCATCCTTTGCATATAGTTTGGTCTGCTTTCAGTATCGCCTTCCATAGAATTTGCTAGAATACAGTTCATTTGAAAAGCACCTTTTCCAACCTTTTAATCCTACTGAATATCACTCTTAGGAAAGTAAATCGCAAAGCGATTCCTCGGAAAATACTTCTCTTTTGGGAATCGTTTGGGTTGAAAGCCTTTGTTAGGATTAATAGTGGCGGTCAACCGATGAGTCTCCCTTGTACCGCACACGTTGGAGACCCGCCGTGGAAGGGCATATTCCCTTCTGATCGAACTCGTAAAGTAAGGCTCGGATATTTTTGATACCGCTGTTTGTGGGGTTAGAATAATGGAGAGGGATTATGCTTTTGCCTTGCTCTGGGCCTTTCGAAATCAATCCTGCACCTCGGGGTGCTCCAGCTTTCATCTGCTGTTGAGCGTAAGCAGTTTTCTCGAAGCTCTCCGGATCTTGCCCCACCGAACTTTCGTGATCATAGTCGCACTATCATATTTTATGCATTTCACAAGACTGCTAATTCGAGACTTGATGCCTCAGCAAAAGAGACTTGATGCTCATGTACAAGTCGGCATGAAGTCTTAATTTGCCGCGTTAAATTCACTGTATGGGTGAATTTGCCGCTAGGATAGGTGAGAATGAGGTGAATATCCCGTGAAAATGGTGCGAACTGGCAGTGAGGGAGGGTCCAATTTACCCCGAAAATGAGGTGAATTTACCTCGAAAAATGGGTGAGTTTACCGCGAAAATTTCCTGAATTTGAAGGTCCACAGCGCAAGAAGCCCCGCCTTGTCCGCAACATGGGCGTAATCTTCACCGAGATCTGCGGTGAGGAGCCACCCTCTGCGGACCGCGGCGTAACTCGCCCCCCCCGCCGTGAGGATACACACTGTATCTTCTCAGCAGCCAAAATTATGCTGGCCTCCGGAGAGTGACCCGAAGTCACCTTTCAGGGCCGGCATCAGAATGCCGAATGAGGAGTCTGGTGGGATGAGGCGGCTTTTATACCTGCTGTGCTCATGGTAAACACATCGAGACGTGATCAATCGTTTTATCATGTTTTCACTGAGATGTTTTCACTTGTTTAGAAATTTCTGACATGCCAGCAACGGCGGTAATTTCACCTTTTGCGCTGAGTGATATCCAGCCGCTGAACAACTGATATGCATTAACATGTTAGCGCTGGCGGTATTTTCACTCTTTGCGCTGACTGATATCCGACCGCTCAGCGAATTCACCCTTTGCGCGGATAAGCTTTGATGACGGCGTTAAAGGTGAATTTGATGCCTAATGATAACAGAGCGTGATAAAGGCCGCTTTCCCCGAAGCATCAAGTCTCGAATTGGCAGAGGAACTTATGTAGATATAGCGTTGCACCGGGCTACACGGGGACCGTCTAGTTCATTGCTTCGATCAGATACGATTCCAAACTCTTGTATGAAGGCGGGTATGTAGACAATTATTTGGCATACGGAGCTCGCCCTTAGGTTCCGTCCATAATAGACGACCTAGCGCCAAGTGGCGCTGGGGATTTGCATCTTTAACATTTGTTATTGATCTGACTCCACAGCGACCACTGCAGCCGGCCTGTCGCTGACGATGGAGGCATATCGGCAGTAGCGGCTGTCACTAATATCATCATTACTATCGTTAACCACTCAGACAGTCGGTGGTACTCGGACGCCGACTTCTAGTTGTCGTGTCCGGTGAGCGCACCTTGGAGTGAGCGGGATAAGAGACGCAGACCGGTAGCTCCCCTAGCGAGACGGCTATGTCGATTTTCCCGGACGCAGACCAACAACCATCATACGACCAACACGAGAGTACATGTTGAAGGATTAGTGCAAACCCGCGCTGTATACGGAACGCGTGGGGGTTAGGTGGTCGGCCGATTAATGGTCGTTAAAGGGCAAAGCAAAGTCTTGATATTGCCGAGATGACCCAAAAAGGGAGGCGTGGAGAACTGAAGCCTCCTAGGCAATTTTTTTTAGGAAACAGGCCTTAAGGCTTGTTTCCTAACAACTTTAGCGCTTCCTCACGAAGCATCACGAGAAACCGACGGCCTACAACAGCGTGAAGGGGCGCTCACCGCCAAAATTTGGTAGAGGTCGGCGTCCGAGAAGGCTCTGTGGCCGGTGAGCGCCCGTCCTCCAGGCCAGACGTCGCTGTGGGAGCGTCCGAGCTCCGCATCGACGGCGTCCGAGTACCACCGACTATCTGAGCACCTGCCGTCCTCGGACACGTTGCATGGACCGTCGAGCGTCAGCGTTTCAGCGTTGGCGCACGATTCTTTACGAACCGCGCAGGCTCGATATACTTGAAGCTCACAAAATGCGAGACATCGCCGCTCACACTCAAACGTTTCAAACGCAAATTCGCCGCCAAGTTATTGAAGCCGTAGTATGCCGTATACTTTACCTCCTTTCCTTCATGTCTCGGAAATCATCATTTATCATTACAACTATTCGTATGGCTCTTATTGTACCCTCTGCTTCCCCACAACTCGCACTAAGTTCGGCAGCAGTTTGAATTGCGTTGCGTGTTTGCGCTGCGGTTCGCGTAACAGTTTGTGCTGTGGGTGGCCGTTCGTGGGTGGCAGCCAGGTGCCGGTCAATCAATGCGACGGGAATAATCAGTCGCCGTAATCACCTGTTCCCCCACCACTGACGACCTATTCGAAAATTACCCTTCTTTTATTCCTAACTACTATTGCATATTCGATATTATCTGCTACTATTCGAACCTCTGCGTACAATCAGGGTGAGTTTTTTTCTATTTCCATTGTTTCCAAAGTGATTATTTAAATATTTATCTATTTCTATCCATATAAACATCTATTGATACAGTAATTTATTCATTTCTCCAAACATTCATTATTTAATTTCTTATTCATATAATTACCATTGAATATTTGTCTTTTTTCACGTTTTTATTCGATTATTAGAATTTTTTCATCGTTTTTTATTCATTTAGTGTCCTATTATTTAATTTAAGTGTGTGTGCTCATGCTACTTTTTCATCCATTAATAAACTGCAATCAAATATTCCTAATAGTTTTAGGTGCACACCTAGATGGGAGGGGAGGCAACCGACGCTTGTTTGTGACAAATAATATTTTCTTTCAACACCAGATATTTGATAACGCTATATGTCATTGTGAGAAAGCCATCAGTCAATGTTTTCCTACAAATTCCATAGTAATAATTCAATTTTTAATACCGGTATAATTCTTTCTTCACTACATTTTTAAGAGCCCCCGCCAACTAGGCTTGCACCTAATTTTAAGGGTGTTGTTCAAATATTAGAATTGGGGCCACTTCTTCCATCTGTATTGTTTTGGGATTTTAATAATTGAATCATTGATCGAAAAGCGATTGGATGTTACAAAATAATGAAAAAGTGGTGCATTATAATTTCAAATAGGTTTGCCCACCCTATTTATTTATTTTCATTTTTGTTTTCCAAAACATTTTCTACCTTGAGCACGGCATTATTTGTTTGATCCAGATCGCTTTCAGTAGTCTCTCATCTATCGCACGCCAACTTTGTTACATGTTCTTCACTTGATTCTTCATATTGTACCAACAACGCACATATCATCCCGTTTTCGCACACGTTGCCGAGGTTAGCAGCGGTAGTCACGATTATGTGAAACGTGAACCCTTGCTACACCTTCGAGAGCGGTGTCGAACTTGTTGGCATTCACTGCCAAGTCTACATTACCGTTCTTTCAAGCGTTTGTGTTGGTTAATACACACTTGGATTTTTGTGCTTCTGTGATATTTTTTTGCGTGACATTTTTTATAAGAAAAGACTAAGAAATCACCTGACATGGTTAGATAAGGGTAATCAGATAACTATAATAACAACAAAAAGGAAACAATCGTATCAGCAGATCGAATAGCAAAGAGAAAGTATTAAGGAAATGTCACAGTTCAAAGCTAGACTCCGTCAAATCGCTAGGAGTGCTGTCGGAAGACACAGATGGTGTTCCTTCGTCATCGGAGTCGTTCATATCTGCATGCGAATCACTCTCACAATCTACTGCATCCAGAGCCTCCTTCACGCGTGCTTCGTTTTCCTCCCGCAACACTTCCCGGTTCCAAGCTTGACAGAGGGCTCGAGGAACATCCGTCAAAAGCTGTAGCGTTCTCTCTTTAACCTTAATACGGTATTTTGCATTCCATGATCGAGTCAGTGGAAAATAGGAATTTTTAGAAAAGCTACAAGTTCGAGTCTATCGCTGGGTTTGCCCATTTTGTTCAATCGATGCTTGACATGGCTCCAGCACAACTCGATGGGATTGAAAAAACAATGGAAGGGTGGGAGTCTTATTAAGTTTACATCCATATCTCGGCAGATGCGCTCAGTAGCGTACTGACGGATCGCCATTCTGCCACCACGACTTTCCACGAATAGGTCAAGCTGAAAAGAGAAAGAGATGCGTTTCAGTATTTCATTATTTCCTATTTTTTTGATTTTGTTTGAATTTCACAGTTTTCATTGCGCCCGCCACGCTCTGTTGAAGCGAAAAAAAAGGTTCTTACGCAAACCCGTCGTTGAATAGGTCTAATACATTGAAAAATGCTCATTTCCAAGCGATCTTAGGATTTGTTTGTCACGTGGCGCGTGACGAGCGCACGTCGACTGTGAAACTCGTCTTTGACGGATTCACACCCACTTCTTCAATCAGCATTGCTTTGGTAGCGCCCGCAGCCGTTTCAATCCCTTTAGACTCGAGGAACTCCCTGATTTGTTGCTTAGTGGACGACCGAGTGGGAATCTTGAAAAAAAAATGAATTTCATATAGTTTATCAAAACCATCTAGAGTTCGCGCGGTAGTTTTAGTCTGATGAATGGACCGGGTCGTGACGGTAGATCACACCATGCGAATCGAAACTCCATTCTCCAGTGAGGCCGCCAACCCCGCACGGCCATCCGTTTGGTCCATGCGTCAGACTAAATCGAACACGGAAACCATAGCATGCTCTCACCTTCTCCAGCACTCTGGAATGGTATGGTGCGTTATCTAGCACGAGGGTTACGTGCCTACCATTAGCCTGTTCCTTCATAAAAGGGATTGAAGACGTCAACCACTGTTCGAATGTCCTATGGTCCATATCCTTGTGATAGTCGTCTTCTGATGTTCTGTACCCACTTACGAGGACATGCGAATAGCCGGGTACTACACCTTCTTCGCTGATTGCCGCAATTACAATGCCGCGTTTTCCTTTGTTCTTTCCAGCGATTTTTCCGCATGAATATGCTTCAATTGCAGCCGCGGACGGAAAACGTGGCATCTGTCTGTCTACCCATCCTCTCTTCTTTACCATACCCGAATAAACCCATGTCTCATCCATATAGACGATGAATTCCTGCCTTCGTCGGGCCTCATCTATCTTTTCAAGGTAGACGGATCTTTTAGCAGCTAAGTCCCGTCTCTCAATTACGAATCCTTGGCCTTTCAGGAGCTTATACGAGAAACCCAGGCCTTTTAGAAGACGGTACAGTGTTGTAGAGGACAGCGAAAATTCCGAGTATATCGCCCTCATATGCTGCTTCAGCTCCACGAGAGTGAGATCCACTTCATCCTTCAGCATTCTGTGTACCTCCTTCTTAATGCGCTCGCCCCATTGTGCACCATATGTTTCCATAGCAGTAATAACAGCGACCTTCTTGCTGCGACACTTCGGTGTCTTCTTTTTCGGATAACCACGATATGCCGCTATCTCCTTCGCGTGGTAAACAGTTCTTTTGCTGACTCCACAAGCGGCAGCAGTGAGGGCGGCGACATCATTGAAAACAGTACCACGGCAAAAGGGACCGAGAAGTTTTTTCAAGTTACCAAAAAAGTGCTGAACGTTCGCTAAGAGCTGCCGAGTCCCACTGTTATGCTGCAGGCTAGTAACCGTATTTGAAGTCAGCATTTGAAGCTGGACTGTGTGCATCATTGCGCACAAACAATTGCTTGCATTGCGTTGTTCATCGCCTGCTACATGCGGGATATTTCCAGCTCTCTCCTAAATTACTTCGCTGCTTAACAGTCAACAGGACGTTCTGACTTCAAAACCACAATTTCAGTGTAGTCCAAATAGAGCAAAATTAAAGAGCTCTTTGAGTATGCCTATGCTTAGCATCAGTAAAATTTGTGAGGGATTCGTACCCAAACCTGGACCTCAGAAGTCTAGAGGCGCGAAACGGTAGGTTACAATAGGAGAATCATATTTTTCATACCATATTCTTTTTTTTTCATTTCATACATTTCATTTTTCATAACTTTCCACAACCGTCCAAAAGGTAAAACGGGCCGCATATCCAAGCTCAGCACTTCGAATTGCTCCCTGGACGATGTTTTGGCAAGAAAAAATATTAACCAGAGCGCTGCTGTGACCAAGTCGTATTTTCTTGGGAATTTCGTGGTCAAAAATTTCCATTTAGCTCAGATTTCGTCCACGGGACAACCTAACGTTGCGATATAATTTTTTTTTCGGGTCCTCGTAGGGAAGAGTCACCCAAAGCAGTCACTATTAACAGAGTCACTGCCAACTTTGCAAAGTAATTCGTTCTGATCACTTTAGACGACGCTAGAATAACATTATTGGCTACGAAGGAACCCTTCAAAGATATTTATTTCAGAACAAACACGCGGTGATAAGTTTTTGTACAAGTTGCGGTTACTCTGAGAGTTTTGGTCGAGAGCTAGCCGAATATAGCCCACCAGGCTCCGCAGCGGCTCCTGGTGGCCTATTTCTCGGCTATTTCGCAGCTATTTCTCGGCTTTACAAGAAACGGACAAGAAATAACCGAGAAATGACGAGAAGTAATAAAAAGTAACCAAGACGCAGCCGTCGGCGACTCGCCATCCGTGGCCGCCAGTGGTTGGACGGAGCCCCCAGAGGCTGAGCAAGGTCTAAGTACCTCAAACTTTGGCAATAGATCCGATGGAAGTGTTGTCATCCGAATCGTGCCTCTGGAATGCGTCGTATACTTACCTGGAGAACATTATTTAGCGTCTATTCCTCAGCCACAACTTTTAGAGCGAATCCTTGTTAAATGTCTACCGCCTAACTTCAAGAAGTAGCGCCAAATTTTTTTTGAAAAATATCGAACAGTATTTTAAGCTGAACCCAAAGCTGTGATTACTTATCGAATAAAACAATGTTTTGAATGAATTTCAGTAGGCTTTTGATTCAGACGTACAAGAAAGTCAGAAGGTTATTCTGGCGCAAGGTACACGTTTGCCTTCATAAAAGTGTACATACAAGTCATAAAATTATCGAATTGTATTTGAATTGTATACAACTATGAAGACGGGAAATCCTAGAGACGACCGCACCCTAGGCTAGTCCTCAAAAAATCACCTCTTGAGACTCGAGAGCCTGTGGCGCAGCGGTTAGTCGCGTGGGGTAATGAAGTTATCACGATGGTTCTATTTCCCCACCAGGCACTTTTTTTGCAAATTCGAAGATCATTCATGCCTTCTCAAATATATACGTTCGTAACGTTGTTTTAGCGAAAACTGAGGTAACGTTCTGTAGTTAATTTTCATTATGATTCACGGGAATGGGGTTGGATTGAATATGAATCGAGTGAGGATCGGGGACAGGGTATGTTAGCCGTGTGTCAGGAATTACTAAAGTTTGTTTTAAATTATCCAGAACTTTGCTCAAGAATTTCTTTTAAAATCCCACAAAGGCGACTTGCCATTACCGCTTCGGTCACATTGTTGTTTGAGTTCGTAGGTAGCGTGCTTGAACGTCCCAAAAGCAATTCGCGAGCTATAGCTGACTGAAAAAAGGCACACTTCTTTCATGAAGGTAAATTATTAGTTTAACTATTTGTGGCTTACAAAATCTCTCTTCGTGGACATTTTACAAATAGTACTTAGCTGAGTAGTTCAGACGATGTTCCAGGAAAGGGAAAAGGACTTGTGGGCAAACACCTCAAGAGACTGGTCATTGATAATCGATGACCGATCAAATACCGTAAATTTGTGCACCTATAAGGGAAGAGTTGGACTTGGAGATCAAGTGTCATTCCTGCTATGCAGTAAGCTAAATAATAGCGTAACTCTTTGTAAAGTCAGATAGCGTTGAACTGAACCGTCAGCTCTCCTCGAAGTGAAGCTGCGTTAGAGGTCGCTTTCTTAGTGCACAATCTCTTCTACATCACCAAAACCGTTTGTTGTTAAAGCCCACTTATAAGCTGTTGAACGGATAGCGGTGTGGCATTGAGAGACGCGATGTCACCATGAGTAGTCTTATATGTTTTTACAAAACGGGAAATATACAAATATTCACAAACACAAACGCTTGAAAGAACGGTAATGTAGACTTGGCAGTGAATGCCAACAAGTTCGACACCGCTCTCGAAGGTGTAGCAAGGGGTTCACGTTTCACATAATCGTGACTACCGCTGCTAACCTCGGCAACGTGTGCGAAAACGGGATGATATGTGCGTTGTTGGTACAATATGAAGAATCAAGTGAAGAACATGTAACAAAGTTGGCGTGCGATAGATGAGAGGCTACTGAAAGCGATCTGGATCAAACAAATAATGCCGTGCTCAAGGTGGAAAATGTTTTGGAAAACAAAAATGAAAATAAATAAATAGGGTGGGCAAACCTATTTGAAATTATAATGCACCACTTTTTTCATTATTTTGTAGCATCCAGTCGCTTTTCGATCAATGATTCAATTATTAAAATCCCAAAACAATACAGATGGAAGAAGTGGCCCCAATTCTAATATTTGAACAACACCCTTAAAATTAGGTGCAAGCCTAGTTGGCGGGGGCTCTTAAAAATGTAGTGAAGAATGAATTATGCCGGTATTAAAAATTGATTGACTAATGGCTTTCTCACAATGACATATAGCGTTATCAAATATCTGGTGTTGAAAGAAAATATTATTTGTCACAAACAAGCGTCGGTTGCCTCCCCTCCCATCTAGGTGTGCACCTAAAACTATTAGGAATATTTGATTGCAGTTTATTAATGGATGAAAAAGTAGCATGAGCACACACACTTAAATTATATAATAGGACACTAAATGAATAAAAAACGATGAAAAAATTCTGATAATCGAATAAAAACGTGAAAAAAGACGAATATTCAATGGTAATTATATGAATAAGAAATTAAATAATGAATGTTTGGAGAAATGAATAAATTGCTGTATCAATAGATGTTTATATGGATAGAAATAGATAAATAGTTAAATAATCACTTTGGAAACAATGGAAATAGAAAAAAACTCACCCTGATTGTACGCAGAGGTTCGAATAGTAGCAGATAATATCGAATATGCAATAGTAGTTAGGAATAAAAGAAGGGTAATTTTCGAATAGGTCGTCAGTGGTGGGGGAACAGGTGATTACGGCGACTGATTATTCCCGTCGCATTGATTGACCGGCACCTGGCTGCCACCCACGAACGGCCACCCACAGCACAAACTGTTACGCGAACCGCAGCGCAAACACGCAACGCAATTCAAACTGCTGCCGAACTTAGTGCGAGTTGTGGGGAAGCAGAGGGTACTCTTTTTGGTCTTATTTGTCTTATTTATGTGTGTTTGTGTGTATATTTATGTGTATATGACGTTTGCCTTATGTGACGTATTAAACAAAACAAAACAAAACAAAACAAACGCTTCTGCGACTTGACGCTTTGCCGCTGTTCGTCTGCTATGGACGAAGCCTTAGACGGAGTTGTAATTGTTATCGATCGAACTATTCGGCGTCACACATAGATACGTCGCGGCTTTTTTTTTCAAAAATGATACGAGTCTTGTAGTGCAACCTACCATCTATTTTGGAGCGAAATTCACTCGTGTCCATCGCATGCGTGTGCTCGCGTATGCTGTTCCTCCTTCTTCCCCACACTCTGTCGCGGTGTCTCGCCTTGCTCCGCGGGTGAACGGAGTAAATCCCGCCCGAAATTGGAACGTACTTGAATTTGCACACCTACGGACTGAAGTAGAGGCGGTCGCTTGGAGATAATTACTCATCGAATAAGGTGTGAGGTGACCGCATCCGGTTTTGCGACAGGTGTTGTGTTTCAAGCTGGTTTACGCGCATATCGACCTCCAGCCGGCCGCTTTTACGTTGGCCTGTCAATGCGCAACTTTTGCAGGATTAGACTATACTAGCGAGACCTAGCGAAGTTTTCGCTCAAGAAAGCTTTGACGCCAACTTCCTGACGCGGATTAGCTTGTCAACTGACTTCCGTCTACCCAAAAGTTGCTGCCCGTATGGACTCTCCTAAACAGAGCTGACTGTCGGACATCTATAACTGGGCGTGGGGGTATGAAAATGTCCGATCATACCGCAAAACATAAGAAGCAGGCGGTAGATAGGTTGTTACCGGCACCAAATTTACGACCTCTGCCATCCCTCCTTCCTTTACGTCGAAACCCTCTGCCCTTCCTTCTGATTTGCAAAGTTCCCAAGCGATTATTCTCGTTTTACCCTTTCTTTCAAGATAAGGAAAAACGCACTCGCATTTTAGGTGCTGTTTCCCTGGTTGGCCAACACCATGCCCTTGTTCTCAACAAATGAGATATGCACGTGGATATTGATGTCTTATCAAACTTTTTTTTGAAAAGCTAGGAATTTCAACATATCGCTCCTGCCGCGAAGCGGCTGGAGAGGTTTGGTTTTGCCCAGGCCTTGTGATCACTTAGAATTTTATAAAACAGTTTATAGAATCTTTGGAACAAAATTTCCGAAGATTTCCTTCTGGATATAAGTGAAGAGGTCCAGAAGACACGTGCTATCCAAATTTCAGCCAAATCGGCTCACAAATAACAAAGTTGTGAGCCCGAAAGCTTAAGAAATTTTCATGGTGTGCGCCGTAGGCCGTAAGCCGTAGGCCGTCACGCTTTTGAGTCCTCACTGCTAATGGCCAGTGCCAATGGTCGCAGGCAATCAACTTGGCAGACAGGTAAGTTGGTAGGGGGTACGTCGGCTGGTAAGTTATCGATTTGTAGGTGAGCGGGGATTCTGATGGCGTCAACGGGACGTCGTCAAAAGTGCTTCGGGCTTCTGATGACGTCATCGGGACATCGTCAAAAGTGCTTCGGGCTTCTGATGACGTCATTGGGACATCGTCAAAAGTGCTTCGGGCTTCTGATGACGTCATCGGCACATCGTCAAAAGTGCTTCGGGCTTCTGATGACGTCATTGGGACATCGTCAAAAGTGCTTCGGGCTTCTGATGACGTCATCGGCACATCGTCAAAAGTGCTTCGGGCTTCTGATGACGTCATCGGGACATCGTCAAAAGTGCTTCGGGCTTCTGATGACGTCATCGGCACATCGTCAAAAGTGCTTCGGGCTTCTGATGACGTCATCGGGACATCGTCAAAAGTGCTTCGGGCTTCTCATGACGTCATCGGGACATTGTCAAAAGTGCTTCGGGCTTCTGATGACGTCATCGGGACATCGTTAAAAGTGCTTCGGCCTTCTCATGACGTCATTAGGACATTGTCAAAAGTGCTTCGGGCTTCTGATGACGTCATCGGGACATCGTCAAAAGTGCTTCGGGCTTCTCATGACGTCATCGGGACATCGTGGAAACCCGGAGAGTGGGCAGGTGTTCGGGACCCGTTGCTGGTCAACCGAAAATTTTTGCAGACCACCCCGTAGAGTGATTAGAAGCCCAGACTCGATGCTAGCCTTCCGAGAAATTATGCAGGATACCCCAAAGAATGAGCAAGAGTCTCGAGCTTTGCGCTGGTCGTCTGAGATAGTGTGCTGGATGCATCGGAATTTGCGCAGGAGTCTGAGAACATCTTGCACAACTTTTGTGAAAGTGTAGGGACGACATGCATAGCGAGCAGAAAGCTTGAGATGCTATGTAGGTCATGTTGCCAGGCTGCTTTTCAGTTTCGTAACGCGCTGAGGCCATTCACACAACACCATTTTGAGTGCTCCCTCATTCCTATTCACCAGCCTACTAATCTTTTCTGCATTAAATGGTACTTGCTTATCAGCATCCAAATTCGAAAACAAATTGTTAGAACATTTTCTCCATTCGCAGCTAAGCGAAGCTTTTTCATATCAAATTCATAGAATCGAAGCGGTTGTTCTGCGAAGAAATGGGGCGGTGGAAACTAAATAATGAGTTTGGAAAACCGCTTCGTTCCACTGATGTGAAAGTGCCCAGATGGAATGGAAGGTAGTTTCTGACTGTGGAGGTTTTAAGTTAGTTTCGTTCGAAAGCGAAAAACTGCAGGCAGATTCTGCATCCGGCTCTAGGCCAGCGGGCTTTTATGATTATCGACCGGGCTGGCTACGTGTGAGCGACCAACTATAACCGGGGCCTAAAGCCCCTGTCAGGCCCCTGTCAGAGTTGGATGAGAAAATCGCCGTGGCCGACCCGTTCGATACGTATGAAAAACATGGAGGTTGGAAATAACACCCGGTGTAGCCAGCTGTGACTGACGCGATCAATATGAATGAATTATGTGGAACGATATCATGGATATCATTCATTTCTTAGCTTATATCATGTGAACATCGGTCGTGTAAGCCATTGCATACGATATTACTGCGTTATATCAAAAAAAGTGAACAATTCTGTAAAAAAGGGGTCTTTCAAGCAAAAATGGTTTGGTTCGCAATGCTAATGTTTCAGCAAAAAGGGAACAGTAGGAAAGTCGAATGAGGAGAGTCTACAAAAAATTTACAATATCCTCCAAAGCCCTTTCCTTTGTCGGCACTTCTAAACAGCGGAAACAAACTGTTGTGGTTTTTTACGAGGAAAAATTGAATGGTTTCCTAACACAATTCGGCATCATCAACTCTTTTTTGATAGCTATTAGGTACACATGCATATATACATTTTTTTCTCGGTTTTCACGCAATGAAAGTCCTTCATGGAGCCAAAAGCGCTTCCTCTTGGTGAACCGCAACGGTTTGTTTCCGCTGTTTAGAAGTGCCGACAAAGGAAAGAGCTTCGGAGGATATTGTCCATTTTTTTTCCTCATCCCACTTGCCTACTGTTCCATTTTTGCTGAAACATTAGTATTGCGAACCAAACCATTTTTGCTGGGAAGACCCCTTTTTTACATAATATAAATCTGGTTTAGGGGAGTTACTAAATCGAAATGACTGAGAGGTTGTAATGAGCGACGAACAGGGGTGTGGAAGTGAAGCTGTTGCTTGCTTCCCCAGATTGGCAAGGAAAAGTCTGCGGAGTTCTGCGCCCGCCTCAGAACGCGTCGCACGCTTTTCGAGATACGTGTTCTCCTATTTTTCTTTGCTACAAAAAGGTTGAGATTTGGTATGGAAAAATTGAAGAAATCTCTTTCCTTTAAAATTCTACACTCTTGGTGAGGTTGTGCACACTATCACTGCGGTCCTGCACTCATTCTCTGACTTCCTGCACACTCCCATTTGGGTCCTGCACACTTTCTGTGACGTCCTGCACACCCCCCCCCCACTTGGGTCGTGCACACTTTCGATGACGTCCTGCGCACTCCCAATTGGGTCTTGCCCACTTTGTATGACGTCGTGCACGCTCCAATTCGGGTCCTACACACTTTCTATGACGTCCTGCATATTCCAATTTGGGTCCTGCACACTTTCTATGACATCCTGCACACTTCCATTCGGGTACTGCACACTTCCACTTGGGTCCTGCACGCTTTCTATGACGTCCTGCACACTCCCATTCGGGTCCTGCGACTTTCTTTGACGTCCTGCGCACTCCCGTTTGGGTCCTGCGCACTTCTTATGACGTTCTGCAGACCCCCATTGGTGTTCCGCACACTTTCTATGACGTCCTGCGCACTCCTGTTTGGGTCCTCCGCACTTTTTATGACGTTCTGCAGGCCCCCATTGGTGTCCCGCACACTTTCTACGACGTCCTGCACACTCCCGCTGAGGTACTGCACACTATCGATAACGTCGTGCACACTCTACAAACCTAGCAATTTTGTATGGCGTCCCATCCACTGCTACTGGAAACCTATCGCTTTGATTAGAGCGTAGCCCTTCTAGCGCTAGACGGCTCGCAGAAATTATCATGACCCACGGCCAGAAGTGCGCCCCACGGACAAACACGGTTGCCCCGAGACACGGAAGAGGTGACTCGGGCTGATTTTGTGGTAATCGATATATTTCCTACCCACCTAAATGTTGGTACCATTTCATACAAGTTTTGATCGGCCATTCCTTGGATCCGCGGGACACACATACATAGAGTTCGCGCAACAATTTTAGTCTGATGAATAGACGGGGATGCGACGGTAGATCACCCCGCTCGAATCGAACCCCATTCTTCAGTGAGGCCACCAACCCCGCACGGCTAGCCGCCTGGTTCATGCGTCAGACTAAATCGAAAACGGAAACCATATATACACACATACATACATACATACATACATACATACATACATACATACATACATACATACATACATACATACATACATACATACATGTATACATACATACATACATACATGTATATACATACATACATGCATACATACATACATACATACATACATACATACATACATACATACATACATACATACATACATACATACATACATACATACATACATACATACATACCTACATACATACATACATACATACATACATACATACATACATACATACATACATTCATACATACACATACATACGCATACATACACATACATACACATACACATACATACACACATACACATACACACATACACACACATACACACATACACACACACATACACACATACTTACACATACACACATACACACACAAACACACACATACACACATACACACATACACAAACGCATACACACACACGCATACACATACATACACATACACACATACTTACACATACACACATACACACATCGGGACATAACTGTCTTAAGTATAAGGATTTTTTACCTAATTAATTAGAAATGGCGAGTTTTCTAGAAAATTTCGAACTCATAATACTGGAGAATTCTGAGGTCATCTGGTGAACGCTCTGAAACCAAATGAATCACTCTGAAAATGTCTGCTATTCCGGAGAGAATGTCGATCTTGCATTTCGAGAGATTCAATTTTTAGGTCCCTAGCGTCAATGGCCGCTGAGGCGTTCAAGAAGCACGAAGTGGTTCCTGACGTGCTTTCCACGGCTCCCTCGAAAACTGTGAAGGCGTTGTATGACAGCGGAGTTGAGGTAATTTGGTGCACCTGACTGCTCATTAGGATAGAGATATAGAGAAGACTATAATTTGGGCGTTCAGTGCCACCAGACATAATCTCGGTCAATGCATGTTTTTTGAGTGAATTAGAAAAATTTTTGTGTCAAGAATACCACTATTGAGGTGTCATTGGGAAATGTTCTCACACCAACACAAGTGAAAAATCCACCAAAGCTGACATGGGACACTGAGCCAGAAGCGTTATACACCGTCATTTTCACAGGTATTCTCTTTCCTTTTTTGAATCTAGAGTTGTTTTAGCGACGGATGTTCGTGACATGACATCATACCTTGCAGACCCTGATGCTCCGTCACGTAAAGAAGCGACATACCGCGAGTGGCATCATTGGCTTGTTGTGAATGTTCCTGGAAACGACATCGCGAAGGGTGATGTGCTGTCGGAGTACATTGGATCCGGACCGCCAAAGGGCACTGGTAAGTGATCTAGCGTTCCTGAACTGATCCTTGCGAAATAACGCATCAGAGCCTTTCCAGGTCTTCATCGCTACGTTTTCATTGTTTACAAACAACCCGGCCGTATTACTGATTCTGAACATGGACACCTGACGAACCGCTCAGGCGAAGGTCGTGGTGGGTTCAAGACAGCGAGGTTTGTTGAGAAACACAAACTTGGAACTCCTGTCGCCGGAAACTTCTACCAGGTTGATATGAACAATATAATGTCCGGATCTGGTCGAGAATATAATCAATGATTTTTTAGGCCGAATGGGACGACTATGTGCCGATTTTGTATAAACAGCTCGGTGCCTAAAGAGATCCTATCACCATCAAAGTTGGAAATTTCAAACTGGTCTATTGTTCCGGTTCAAGCTGCTGATGTTTTTGTTTCTTACCGGTGTTTGTGTTTTTTTTTAAATAATTCCAGTACGTCTTTGAATAAATGGGTTGAAAGAACTGAATGATCTTATTGGGTTGCGGATGTTTGCCAGAGGCCGTAAGTAGCGCTATTATGAAAATGAATTTTCTGCTACCCTGGGTATTAATTGAAGCATATTCGAGTGAGTCAGTTTAGATCGAGTTGAGTGAGTAACGAAACAGCGCTTTTGAATTCGAGTTCGCAAAATCCATGAGGAGTGGAGACGGAATCGCACGCTATCCAGGCCATAGTACAGTGCGTTACAAAGTATTATGGCGGTCCTAAATACGTCTTTATAGGGCGAGGATCAAATATTTCACGCAAGATATGATAATCACTGACATGGCCATAGCGGAGAACTCTAGTGTAGAACATTTCAGTGGTCGCAATAGAAAAGTACGTAACATTTGGCATCAAACCCCAAAATATGCTGTCTGAAAAGTGCAGATGAGCTTTCGAGATTGGGGGAAATACTCCTGTCCCAAGGTTTCTTGGCTCACGCGTTGAGTCAGTACGGATAGGTGTTCACAATTCACAGTTCGAATCAGAGTTCGGCACGAGGTGTGGACAAGGCTGAATTTTCTCAGACCCCCCCCTCTAAAAGCAAACTTTTGGCGATTTTCTCAGACCCCCTCCCAGAAGCGCTAATAGGTCGAATTTTCGGCTATTTTCTCGAACCTCCTCCCATGAGTGTTAATTGTCTGTTTTTGTAGTAAAATTGAAATAAAAGGAACAACTTATTCTAAAAGATGTATAATTTGAAGAAGAACAACCATTTAAAAAAAACAAGACATTAACATTGAACTAGATCACGGACGAGGCTTTTCTTGACGGATTACTTGAAGTTGCCCGGCGTTTTCGAAAAACTTAGCTAAAGAAGGAATTTAATTATAGGTGCGGTCGCGCTGGAAGTCTACATTTTTGCAAGGTATGAGTCACGAGAATACGATGATCGAGTTTTCACCGTCCAACATAGATGCTGAACACCGCTACAGTATAAGGCCTCACACTTTTCTCAGGTGTGGTCCCGTTGAAAAGGGGCATTTTTGGAATTTAGGTGTCATGGGAGTAAGATATTTGAGTCCAGCGTGATCGATTTATCCTATATACAATCTTTTACCATCTCAGTGTAACGCCGAAGACCGCTACATAGTAAGCTTAACAAGGTAAAAAACGTAAAAAAAGCGTCAAAGTCCACAAACCTGGAGTAGGGTTTTAAAACACCTGTAACTTAGTTCTAAAAGAGCTTCCCCGAGTTTGAGCAAAACTAAGAGACTAGGTTTGTTACCCTACCGAATGAAACTTTACTCGCTCCCAGAGGACGTCTTACAAAAAAATTTACTAGGTGTGGACATTTGATGTTTTGAGCATAAATGTCCACACCTAAATGCACTTGCTAGGGACTCAAATATCTTACTCTCATGACACCTAAATTTTAAAAATGCCCCTTTTCAGCGGGACCACACCTGAGAAAGGTGTGAGGCCCTATACTGTAGCGGTGCTCAGCATCTATGTTGGACGCTGAAAGTGAGTATACGGGATAAATCGACCACGCTGGACTCGATCATCGTATTCTACTCGCTCATACCTTGCCAAAATGTAGACTTCCAGCGCGATCGCACCTGCGACAGGTGTGGGCCACACAGAGAAGTGCTATCCAGCATCCATCTCAGAGGCTGAGAATTTGTATATAGGGTAAATCTAAAACTCTCGACTCGAATATCTTATTTTCGTGACCCTTACTTTGCAAAAAAAATGTGGGGTCTAATGTTTTCTGAAAATTAAGCACCTTGCGAGATCGAATTCGCGTAGTGTGTTTCGTGTATGAGGGGTTTCGGAGAATGAAATTCGAAACGTAACCAGATTAGATGACGCTTTTTTCAACTAGCGAGTGTTTTTGCCATGTCTGGTCTGGCTAATGTAGAAGCATCTGTTTTCGTATCTAACCACTTATTAAAGCGTGTTTTCCATACATTTAAAAAAAAACCTGTTCTTCTCTGAAAACATATTTATTTCTTTAGTACATCTCGTCGTCTTCACCTTTGCAATAACTTTATTCATCGCGTCCTCTCTTTTCTTCCGCCCCATTCCGTAGCTTCCAATCTGTTCTCATTTGCAATTCAGCACACAACTATCCAGGATACACGCCCAGAACCTCTGTGCCTTATATTCAACCGTAGGAGAACCTTTACTATAATTTCAACATTTACGTAAATTTAATTTACGAATTAGTATATAGACTGTCTAAGGAAGAACTTGGTTTTAATTTCGGTGTCTTGTTTAGAAAATCTGCTACAGTTGGCCTCACGCGAGGCCACGATTTCAGACTTCTATGGGAGAAAACGCGCTCCAACAACTTTAAAAATAGTTTCTCACAAAGAGTAATTTCCTTGTGGAATCAACTGCCACCACCCGTGGTGAACTCATTGTCTTCACAGAGCTTTAAGACGAAAATAGATAGCATACTGGAATCACAAGGGTGGTTTTGACTTTGACACAGTGTTTTTCTTGAATGACAAGATGTTTGCGGCTGACGTGAACCGACTGGTCCTTCATCAGAACTGGGTAACACGTTTATAGATTTTAATCACTTATCTTGCTGTGTTTGAGTAGTTCCCAATGGTTTTCTTTCAGCTATCTCCACCCGATCGTGCGTGATATGAATTTTCATTGCTCTCCATTGTCACTAACCTACGGCAGTTATGTTTCATGAATTCTCTGTTTCCTCATACTAACAAAGTCGTGTGTTTGTTTTATGCCCCATGCCACTCCCCTCTGCTGTTCGACATGTGGATCTCGTAGGAGTTGGCGGACCTACGAAGTTGGTATCCGGAATCGCAACTTCGCTAGCGGTTTGCAGTGTTGGCTGCCACTGCTCTTCGCCTCGAGCTCTCCACTCCCTCCCATGGCCCCTTGTTTCATATCCCGTATACAGGGATTTTCTTTTTTCATCGTATCGGTGGTTTTACCAAATTTTAAATTTTCTGTTGTGTTATAGTTACCGATAAAAAATCATAATCATAATTACAACAAGGTTTATGGTAATTTTACGGTATTACCGAATTATTCGCAAAAAATATTTCTAAACAGTGTACCTACTTTACTTTTACATTTTCAAATTTTTTCGAATATTCGACTTGTCGAATAATTTGGGATTTTTAACTTTTCGAATATTCGACTTTTCGAATAATACTAGATTTTGAGCTTTTCGAAAATTCGATTTTTCGAATAATTCGGGATTTTGAACTTTTCGAATATTCGACTTTCCGAATAAAAAGTCGACTTTTTCAATCGAATGTCGAATGATTTTTCGAAATTTTTTCATTCGACTTTTCGAGTATGTCAAAAAAATATTTTGTCATTCCCACTACTTTCCAGAAAAAAAGCTAAAATACTTCAACTAGCATATTCTGTTTTTCTTTTGGGCCTGGACTAAACTGTCGAATAGGAAAGCAAACAAACTATATATTCTGTAAAAAAGGGGTCTTCCAAGCAAAAGAGGTTTGGTTCGCGTTACAAATGTTTCAACAAAAAAGGAACAATATGAAAAGGGAATGAGGAGAGTCTACAAAAAATGAACAATATTCTCTAAAAACTCTTTTCTTTGTCAAAACTTCTCAACAGCGGAAACAAACCGTTGCGGTTCTCTATGAGGAAGCGCGTTCGGCTCCATGAAGAACTTTGATTATGTGAGTGCCGATAAAATATGCATATATGCATGTGTACCTAATAGCGATCATTAAAAAAGGAGATGATGCCAAATTGTTTTAGGAAACCATTCAATTCTTCCACGTAAAATACCACAACGGTTTGTTTCCGCTGTTTGGAAGTTTCGAAAAAGAAAAGAGTTCTTGAAGGATATTGTTCATTTTTTGTAGACTCTCCTCATTCCCTTTTCATATTGTTCCTTTTTTGTTGAAACATTTGTAACGCGAACCAAACCTCTTTTGCTTGGAAGACCCCTTTTTTACAGAATTGTTCACTTTTTCTTGATATTACGCAGTAATATCCTATGCCAGAATTTCGAACAAAGACCTCTCCATCTCCCCACTAGATCAGTCCTCTTTCTGTGGTCACAAGAATCAATGACCCAACCTGTTATAAAACTATCTCAGAAAAATCACCCGATGTGGCTGACACGACCGATGTTCAGATGATATAAGCTAAGAAATGAATGATATCCATGTTATCGTTCCCCATATTTCATTCATATTGATCGCGTCAGCCACAGCTGGCTGCACAGGGTGTTATTTGCAACCGCCATGTTTTTCATGCGTATCGAACGGGTTGGCCACGGTGGTTTTATCAACCAACCCTGATAGGAGCATTAGGCCCTAGTTATAGTTGCACGCTCATACGTAGCCAGCCCGGTCGATAATCATGAAAGCCAGCTGGCCTACAGCCGGATGCAGACTCTGCCCGCAGTTCTACGCTTTCGAATAAATTTAGCTCAAAACCTGCATAGTCAAAAACTACCTTTCATTCCGTCTGGGCACTTTCATATCAGTGGAACGAAGCGGTTTCCTATGCTCATTATTTCGTTTCCGCCGCCCCATTGCTTCGCAGAACAGCCGCTTCGATTCCATGAATTTGATATGGAAAAGCTCTGCTGAGCTGCTAATGGAGATAGTTCCAACGAATTTGTTTTCGAATTTGGATGCTGATAAACAAGTACCATTTATTTCAGAAAAAATCAGTAGGCTGGTGAAGAAGAATGAGGAAGCACTCAAAATGGGGTTGTGTGAACGGCCTGAGCGCTTTACGAAACAGAAAAGCAGCCTGGCAACATGACCTACATAACATCTCAAGCTTTCTGCACGCTATGCTTGTCATCCTTACACATTTACGGAAGTTTTGCAAGGTGTTCTCAGACTCCTGCGCTAATTCCGATGCATCCAGCACACTATCTCAGACGACTATCGCAAAGCTCAAGACTCTTGCTCATTCTTTGGGGTACCCTGTATGGTTTCTCGGATAGCTAGCATCGAGTCTGGGCTCTTGCTCACTCTCCGGGGTGTCCTGCACATTTTTACGGATGACCAGCGACGGGTCCGGGACTCCTAATCACTCTACGGGGTGGTTTGCATAACTTCTCGGATGACCAGCAACGGGTCCCAAATACCTGCCCTTTCTACGGGATTCCACGACGTCCCGATGACGTCATCAGAAGCCCGAAGCACTTTCACGACGTCCCGATGACGTCATCAGAAGCCCAGATGCGCACTTTTTGACGACGTCCCGATGACGTCATCAGAAGCCCGAAGCACTTTCACGACGTCCCGATGACGTCATCAGAAGCCCGAAGCACTTTTCACGACGTTCCGATGACGTCATCAGAAGCCAGATGCACTTTTCACGACGTTCCGATGACGTCATCAGAAGCCAGATGCACTTTTCATGACGTCCCGATGACGTCATCAGAAGCCCGAAGCACTTTTCACGACGTCCCGATGACGTCATCAGAAGCCAGATGCACTTTTCACGACGTACCGATGACGTCATCAGAAGCCAGACGCACTTTTCACGACGTCCCGATGACGTCATCAGAAGCCAGATGCACTTTTCACGACGTCCCGATGACGTCATCAGAAGACAGATGCACTTTTCTCGACGTCCCGATGACGTCATCAGAAGCCAGATGCACTTTTCACGACGTCCCGGTGACGTCATCAGAAGCCAGATGCACTTTTCACGACGTCCCGGTGACGTCATCAGAAGCCAGACGCACTTTCACGACGTCCCGATGACGTCATCAGCCGAAGCACTTTTCACGACGTCCCGATGACGTCATCAGAAGCCAGATGCACTTTTCACGACGTCCCGATGACGTCATCAGAAGCCCGGAAGCACTTTTGACGACGTCCGATGACGTCATCAGAAGCCCGAAGCACTTTTCACGACGTTCCGATGACGTCATCAGAAGCCAGATGCACTTTTCACGACGTTCCGATGACGTCATCAGAAGCCAGATGCACTTTTCATGACGTCCCGATGACGTCATCAGAAGCCCGAAGCACTTTCACGACGTCCCGATGACGTCATCAGCCAGATGCACTTTTCACGACGTCCCGGTGACGTCATCAGAAGCCAGACGCACTTTTCACGACGTCCCGATGACGTCATCAGAAGCCAGATGCACTTTTCACGACGTCCCGATGACGTCATCAGAAGACAGATGCACTTTTCTCGACGTCCCGATGACGTCATCAGAAGCCAGATGCACTTTTCACGACGTCCCGGTGACGTCATCAGAAGCCAGATGCACTTTTCACGACGTCCCGGTGACGTCATCAGAAGCCAGACGCACTTTTCACGACGTCCCGGTGACGTCATCGGAAGCCAGATGCACTTTTCACGACGTCCCGGTGACGTCATCAGAAGCCAGATGCACTTTTCACGACGTCCCGGTGACGTCATCAGAAGCCAGATGTACTTTTCACGACGTCCCGGTGACGTCATCAGAAGCCAGATGTACTTTTCACGACGTCCCGGTGACGTCATCAGAAGCCAGATGCACTTTTCACGACGTCCCGGTGACGTCATCAGAAGCCAGATGCACTTTTCACGACGTCCCGGGGACGTCATCAGAAGCCAGATGCACTTTTCACGACGTCCCGGTGACGTCATCAGAAGCCCGAAGCACTTTTGACGACGTCCCGATGACGTCATCAGAAGCCCGAAGCACTTTTCACGACGTTCCGATGACGTCATCAGAAGCCAGATGCACTTTTCACGACGTCCCGATGACGTCATCAGAAGCCAGATGCACTTTTCACGACGTCCCGGTGACGTCGGCAGAAGCCAGGAGGACGTTTCACGACGTCCCGGTGACGTCATCAGAAGCCAGATGCACTTTTCACGACGTCCCGGTGACGTCATCAGAAGCCAGATGCACTTTTCACGACGTCCCGGTGACGTCATCAGAAGCCAGATGCACTTTTCACGACGTCCCGGTGACGTCATCGGAAGCCAGATGCACTTTTCACGACGTCCCGGTGACGTCATCAGAAGCCAGATGCACTTTTCACGACGTCCCGGTGACGTCATCAGAAGCCAGATGTACTTTTCACGACGTCCCGGTGACGTCACCAGAAGCCAGATGTACTTTTCATGACGTCCCGGTGACGTCATCAGAAGCCAGATGCACTTTTCACGACGTCCCGGTGACGTCATCAGAAGCCAGATGCACTTTTCACGACATCCCGGTGACGTCATCAGAAGCCAGATGCACTTTTCACGACGTCCCGGTGACGTCATCAGAAGCCAGATGCACTTTTCACGACGTCCCGGTGACGTCATCAGAAGCCAGATGCACTTTTCACGACGTCCCGGTGACGTCATCAGAAGCCAGATGCACTTTTCACGACGTCCCGGTGACGTCATCAGAAGCCAGATGCACTTTTCACGACGTCCCGGTCACGTCATCAGAAGCCAGATGCACTTTTCACGACGTCCCGGTGACGTCATCAGAAGCCAGATGTACTTTTCACGACGTCCTGGTGACGTCATCGGAGGCCAGATACACTTTTCACGACGTCCCGGTGACGTCATCAGAAGCCAGATGCACTTTTCACGACGTCCTGGTGACGTCATCAGAAGCCAGATGCACTTTTCACGACGTCCCGGTGACGTCATCAGAAGCCAGATGTACTTTTCACGACGTCCCGGTGACGTCATCGGAAGCCAGATGCACTTTTCACGACGTCCCGGTGACGTCATCAGAAGCCAGATGCACTTTTCACGACGTCCCGGTGACGTCATCAGAAGCCAGATGCACTTTTCACGACGTCCCGGTGACGTCATCAGAAGCCAGATGCACTTTTCACGACGTCCCGGTGACGTCATCAGAAGCCAGATGTACTTTCACCAGCCTGCGTCCCCCCTACCAACTTACCTGCCTGAAATTGACCGCCTGTGACCATTGGCAGTGGATACTAGCAGTGAGGAATGAAAAGCGTGACGGCCCACGGCCTACGGCCCACGGCCTACGGCCTACGGCTCACGGCCTACGGCGCACACCATGAAAATTTCTTAAGCTTTCGGGCTCACAACTTTGTTATTTGTGAGCCGATTTGGCTGAAATTTGGACAGCAGATGTCTTCTGGACCTCTTCACTTATATCCAGAAGAAAATCTTCAGAAGTTTTGTTTCAAAGGTTCTATAAACTATTTTATAAAATTCTAAGTGATCACAAAGCCTAGGCAAAACCAAACCTCTCCAGCCGCTTCGCGGCTGGAGCGATTTACGAGACGGTTGGCTATATCAGAAAAATATACGAATTATTAAGTACATGCGGCAAATAGTGAAAACAACTTCTTCTCATTATTTATTCTGATAGGAAGTAAGCACAAAACAATAACTCGGACACCTGTTTCACAAATAGACTATTGAAACCCGTCGCCGCCGCCGTCTTGGGCATCTTTCATAGTCCTGGCCGCAAGCGCGGCACGCGCGTGGCGCGCTGGAAGCGCGGTGGACTATGAAATTTCTCACCGCGCGGGACGCGCGTGCCGCCCATCCAGCGCCACCATAGCGGCACCGCCCGAACAGCCATACTCAGAGAGTCGGGGGTCCTATTCTGCCACGATAGGCTTTCCATTCGGGTACCTAGTCGAGTTGAAAGGAACTTTTGCAGCAGCACGTGCTGCTCCGAGGAGTGCGTGGCCTGTTCGATAAGACTACGTGGCGCAGAGAGACAAAACCCTTGCTGCACCCCCATTTCCCACGCGGCAGCACGTGGCCTGTTCAATAGGAGCACGTGGCCCAGACATGCAAAACCTTTTCCGAACCCCCGTTTCCCACGCAGCAGCACGTGGCCTGTTCGATATGAGCACGTGGCGCTGGGGGCGGGCTCCCACACCTTCGATGAGAGCGGGTCTCACCCAACAAGGATACGGGCCAAGTCACGGACCGCAGTAGGGGATCACCCTCACAGCAGTCCGCGACAGGGACATCACCTTCGCCACGGCCGACAGCGAGGGAGCTCCCCTCGCTGAGGACCGTGGGGGAGACCCCTTAGCGGTTCAAAAATCGTCCAGAATCTCTTGGGGATCGAGCCCCTTATATACGTGCTGTGCGGCTGACATGCGCCGGGTCAGTTCTGAAGCGATCGATCAACGTGTTCAATCATGGGCATTGTGGGAGCAATAGGAGCACGTGGCCCAGACATGCAAAACCTTCTCCGAGGCCCCGTTTCCCACGCAGCAGCACGTGGCCTGTTCGATATGAGTACGTGGCGCTGGGGGCGGGCTCCCACACCTTCGATGGGAGCGGGTCTCACCCAACAAGGATACGGGCCAAGTCACGGACCGCAGTAGGGGATCACCCCCACAGCAGTCCGCGACAGGGACATCACCTTCGCCACGGTCGACAGCGAGGGAGCTCCCCTCGCTGAGGACCGTGGGGGAGACCCCTTAGCGGTTCAAAAATCGTCCAGAATCTCTTGGGGATCGAGCCCCTTATATACGTGCTGTGCGGCTGACATGCGCCGGGTCAGTTCTGAAGCGATCGATCAACGTGTTCAATCATGGGCATTGTGGCTCGTTCGTCGTCCAAGCTCATCGTAGTCGAATCGAAAGCGTATCGTGGCCGAGTGGAACGGCTATGATTGGCGCCACGTGCTTCTCACTTGGACGACGATTAGGCCACGTGGCCCAAGGAAATTACGTGGCCATATTGTCGTCCAACCGCTTTGTAGTCTAGTCGAAAGCCAATCGTGGCCGAATAGAACCCCCCGACTCCCTGAGTAACGGTTTCGCCATTTCAATCAATACATCCTCCTCGGTTTGTGTTCACTCTGACATTGAAGGCAGTGTTCACAATGAATATCGCAGTCGAGTTCGACCCAAAAATGAGCTTCTTTGGTCGTAAGGTAACTAATAGTGAAGAAACAGCCAACGAAAACGTTTAGAATAAGCAAAAATAACGGTTTCTAACGTTCAGGGCGTGGACGGGAATCATGGGCCCTGCTGATTTCCGCAAGAGCACGCTAATCGCGGAATTCTCGCGAATTGATCAGGTTGGACGCGGCAGATTTGCTTGGCAATTCGCCATCGAAAGGTGTGCGACCCACAAGCTCGTCTGAATGATGAGGCGGACCGCGATAGGTAGGCGCACTTGGATAACTTTCAAAGCCGTTTTATCGATTTCTGACCCGTTTTTGCTGCTTTCTTGGACGCTATCCCCTCCAGCATCTGCCAACTTAGTGTTTCGCACTGAAACATCGAGAAAGAGATTTATCGTGTACGCTGCCTTTAAGAATTATGAGCCTATCCTACTGTACCGTATACGCAAGTGCAAACCAGGAATTTCTGTGCATGTCACAGTTAAGGCCCAACTTTGACCCGAACCACCCTGGCGGTGGCGCCGAAAATTTCATATCCACCATTTTCAAGTGTGATTTAGTTCCGTTCGTCGCGTGCGTCTGCGTGCGTACGCTGCGTCACCTTCTGTCCACGATTTCTCGCTGTCTCTACCCTCGCCCCGCACAAGCGAGCGAGGAAACAGAGTAAATCTGGCTCGGAACCAGAGGATAGATGTTTCGCGCGCGTGCCGCGCGGTGAGAAGTTTTATAGTCCACCGCACCTCCCGCGCGTTCCGCGCTTAGGCTTAGTGCATACTTCGTCGCGGGTGCGGCGGGGTCGCCGCAAGTGCAATGGGGTCGCTGCGGGTGCAACAGGGTCGCCGCGACAAAGAGTCCTCAACGGCGTGATTGGTCATCGGCCGGTCGCCTGCAAATAGAGGTGACGCAATATTGTGTCCACTACCAAATGCACACATTATATTCTTGACAGAGTGCACCTTCATCTCCTCTCAGTAATAGGGTCTAATGTTCTGTAATCTAAAATGGGTTCATTTGTGGGTGCTTAACATGGAGCTGGAGTTTGTTTTCGTCCTGCCCAGGGTACGGCGCGGGGTGTGTATACTCACACTGGGGGTCTGAGCTGCGCAAGGGTGGAGGGAAGGGGGTCTAAGGCAGTAGAGAAGAGTGGAGGCAGCACTACTTCCAGTGCTTGTCCAGATCTCGCTTAATCTCGCTATCCAGCTCAGCAATGGTCGGATCCAGGTGATCTGCGACTCTCTTTGCATCCCTTAACCTCATCTTCTCCAAGATTTCCCTGGTGACATTGGGAAAAAAGGTCTTGACTCGGCCCTCAGGAATGGCTGCTTTCATGGCCTTGCAAATCGCGTCGATCACGTGACGTTCTTTCTGGTGCACGTTTCCGTTCCATGGGTAGTCATCCACATGGCGAAGTGCCACCTTCCTGAACAAGCGCCAGTCTGCAAGGCAAAGATTAAGATAAGACCTTTGACGGATACCTTAATATGGAGCGAGAGAATTGGAGAGGTCGGTATGGATGAAGACAAGGACATGGTCACTTGACAGAGTTGTTGAGGTGGACCATGAGCAAGAGTTAGAGAGGTTGGGCGAGACTAGAGAAATGTCTGGGCTGGAGGATCGGCCGTTGGTAAGGAGACGTGTGGGCCTTGTTGAGGATGACCAGATCGCGCTCCTCCACCTTTTCTTCGACGTCTTCCAGCTTCAGTGTCAAGCGACGAGCAGGATGTATGAGCATTGAAGTCGCCCCCGGGGGCGCATGCAGAGTGCGAGTAAGGAGCTTCGGGGGTCGGACCTGCTCCGCGCGCGATCGCGTCGCGGACATGCGCTGAAAACGGCTCGGCAGCAATCCCACGGCACAAAGGCTCTCGGCACTGCACCAATCGTCAGCAATGCCAACATATGAGATGATTTCTTATACGAAATTGAGAAGAGTATTATTTTGAGAGCAATTTACTCAAAAATCGTCAATAGCCACCAGAACGCCGATTATTTATTAGATTTTATAACTTGGATGCTTTCAAACGAGTAAAAACGAGTCACACGTGAATATAACCCGAACGTTGAGTGTTTAATACATGCAATCTCATGAGCATGACAGAAAAACCGGATGTGAATAAAAAAATGAGCACAAGCGTTACAAGGCGTCATCATGACGTTCGACGTAACAAAGAAAGCGTATTAACCGTAAATTTTTCACACAACAGCTGAAATCAATGTGAAAACTACAAGCCATATCGGACTAGACCGTTAAATAAACCAGAAAATGGAGGAAATCGAATGATTGCTCCCAACCATCCTTCAGAATACTCATACAGTGCACTTTTCCGGTGCACTTTTTCGTTTTGGAGTTTACTCTTCCGAATAACTAGTTTTTGAAATACAGTTGAAATTCGCTTTTTTCCTGGAGAACACACCAACACCGGAAGAACATACAATGTGAGACCATGCTTCACAAAGGCCTATATGGACGGTGCAGCCTGCGGCTGCACCGTCGCTCAGAGGAGGAAAGCCCCTGCGTAGAGGCTAAATCTATCGTTTATCGGGTACTTCGGGGGTGGAAATCAGTTTGAACCCTATGTGGACGGTGCAGCCTGCGGCTGCACCGTCGCTCAGGGGAGGAAATCCCCTGCGTGGGGGCTAAATCTATCGTGTTTCATTTTCATGACTGAAACGTTAGTGGCTTTCACCAACTAGCTTTGCACCCAAAGAAATCGCAGGAAAAATGCCACTAATACTTGAATCATCCGCAGCCCAAAATAGCGAAGAAAATGGAAAAAATGGCGTAATATTGGCGCGTTACCTCGTGAATGAACACAACACGTACAGCTTGACGAACATGCGATTTTAAACAATAATGTTAATCTCCCTTTGCAATTACTTGTTTTCATTGTTTCAATGGAAGTAGTTGTATTCCCATTAGCACTTATTGATTCCTCATTCGTTTCGCTAGTGAGTGTTGCGATGGGGCTGAAATGATAGTGATTAGCTGAGCTGCGCCGCGACCGCGCGCGGAGCAGGTCTTACCCCCGAAGCTCCATACCGGTAATCGCGCATGCAAGAACGCGACCGTTGGAGCAGGGGCAGTGCAGTCTGCGCCTTTGAAGATTGTCGATGCTTACAAGGCAGGACACGTCTATCGTAGTTGGTTACAAGTCAACACACGCATGTCGTGCCCCAGCAGTCCTTCTCGCTTAGCCCTAGCCGCCCCAGCTAGGAACTTGGGGCATAGCGGGAGGACTATTGGGGCACGAAATACATGTCTTGACTTGCAACCAACTACGACAGACACGTCCTCTCTAGTAAGCATCGGCATCTTCAAAGGCGCCGACTGCACTGCCCCTGCACCAACTGTCGCGTTCTTGCATTTGGCCCCGGGAAGAATGGCTCATTCTCGTCACCGCTCTTTAGATTTCTGAGTTTTTACTTCTATTTTGTCATATTTTCCAACTGGTGTTGTTGCTTCCCTACTCTGTCAATTCGAGACTTGATGCTTCGGGGAAAGCGGTCTTCATCACCCTCTATTATCATTAGGCGTGAAATTCACCTTTAGACCCCGGTCATAGTTGGATGAGCCGACGTCTCCAGCCCGGTCGATACACACAGAATGCATTGGAAATGGGATGCAAAAATCACTCGGTGTATCACCCCCGCACCCCCCAACACCCCCAACACCCACCCGGTCGATACGTATGAACAACATGGTGAGGTGAAGCTGAGAAAATCACTCGGTGTATCCCCCCGCACCCCCCAACAGCCCCCCCCGCACCCCCCCCCCCGGTCGATACGTATGTTTAATATGATGGAGTGATGTTGGGAAAATTGTGGTGAGCGCGAAGCGCTCACCAGATTTGGCTTTGATTCGCCTTCGCGCAACCCCCTGATCTCAGTATCAGGGTCCAGAGTAAACGTAGGAAGACCGTTTTTTTTGCATGTGATATACTTTAGAAAGCTGAATAACTGTTCAAAAAATGGTCCGGAATGGTTACCTGAGATTCGAGAAAAAGTGTCAAAACCACGTCATTTTGGTCGAAAAAATGTTCATCTCCTTTTTTTTTTCAGTTGACGTTCACGATCTTGTTGGAACACTTATCGTTGAGCTAGAGAGCTCATTTTTGGCCAGGAAGCTGGTTTTGTTTGCACCTAGCTCCTGTCAAATTTTGAAGTTGGTAGCTCAATTTTTGCGGAACCTCAAAATTGAGGGTAAAGAAAGACAAAAACACGTAAACATGTTATTAAAAACCAACCGACGTTTGCTTATTCGTAAAAATGAACTAGTGAAATAAACACCGTTACTGATAGGCTTTTGCTCAGGATTTGACGGGGCAACGCTTCAATCAATACGGCGGGATCTCGGAAGTACTTTTGAAACGCCGCACGGTGTGACTCAGAAGTGCGCCACAGAACGCCGTAGATACTGTGCGGGACCCCAGCAGGAGTGCGAAAGACGCCGTAGAAAGTGTGTGGGACCCAAATGGGTGTGCGCAGAACGCCGTAGAAAGTGTGTGGGACCCAAATGGGTGTGCGCAGAACGCCCTAGAAAGTGTGTGGGACCTAAATGAGAGTGCGCCGGACGCCGTAGAAAGTGTGCGGGACCCAAATGAGAGTGCGCCGGACGCCGTAGAAAGTGTGCGGGACCCAAGTGGGAGTGCGCCGGACGCCGTAGAAAGTGCGCGGGACCCAAATGGGTGTGCGCAGAACGCCCTGGAAAGTGTGTGGGACCTAAATGAGAGTGCGCCGGACGCCGTAGAAAGTGTGCGGGACCCAAATGAGAGTGCGCCGGACGCCGTAGAAAGTGTGCGGGACCCAAATGAGAGTGCGCCGTACGCCCTAGAAAGTGTGTGGGACCCAAATGAAAGTGCGCCGGACGCCGTAGAAAGTGCCGCACCCAAATGGGTGTGCGCAGAACGCCGTAGAAAGTGTGCAGGACATCAGTGGGAGTGCGCAAGATGTAACAGAATGTGCGCAGGACATTAGTGGGAGTGTGCAGGATGTCATAGAAAGTATGCAGGACATCAGTGAGAGTGCAGCACCTTATAGAAAGTGTGTAGGACATCAGTGGAAGGGTGCAGGACATCAGTGGGCGTGTGCAGGACGTCATAGAAAGTGCGCAGGCTATCAGTTGGAGTGCACAGGACGTCATAGAAGGGGGGGGGGCAGGACATCAGTGGGTTTACTTTCATCTAACACCACCAGGCATAAATCATTCCATAGTAATAAAGGAGAGTGGTGTCCGTCCGTCCGTCCGTCAGTCAGTCAGTCCGTCAGTTTACGGTGTGCATTCTGTAATTGCAGACTTTTCTGTTTTACAAGGGTTAAGCCCGAAACAATCAAACGGGACGTCGTAGAAAGTCAGCGGGACCCAGCGAGAGTGCGCCGGACGCGGTAGGAAGTGTACGGAACCCTTTTAGGAGTGCGCCGAACGCCATAGAAAGTGTGCAGGACCCATGTAAAAGTGCGCCGGACGCCATAGAAAGTGTGCGGGACCCAAATGAGAGTGCGCCTTACGCCGTAGAAAGTGTGCGGGACCCACGTGGGAGTGCGCCGGACGCCGTAGAAAGTGTGCGGGACCCAAATGGGTGGGCGCAGGACGCCGTAGAAAGTGTGCGGGACTCAAGTGGGAGTGCGCCGGACGCCGTAGAGAGTGTGCGGGACCCAAATGGGTGTGCGCAGCACGCCGTAGAAAGTGTGCGGGACCCAAATGGGTGTGCGCAGAACGCCCTAGAAAGTGTGTGGGACCCAAATGAAAGTGAGCCGGACGCCGTAGAAAGTGTGCGGGACCCAAACGAGAGTGCGCAGAACGCCGTAGAAAGTGTGCGGGACCCAAGTGGGAGTGCGCCGGACGCCGTATAGAGTGTGCGGGACCCAAATGGGTGTGCGAAGAACGCCGTAGAAAGTGTGCGGGACCCAAATGGGTGTGCGCAGAACGCCCTAGAAAGTGTGTGGGACCCAAATGAGAGTGAGCCGGACGCCGTAGAAAGTGTGCGGGACCCAAACGAGAGTGCGTCGGACGCCGTAGAGAGTGTGCGGGACCCAAACGAGAGCGCGTCGGACGCCGTAGAGAGTGTGCGGGACCCAAATGGGTGTGCGCAGAACGCCCTAGAAGGTGTGTGGGACCCAAATGAGAGTGTGCAGGACGCCGTAGAAAGTGTGCGGGACCCAAGTGGGAGTGCGCCGGACGCCGTAGAAAGTGTGCGGGACACAAATGGGTGTGCGCAGAACGCCCTAGAAAGTGTGTGGGACCCAAATGAAAGTGCGCCGGACGCCGTAGAAAGTGCCGCACCCAAATGGGTGTGCGCAGAACGCCGTAGAAAGTGTGCAGGACATCAGTGGGAGTGCGCAAGATGTAACAGAATGTGCGCAGGACATTAGTGGGAGTGTGCAGGATGTCATAGAAAGTATGCAGGACATCAGTGAGAGTGTGCAGCACCTTATAGAAAGTGTGTAGGACATCAGTGGAAGGGTGCAGGACATCAGTGGGCGTGTGCAGGACGTCATAGAAAGTGCGCAGGCTATCAGTTGGAGTGCACAGGACGTCATAGAAGGGGGGGGCAGGACATCAGTGGGTTTACTTTCATCTAACACCACCAGGCATAAATCATTCCATAGTAATAAAGGAGAGTGGTGTCCGTCCGTCCGTCCGTCCGTCCGTCCGTCAGTCAGTCAGTCCGTCAGTTTACGGTGTGCATTCTGTAATTGCAGACTTTTCTGTTTTACAAGGGTTAAGCCCGAAACAATCAAACGGGACGTCGTAGAAAGTCAGCGGGACCCAGCGAGAGTGCGCCGGACGCGGTAGGAAGTGTACGGAACCCTTTTAGGAGTGCGCCGAACGCCATAGAAAGTGTGCAGGACCCATGTAAAAGTGCGCCGGACGCCATAGAAAGTGTGCGGGACCCAAATGAGAGTGCGCCTTACGCCGTAGAAAGTGTGCGGGACCCACGTGGGAGTGCGCCGGACGCCGTAGAAAGTGTGCGGGACCCAAATGGGTGGGCGCAGGACGCCGTAGAAAGTGTGCGGGACTCAAGTGGGAGTGCGCCGGACGCCGTAGAGAGTGTGCGGGACCCAAATGGGTGTGCGCAGCACGCCGTAGAAAGTGTGCGGGACCCAAATGGGTGTGCGCAGAACGCCCTAGAAAGTGTGTGGGACCCAAATGAAAGTGAGCCGGACGCCGTAGAAAGTGTGCGGGACCCAAACGAGAGTGCGCAGAACGCCGTAGAAAGTGTGCGGGACCCAAGTGGGAGTGCGCCGGACGCCGTATAGAGTGTGCGGGACCCAAATGGGTGTGCGAAGAACGCCGTAGAAAGTGTGCGGGACCCAAATGGGTGTGCGCAGAACGCCCTAGAAAGTGTGTGGGACCCAAATGAGAGTGAGCCGGACGCCGTAGAAAGTGTGCGGGACCCAAACGAGAGTGCGTCGGACGCCGTAGAGAGTGTGCGGGACCCAAATGGGTGTGCGCAGAACGCCCTAGAAGGTGTGTGGGACCCAAATGAGAGTGTGCAGGACGCCGTAGAAAGTGTGCGGGACCCAAGTGGGAGTGCGCCGGACGCCGTAGAAAGTGTGCGGGACACAAAATGGTGTGCGCAGAACGCCCTAGAAAGTGTGTGGGACCCAAATGAAAGTGCGCCGGACGCCGTAGAAAGTGCCGTACCCAAATGGGTGTGCGCAGAACGCCGTAGAAAGTGTGCAGGACATCAGTGGGAGTGTGCAAGATGTAACAGAATGTGCGCAGGACATTAGTGGGAGTGTGCAGGATGTCATAGAAAGTATGCAGGACATCAGTGAGAGTGTGCAGCACCTTATAGAAAGTGTGTAGGACATCAGTGGAAGGGTGCAGGACATCAGTGGGCGTGTGCAGGACGTCTTAGAAAGTGCGCAGGCTATCAGTTGGAGTGCACAGGACGTCATAGAAGGGGGGGGGCAGGACATCAGTGGGTTTACTTTCATCTAACACCACCAGGCATAAATCATTCCATAGTAATAAAGGAGAGTGGTGTCCGTCCGTCCGTCCGTCCGTCCGTCAGTCAGTCAGTCCGTCAGTTTACGGTGTGCATTCTGTAATTGCAGACTTTTCTGTTTTACAAGGGTTAAGCCCGAAACAATCAAACGGGACGTCGTAGAAAGTCAGCGGGACCCAGCGAGAGTGCGCCGGACGCGGTAGGAAGTGTACGGAACCCTTTTAGGAGTGCGCCGAACGCCATAGAAAGTGTGCAGGACCCATGTAAATGTGCGCCGGACGCCATAGAAAGTGTGCGGGACCCATGTAAGAGTGCGCCGGACGCCAGAGAAAGTGTACGGGACCCAGGTGAGAGTACGCCGGACGCCATAGAATGTGTACGGAACCCATTCAGGAGTGCGCCGGACGCCGAAGAAAATGTGCGGGACCCATTTAAGAGCGCCGGACGCCATAGAAAGTGCACGGAACCCATTTAGGAGTGCGCCGAACGCCACAGAAAGTGTGCGGGACCCATGTAAGAGTGCGCCGGACGCCAGAGAAAGTGTGCGGGACCCATGTTAGAGTACGCCGGACGCCACAGAGAGTGTACGGAACCCATTCAAGAGTGCGCCGGACGCCGAAGAAAGTGCGCGGGACCCATGCTAGAGTACGCCGGACGCCATAGAAAGTGTACGGAACCCATTTAGGAGTGCGCAGAACGCCATATAAAGTGTGCGGGACCAATGTAAGAGTGCGCTGGACGCCATCGAAAGTGTACGGGACCCATGTTGGAGTGTGCCGGACGCCATAGAAAGTGTACGGTACCCATTTAGGAGTGCGCCGAACGCCATAGAAAGTGTGCGGGACCCATGTAAGAGCGCGCCGGACGCCATAGAAAGTGTGTGGGACCCATGTTAGAGTGTGCCGGACGCTGTAGAAAGTGTACGGAACCCATTTAGGAGTGCGCCGAACGCCATAGAAAGTGTACGGGACCAATGGAAGAGTGCGCCGGACGCCGTAGGAAGTGTACGGAACCCTTTTAGGAGTGCGCTGAACGCCATAGAAAGTGTGCGGAACCCATGTTAGAGTGCGCTGGACGCCGTAGGAAGTGTACGGAACTCTTTTAGGAGTGCGCCGAACGCCATAGGAAGTGTGCAGGACCCATGTAAGAGTGCGCCGGACGCCATAGAAAGTGTACGGAACCCACTTGGGAGTGCGCCGAACGCCATAGAAAGTGTACGGGACCCATGTTAGAGTGTGCCGGACGCCATAGAAAGTGTACGGTACCCATCTAGGAGTGCGCCGAACGTCATAGAAAGTGTGCGGGGCCCATGTAAGAGCGCGCCGGACGCCATAGAAAGTGTGCGGGACCCATTTAGGAGTGCGCCGAACGCCATAGAATGTGTGCGGGACCCATGTAAAGTGCACCGGACGCCATAGAAAGTGTACGGGACCCATGTTAGAGTGTGCCGGACGCCATAGAAAGTGTGCGGGACCCATTTAGGAGTGCGCCGAACGCCATAGAAAGTGTACGGGACCAATGTAAGAGTGCGCCGGACGCCACCGAAAGTGTGCGGGACCCATTTAGGAGTGTGCCGGACGCCATAGAAAGTGTGCGGGACCCAAATGGGAGTGCGCAGAACGCCATAGAAAGTGTGCGGGACCCATGTAAAGTGCGCCGGACGCCATCGAAAGTGTACGGGACCCATGTTAGAGTGCGCCGGACGCCGTAGGAAGTGTACGGAACCCATTTAGAGTGCGCCGAACGCCAGAGAAAGTGTACGGGACCTATGTAAGAGTGCGCCGGACGCCATAGAAAGTGTGCGGGACCCATTTGGGAGTGCGCCGGGCGCCATATAAAGCGTATGGGACCCATTTGCGAGTGCGCCGAACGCCAGAGAAAGTGTACGGGACCCATGCAAGAGTGCGCCGGACGCCATAGAAAGTGTACGGACCCATCTAGGAGTGCGCCGGGAACGCCATAGAAAGTGTGCGGGACCCATGTTAGAGTGCGCCGGACGCCATAGAAAGTGTGCGGGACCCATTTAGGAGTGCGCCGAACGCCATAGAAAGTGTGCGGGACCCATGTAGAGTGCGCCGGACGCCATAGAAAGTGTGCGGGACCCATGTTAGGAGTGCGCCGAACGCCATAGAAAGTGTACGGGACCCATGTTAGAGTGCGCCGGACGCCATAGAAAGTGTACGGGACCCATGTTAGAGTGCGCCGAACGCCATAGAAAGTGTGCGGGACCCATGTAGAGAGTGCGCCGGACGCCATAGAAAGTGTGCGGGACCCATTTAGGAGTGCGCCGAACGCCATAGAAAGTGTGCGGGACCAATGTAGAGTGCGCCGGACGCCAACGAAAGTGTGCGGGACCCATGTTAGAGTGCGCCGGACGCCATAGAAAGTGTACGGGACCCAGGTGGGAGTACGCCGGACGCCATAGAAAATGTGCAGGACCCATGTTAGAGGGCGCCGGACGTCATAGAAAGTGTACGGAACCCATTTAGGAGTGCGCCGAACGCCATAGAAAGTGTGCGGGACCCATGTTAGAGTGCGCCGGACGCCGTAGAAAGTGTGCGGGATCCATGTTAGTGTGCGCCGGACGCCATAGAAAGTATGCGGGACCCATGTAAGAGTGCGCCGGACGCCATAGAAAGTGTGCGGGACCCATGTTAGAGTGCGCCGGACGCCATATAAAGAGTGCGGGACCCATTTGGGAGTGCGCCGGACGCCATAGAAAAGTGTGCGAGACCGAAGTGGGAGTGCGTCGGACGCCATAGAAAGTGTGCGGGACCCAAATGGAGTGCGCCGGAACGCCATAGAAAGTGTGCGGGACCCATGTTAGAGTGCGCCGGACGCCGTAGAAAGTGTGCGGGACCCAAATGGGAGTGCGCCGAACGCCGTAGAAAGTGTGCGGGACCCATGGGAGTGCGCCGGACGCCGTAGAAAGTGTGCGGGAACCCATAGAGTGCGCAGAACGCCATAGAAAGTGTGCGGGACCCAAATGAGAGTGCGCCGGACGCCATAGAAAGTGTACGGGACCCATCTAGGAGTGCGCCGAACGCCATAGAAAGTGTGCGGGACCCATGGGAGTGCGCCGGACGCCGTAGAAAGTGTGCGGAACCCATTTAGGAGTGCGCCGAACGCCATAGAAAGTGTGCGGGACCCATGTAAAGTGCGCCGGACGTCATAGAAAGTGTGCGGGACCCAAATGAGAGTGCGCCGGACGTCATAGAAAGTGTGCGGGACCCAAATGAGAGTGCGCCGGACGTCATAGAAAGTGTGCGGATCAAAATGAGAGTGCGCCGGACGTCATAGAAAGTGTGCGGGACCCATGTGGGAGTGCGCCGAACGCCATAGAAAGTGTGCGGGACCCAAATGGAAGTGCGCAGGACGCCATAGAAAGTGTGCGGGACCCAAATGAGAGTGCGCCGGACGCCATAGAAAGTGTGTGGGACCCATGTTAGAGTGCGCCGGACGCCATAGAAAGTGTACGGACCCAGTGGGCGTGCGCCGGACGCCATAGAAAGTGTGCGGGACCCATGTTGGAGTGCGCCGGACGCCATAGAAGTGTGCGCAGGACCCATCAGTGGGTTTACGCATCTAACACCACCAGGCATAAATCATACCATAGTAATAAAGGAGTGTGGTGTCCGTCTGTGGGTCCATCCGTCAGTCAGTCAGTTCGTCAGTTTACGGTGTGCATTCTGTAATTGCAGACCATGTACAAGGGTAAGCCCGAAACAATCCGGACGCCATAGAAAGTGTGCGGGACCCAATGAGAGTGCGCCGGACGCCATAGAAAGTGTACGGAACCCTTTTAGGAGTGCGCCGAACGCCATGGAAAGTGTGCAGGACCCATGTAAAGTGCGCCGGACGCCATAGAAAGTGTGCGGGACCCAAATGAGAGTGCGCCGTACGCCGTAGTAAGTGTGTGGGACCCAAGCGGGTGTGCGCAGGACGCCGTAGAAAGTGTGCGGGACCCTAATCGGTGTGCGCAGAACGCCGTAGAAAGTGTGCGGGACCCTAGTTAGAGTGCGCCGGACGCCGTAGAGAGTGTGTGGGACCTAAATAAGAGTGCGTCGGACGCCATAGAAAGTGTGCGGGACCCATGGAGTGCGCCGGACGCCGTAGAAAGTGTGTGGGACCCAGATAACAGTACGCCGGACGCCGTAGAAAGTGTGCGGGACTCAAATAGTGTGCGTAGAACGCCGTAGAAAGTGTGCGGGACCAAAATGAGAGTGCGCAGGACGCCGTAGAAAGTGTACGGAACCCATTTAGGAGTGCGCCGAACGCCATAGAAAGTGTACGGGACCAATGTAAGAGTGCGCCGGACGCCATAGAAAGTTTACGGAACCCATTTGGGAGTGCGCCGAACGCCATAGAAAGTGTGCAGGACCCATGTAAGAGTGCGCCGGACGCCATAGAAAGTGTACGGAACCCATTTGGGAGTGCGCCGAACGCCATAGAAAGTGTACGGGACCCATGTTAGAGTGTGCCGGACGCCATAGAAAGTGTACGGTACCCATTTAGGAGTGCGCCGAACGCCATAGAATGTGTGCGGGACCCATGTAAAGTGCACCGGACGCCATCGAAAGTGTGCGGGATCCATGTTAGAGTACGCCGGACGCCATACAAAGTGTACGAGACCCAGGTGGGAGTACGCCGGACGCCATAGAAAGTGTACGGGACCAATGGAAGAGTGCGCCGGACGCCGTAGGAAGTGTACGGAACCCTTTTAGGAGTGCGCTGAACGCCATAGAAAGTGTGCAGGACCCATGTAAATGTGCGCCGGACGCCATAGAAAGTGTGCGGGACCCATTGGGAGTGCGCCGGACGCCATAGAAAGTGTGCGGGACCCAGGTGAGAGTGCGCCGGACGCCATAGAAAGTGTACGGGACCCATGTTGGAGTGCGCCGGACGCCGTAGAAAGTGTGCGGGACCCATGTAAGAGTGCGCCGGACGCCATAGAAAGTGTACGGAACACATTTGGGAGCGCGCCGAACGTCATAGAAAGTGTGCGGGGCCCATGTAATAGCGCGCCGGACGCCATAGAAAGTGTGCGGGACCCATGTTAGAGTACGCCGGACGCCACAGAGAGTGTACGGAACCCATTTAGGAGTGCGCCGGACACCGAAGAAAGTGTGCGGGACCCATGTTAGAGTACGCCGGACGCCATAGAAAGTGTACGGAACCCATTTAGGAGTGCGCAAAACGCCATAGAAAGTGTGCGGGACCAATGTAAGAGTGTGCCGGACGCAATAGAAAGTGTGTGGGGCCCAGGTTTTAATGTGCCGGACGCCATAGAAAGTGTACGGTACCCATTTAGGAGTGCGCCGAACGCCATAGATAGTGTGCGGGACCGAAGTAAGAGTGCGCCGGACGCCATAGAAAGTGTGCGGACCAAAATGAGAGTGCGCCGGATGCCATAGAAAGTGTGCGGGACCCATGTTAGAGTGTGCCGGACGCCATAGAAAGTGTGCGGGACCCATTTAGAGTGCGCCGAACGCCGTAGAAAGTGTGCGGGACCCTTGGGTAGAGTGCGCCGAACGCCATAGAAAGTGTGCGGGACCCATGTTAGAGTGCGCCGGACGCCGTAGAAAGTGTGCGGAACCCATTTAGGAGTGCGCCGAACGCCATAGAAAGTGTGCGGGACCCATGTAAGAGTGCGCCGGACGCCATAGAAAGTGTGCGGGACCCAAATGGGAGTGCGCCGGACGCCATAGAAAGTGTGCGGGACCCATGTTAGAGTGTGCCGGACGCCATAGAAAGTGTGCGGTACCCATCTAGGAGTGCGCCGAACGCCATAGAAAGTGTGCGGGACCCATGTAAGAGTGCGCCGGACGCCATAGAAAGTGTGCGGGACCCATTTAGGAGTGCGCCGAACGCCATAGAAAGTGTGCGGGACCCATGTAAAGTGCGCCGGACGCCATAGAAAGTGTGCGGGACCCATGTTAGAGTACGCCGGACGCCATAGAAAGTGTGCGGGACCCAGGTGGGAGTACGCCGGACGCCATAGAAAGTGTGCGGGACCCAAATGTAGAGTGCGCCGAACGCCATAGAAAGTGTGCGTGGCCCATGTAAAAGCGCGCCGGACGCCATAGAAAGTGTGCGGGACCCATCTAGGAGTGCACCGGACGCCATAGAAAGTGTGCGGGACCCATTTAGGAGTGCGCCGAACGCCATAGAAAGTCTGCGGGACCCATGGAAGAGCGCGCCGGACGCCAGAGGAAGTGTGCGGGACCCAAGGTAGAGTGTGCCGGACGCCGTAGAAAGTGTGCGGGACCCATGTTAGAGTGCGCCGGACGCCATAGAAAGTGTGCGGGACCCAGATGAGACTGCGCGGGACGCCATAGAAAGTGTGTGGGACCTAAATGAGAGTGCGCCGGACGCCGTAGAAAGTGTGCGGGACCCAAATGAGAGTGCGCCGGACGCCGTAGAAAGTGTGCGGGACCCAAATGAGAGTGCGCCGTACGCCGTAGAAAGTGTGCGGGACCCACGTGGGAGTGCGCCGGACGCCGTAGAAAGTGTGCGGGACCCAAATGGGTGGGCGCAGGACGCCGTAGAAAGTGTGCGGGACTCAAGTGGGAGTGCGCCGGACGCCGTAGAGAGTGTGCGGGACCCAAATGGGTGTGCGCAGCACGCCGTAGAAAGTGTGCGGGACCCAAACGAGAGTGCGCAGAACGCCGTAGAAAGTGTGCGGGACCCAAGTGGGAGTGCGCCGGACGCCGTATAGAGTGTGCGGGACCCAAATGGGTGTGCGAAGAACGCCGTAGAAAGTGTGCGGGACCCAAATGGGTGTGCGCAGAACGCCCTAGAAAGTGTGTGGGACCCAAATGAGAGTGAGCCGGACGCCGTAGAAAGTGTGCGGGACCCAAACGAGAGCGCGTCGGACGCCGTAGAGAGTGTGCGGGACCCAAATGGGTGTGCGCAGAACGCCCTAGAAGGTGTGTGGGACCCAAATGAGAGTGTGCAGGACGCCGTAGAAAGTGTGCGGGACCCAAGTGGGAGTGCGCCGGACGCCGTAGAAAGTGTGCGGGACCCAAATGGGTGTGCGCAGAACGCCCTAGAAAGTGTGTGGGACCCAAATGAAAGTGCGCCGGACGCCGTAGAAAGTGCCGTACCCAAATGGGTGTGCGCAGAACGCCGTAGAAAGTGTGCAGGACATCAGTGGGAGTGTGCAAGATGTAACAGAATGTGCGCAGGACATTAGTGGGAGTGTGCAGGATGTCATAGAAAGTATGCAGGACATCAGTGAGAGTGTGCAGCACCTTATAGAAAGTGTGTAGGACATCAGTGGAAGGGTGCAGGACATCAGTGGGCGTGTGCAGGACGTCATAGAAAGTGCGCAGGCTATCAGTTGGAGTGCACAGGACGTCATAGAAGGGGGGGGGGCAGGACATCAGTGGGTTTACTTTCATCTAACACCACCAGGCATAAATCATTCCATAGTAATAAAGGAGAGTGGTGTCCGTCCGTCCGTCCGTCAGTCAGTCAGTCCGTCAGTTTACGGTGTGCATTCTGTAATTGCAGACTTTTCTGTTTTACAAGGGTTAAGCCCGAAACAATCAAACGGGACGTCGTAGAAAGTCAGCGGGACCCAGCGAGAGTGCGCCGGACGCGGTAGGAAGTGTACGGAACCCTTTTAGGAGTGCGCCGAACGCCATGGAAAGTGTGCAGGACCCATGTAAAAGTGCGCCGGACGCCATAGAAAGTGTGCGGGACCCAAATGAGAGTGCGCCGAACGCCATGGAAAGTGTGCAGGACCCATGTAAAAGTGCGCCGGACGCCATAGAAAGTGTGCGGGACCCAAATGAGAGTGCGCCGGACGCCGTAGAAAGTGTGCGGGACCCAAATGGGTGGGCGCAGGACGCCGTAGAGAGTGTGCGGGACCCAAATGGGTGTGCGCAGCACGCCGTAGAAAGTGTGCGGGACCCAAATGGGTGTGCGCAGAACGCCCTAGAAAGTGTGTGGGACCCAAATGGGTGTGCGCAGCACGCCGTAGAAAGTGTGCGGGACCCAAATGGGTGTGCGCAGAACGCCCTAGAAAGTGTGTGGGACCCAAATGAAAGTGAGCCGGACGCCGTAGAAAGTGTGCGGGACCCAAATGAGAGTGCGCCGTACGCCGTAGAAAGTGTGCGGGACCCACGTGGGAGTGCGCCGGACGCCGTAGAAAGTGTGCGGGACCCACGTGGGAGTGCGCCGGACGCCGTAGAAAGTGTGCGGGACCCAAATGGGTGGGCGCAGGACGCCGTAGAAAGTGTGCGGGACTCAAGTGGGAGTGCGCCGGACGCCGTAGAGAGTGTGCGGGACCCAAATGGGTGTGCGCAGCACGCCGTAGAAAGTGTGCGGGACCCAAATGGGTGTGCGCAGAACGCCCTAGAAAGTGTGTGGGACCCAAATGGGTGTGCGCAGCACGCCGTAGAAAGTGTGCGGGACCCAAATGGGTGTGCGCAGAACGCCCTAGAAAGTGTGTGGGACCCAAATGAAAGTGAGCCGGACGCCGTAGAAAGTGTGCGGGACCCAAATGAGAGTGCGCCGGACGCCATAGAAAGTGTGCGGGACCCAAATGAGAGTGCGCCGTACGCCGTAGAAAGTGTGCGGGACCCACGTGGGAGTGCGCCGGACGCCGTAGAAAGTGTGCGGGACCCAAATGGGTGTGCGCAGAACGCCCTAGAAGGTGTGTGGGACCCAAATGAGAGTGTGCAGGACGCCGTAGAAAGTGTGCGGGACCCAAGTGGGAGTGCGCCGGACGCCGTAGAAAGTGTGCGGGACACAAATGGGTGTGCGCAGAACGCCCTAGAAAGTGTGTGGGACCCAAATGAAAGTGCGCCGGACGCCGTAGAAAGTGCCGTACCCAAATGGGTGTGCGCAGAACGCCGTAGAAAGTGTGCAGGACATCAGTGGGAGTGTGCAAGATGTAACAGAATGTGCGCAGGACATTAGTGGGAGTGTGCAGGATGTCATAGAAAGTATGCAGGACATCAGTGAGAGTGTGCAGCACCTTATAGAAAGTGTGTAGGACATCAGTGGAAGGGTGCAGGACATCAGTGGGCGTGTGCAGGACGTCTTAGAAAGTGCGCAGGCTATCAGTTGGAGTGCACAGGACGTCATAGAAGGGGGGGGGGCAGGACATCAGTGGGTTTACTTTCATCTAACACCACCAGGCATAAATCATTCCATAGTAATAAGGAGAGTGGTGTCCGTCCGTCCGTCCGTCAGTCAGTCAGTCAGTCCGTCAGTTTGCGGTGTGGATCCTGTAATTGCAGACTTTTCTGTTTTACAAGGGTTAAGCCCGAATCAATCAAACGGGACGTCGTAGAAAGTCAGCGGGACGCAGCGAGAGTGCGCCGGACGCGGTAGGAAGTGTACGGAACCCTTTTAGGAGTGCGCCGAACGCCATAGAAAGTGTGCAGGACCCATGTAAATGTGCGCCGGACGCCATAGAAAGTGTGCGGGACCCATGTAAGAGTGCGCCGGACGCCAGAGAAAGTGTACGGGACCCAGGTGGGAGTGCGCCGGACGCCATAGAAAGTGTACGGAACCCATTCAGGAGTGCGCCGGACGCCGAAGAAAGTGTACGGGACCAATGTAAGAGTGCGCCGGACGCCATCGAAAGTATGAGGAACCCATGTTAGAGTACGCCGGACGCCACGGAAAGTGTGCGGGATCCATGTAAGAGTGCGCCGGACGCCAGAGAAAGTGTGCGGGACCCATGTTAGAGTACGCCGGACGCCACAGAGAGTGTACGGAACCCATTCAAGAGTGCGCCGGACGCCGAAGAAAGTGCGCGGGACCCATGCTAGAGTACGCCGGACGCCATAGAAAGTGTACGGTACCCATTTAGGAGTGCGCCGAACGCCATAGAAAGTGTACGGGACTAATATAAGAGTGCGCCGGACGCCATAGAAAGTGTGCGGGACCCATGTTAGAGTGTGCCGGACGCCGTAGAAAGTGTGCGGGACCCATTTAGAGTGCGCCGGACGCCATAGAAAGTGTGCGGGACCCAAATGGGAGTGCGCCGGACGCCGTAGAAAGTGTACGGGACCCAAATGGGAGTGCGCTGAACGCCATAGAAAGTGTGCGGGACCCATGTTAGAGTGCGCCGGACGCCGTAGGAAGTGTACGGAACCCAAATTAGTAGTGCGCCGAACGCCATAGGAAGTGTGCAGGACCCATGTAAGAGTGCGCCGGACGCCATAGAAAGTGTACGGAACCCACTTGGGAGTGCGCCGAACGCCATAGAAAGTGTACGGGACCCATGTTAGAGTGTGCCGGACGCCATAGAAAGTGTACGGTACCCATCTAGGAGTGCGCCGAACGTCATAGAAAGTGTGCGGGGCCCATGTAAGAGCGCGCCGGACGCCATAGAAAGTGTGCGGGACCCATTTAGGAGTGCGCCGAACGCCATAGAATGTGTGCGGGACCCATGTAAAGTGCACCGGACGCCATCGAAAGTGTGCGGGACCCATGTTAGAGTACGCCGGACGCCACAGAGAGTGTACGGAACCCATTCAAGAGTGCGCCGGACGCCGAAGAAAGTGCGCGGGACCCATGCTAGAGTACGCCGGACGCCATAGAAAGTGTACGGAACCCATTTAGGAGAGCGCAGAACGCCATATAAAGTGTGCGGGACCAATGTAAGAGTGCGCTGGACGCCATCGAAAGTGTACGGGACCCATGTTGGAGTGTGCCGGACGCCATAGAAAGTGTACGGTACCCATTTAGGAGTGCGCCGAACGCCATAGAAAGTGTGCGGGACCCATGTAAGAGCGCGCCGGACGCCATAGAAAGTGTGTGGGACCCATGTTAGAGTGTGCCGGACGCTGTAGAAAGTGTACGGAACCCATTTAGGAGTGCGCCGAACGCCATAGAAAGTGTACGGGACCAATGGAAGAGTGCGCCGGACGCCGTAGGAAGTGTACGGAACCCTTTTAGGAGTGCGCTGAACGCCATAGAAAGTGTGCGGAACCCATGTTAGAGTGCGCTGGACGCCGTAGGAAGTGTACGGAACTCTTTTAGGAGTGCGCCGAACGCCATAGGAAGTGTGCAGGACCCATGTAAGAGTGCGCCGGACGCCATAGAAAGTGTACGGAACCCACTTGGGAGTGCGCCGAACGCCATAGAAAGTGTACGGGACCCATGTTAGAGTGTGCCGGACGCCATAGAAAGTGTACGGTACCCATCTAGGAGTGCGCCGAACGTCATAGAAAGTGTGCGGGGCCCATGTAAGAGCGCGCCGGACGCCATAGAAAGTGTGCGGGACCCATTTAGGAGTGCGCCGAACGCCATAGAATGTGTGCGGGACCCATGTAAAGTGCACCGGACGCCATCGAAAGTGTGCGGGATCCATGTTAGAGTACGCCGGACGCCATACAAAGTGTACGAGACCCAGGTGGGAGTACGCCGGACGCCATAGAAAGTGTACGGGACCCATGTTAGAGTGTGCCGGACGCCATAGAAAGTGTGCGGGACCCATTTAGGAGTGCGCCGAACGCCATAGAAAGTGTACGGTACCCATTTAGGAGTGCGCCGAACGCCATAGAAAGTGTGCGGGACCAATGTAAGAGTGCGCCGGACGCCACCGAAAGTGTGCGGGACCCGTGTTAGAGTACGCCGGACGCCATAGAAAGTGTATGGGACCCAGGTGAGAGTACGCCGGGCGCCATAGAAAGTGTGCGGGACCCAAATGAGAGTGCGCCGGACGCCGTAGAAAGTGTGCGGGACCCAAATGAGAGTGCGCCGTACGCCGTAGAAAGTGTGCGGGACCCAAATGAGAGTGCGCCGTACGCCGTAGAAAGTGTGCGGGACCCACGTGGGAGTGCGCCGGACGCCGTAGAAAGTGTGCGGGACCCAAATGGGTGGGCGCAGGACGCCGTAGAAAGTGTGCGGGACTCAAGTGGGAGTGCGCCGGACGCCGTAGAGAGTGTGCGGGACCCAAATGGGTGTGCGCAGCACGCCGTAGAAAGTGTGCGGGACCCAAACGAGAGTGCGCAGAACGCCGTAGAAAGTGTGCGGGACCCAAGTGGGAGTGCGCCGGACGCCGTATAGAGTGTGCGGGACCCAAATGGGTGTGCGAAGAACGCCGTAGAAAGTGTGCGGGACCCAAATGGGTGTGCGCAGAACGCCCTAGAAAGTGTGTGGGACCCAAATGAGAGTGAGCCGGACGCCGTAGAAAGTGTGCGGGACCCAAACGAGAGCGCGTCGGACGCCGTAGAGAGTGTGCGGGACCCAAATGGGTGTGCGCAGAACGCCCTAGAAGGTGTGTGGGACCCAAATGAGAGTGTGCAGGACGCCGTAGAAAGTGTGCGGGACCCAAGTGGGAGTGCGCCGGACGCCGTAGAAAGTGTGCGGGACACAAATGGGTGTGCGCAGAACGCCCTAGAAAGTGTGTGGGACCCAAATGAAAGTGCGCCGGACGCCGTAGAAAGTGCCGTACCCAAATGGGTGTGCGCAGAACGCCGTAGAAAGTGTGCAGGACATCAGTGGGAGTGTGCAAGATGTAACAGAATGTGCGCAGGACATTAGTGGGAGTGTGCAGGATGTCATAGAAAGTATGCAGGACATCAGTGAGAGTGTGCAGCACCTTATAGAAAGTGTGTAGGACATCAGTGGAAGGGTGCAGGACATCAGTGGGCGTGTGCAGGACGTCATAGAAAGTGCGCAGGCTATCGGTTGGAGTGCACAGGACGTCATAGAAGGGGGCAGGACATCAGTGGGTTTACTTTCATCTAACACCACCAGGCATAAATCATTCCATAGTAATAAAGGAGAGTGGTGTCCGTCCGTCCGTCCGTCCGTCAGTCAGTCAGTCCGTCAGTTTACGGTGTGCATTCTGTAATTGCAGACTTTTCTGTTTTACAAGGGTTAAGCCCGAAACAATCAAACGGGACGTCGTAGAAAGTCAGCGGGACCCAGCGAGAGTGCGCCGGACGCGGTAGGAAGTGTACGGAACCCTTTTAGGAGTGCGCCGAACGCCATGGAAAGTGTGCAGGACCCATGTAAAAGTGCGCCGGACGCCATAGAAAGTGTGCGGGACCCAAATGAGAGTGCGCCGTACGCCGTAGAAAGTGTGCGGGACCCACGTGGGAGTGCGCCGGACGCCGTAGAAAGTGTGCGGGACCCAAATGGGTGGGCGCAGGACGCCGTAGAGAGTGTGCGGGACCCAAATGGGTGTGCGCAGCACGCCGTAGAAAGTGTGCGGGACCCAAATGGGTGTGCGCAGAACGCCCTAGAAAGTGTGTGGGACCCAAATGGGTGTGCGCAGCACGCCGTAGAAAGTGTGCGGGACCCAAATGGGTGTGCGCAGAACGCCCTAGAAAGTGTGTGGGACCCAAATGAAAGTGAGCCGGACGCCGTAGAAAGTGTGCGGGACCCAAATGAGAGTGCGCCGTACGCCGTAGAAAGTGTGCGGGACCCACGTGGGAGTGCGCCGGACGCCGTAGAAAGTGTGCGGGGCCCATGTGGGAGTGCGCCGGACGCCGTAGAAAGTGTGCGGGAGCCAAATGGGTGGGCGCCGGACGCCGTAGAAAGTGTGCGGGACCCGAGCGGGAGTGCGCCGGGCGCCGTAGAAAGTGTGCGGGACCCAAATGGGTGTGCGCCGGACGCCGTAGAAAGTGTGCGGGACCCAAATGGGTGTGCGCCGAACGCCATAGAAAGTGTGCGGGACCCAAACGAGAGCGCGTCGGACGCCGTAGAAAGTGTGCGGGACCCAAATGGGTGTGCGCAGAACGCCCTAGAAAGTGTGTGGGACCCAAATGAAAGTGAGCCGGACGCCGTAGAAAGTGTGCGGGACCCAAATGAGAGTGCGCCGGACGTCGTAGAAAGTGTGCGGGACCCAAATTAGAGTGCGCCGGACGCCGTAGAAAGTGTGCGGGACCCACGTGGGAGTACGCCGGACGCCGTAGAAAAAGTGCGGGACCCAAATGGGTGGGCGCAGAACGCCGTAGAAAGTGTGTGGGACCCAAGTGGGAGTGCGCCGGACGCCGTAGAAAGTGTGCGGGACCCAAATGAGAGTGCGCAGCACGCCGTAGAAAGTGTGCGGGAATAAAATGGGTGTGCGCAGAACGCCCTAGAAAGTGTGTGGGACCCTGATGAGAGTGCGCAGGACGCCGTAGAAAGTGTGCGGGACCCAAATGGGAGTGCGCCGGACGCCATAGAAAGTGTGCGGGACCCAAATGGGTGTGCGCCGGACGCCGTAGAAAGTGTGCGGGACCCAAATGAGAGTGCGCCGGACGCCATAGAAAGTGTGCGGGACCCAAATGAGAGTGCGCCGTACGCCGTAGAAAGTGTGCGGGACCCACGTGGGAGTGTGCAAGATGTAACAGAATGTGCGCAGGACATTAGTGGGAGTGTGCAGGATGTCATAGAAAGTATGCAGGACAACAGTGAGAGTGTGCAGCACCTTATAGAAAGTGTGTAGGACATCAGTGGAAGGGTGCAGGACATCAGTGGGCGTGTGCAGGACGTCATAGAAAGTGCGCAGGCTATCAGTTGGAGTGCACAGGACGTCATAGAAGGGGGGGCAGGACATCAGTGGGTTTACTTTCATCTAACACCACCAGGCATAAATCATTCCATAGTAATAAAGGAGAGTGGTGTCCGTCCGTCCGTCCGTCCGTCAGTCAGTCAGTCAGTCCGTCAGTTTACGGTGTGCATTCTGTAATTGCAGACTTTTCTGTTTTACAAGGGTTAAGCCCGAAACAATCAAACGGGACGTCGTAGAAAGTCAGCGGGATCCATGTTAGAGTGCGCCGGACGCCGTAGGAAGTGTACGGAACCCTTTTAGAAGTGCGCCCAACGCCATAAAAAGTGTGCAGGACCCAAGTAAGAGTGCGCCGGACGCCATAGAAAGTGTGCGGGACCCATGTAAGAGTGCGCCGGACGCCAGAGAAAGTGCGCGGGACCCATGCTAGAGTACGCCGGACGCCATAGAAAGTGTACGGAACCCATTTAGGAGGGCGCCGGACGCCATCGAAAGTGTGCGGGACCCATTTTAGAGTGTGCCGGACGCCATAGAAAGTGCACGGAACCCATTTAGGAGTGCGCCGAACACCACAGAAAGTGTGCGGGACCCATGTAAGAGCGCGCCGGACGCCATAGAAAGTGTGCGGGACCCATGTTAGAGTGCGCCGGACGCCACAGAAAGTGTACGGAACCCATTCAAGAGTGCGCCGGACGCCGAAGAAAGTGTGCGGAACCTATGTTAGAGTACGCCGGACGCCATAGAAAGTGTACGGTACCCATTTAGGAGTGCGCCGAACGCCATAGAAAGTGTGCGGGCCCATGTAAGAGCGCGCCGGACGCTATAGAAAGTGTGTGGGACCCATGTTAGAGTGTGCCGGACGCCATAGAAAGTGTGCGGAACCCATTTAGAGTGCGCCGAACGCCATAGAAAGTGTACGGGACTCAATGGAAGAGTGCGCCGGACGCCGTAGAAAGTGTACGGAACCCATTTAGAGTGCGCCGGACGCCATAGAAAGTGTGTGGGACCCATGTTAGAGTGTGCCGGACGCCGTAGGAAGTGTACGGAACCCTTTTAGGAGTGCGCTGAACGCCATAGAAAGTGTGCGGAACCCATGTTAGAGTGCCCTGGACGTCGTAGGAAGTGTACGGAACCCACTTGGGAGTGCGCCGAACGCCATAGAAAGTGTACGGGACCCATGTTAGAGTGTGCCGGACGCCATAGAAAGTGTACGGTACCCATCTAGGAGTGCGCCGAACGTCATAGAAAGTGTGCGGGGCCCATGTAAGAGCGCGCCGGACGCCATAGAAAGTGTGCGGGACCCATTTAGGAGTGCGCCGAACGCCATAGAATGTGTGCGGGACCCATGTTAGAGTGTGCCGGACGCCATCGAAAGTGTGCGGGCCCATGTTAGAGTACGCCGGACGCCATAGAAAGTGTACGGGACCCAGGTGAGAGTACGCCGGACGCCATAGAAAGTGTACGGGACCCATGTTAGAGTGTGCCGGACGCCATAGAAAGTGTACGGTACCCATTTAGGAGCGCGCCGAACGCCATAGAAAGTGTGCGGGACCCATTTAGGAGTGCGCCGAACGCCATAGAAAGTGTACGGGACCAATGTAAGAGTGCGCCGGACGCCATCGAAAGTGTGCGGAACCCATGTTAGAGTACGCCGGACGCCATAGAAAGTGTACGGAACCCATTTAGGAGAGCGCCGGACGCCATCGAAAGTGTGCGGGACCCATGTTAGAGTGCGCCGGACGCCGTAGGAAGTGTACGGAACCCTTTTAGTAGTGCGCCGAACGCCATAGAAAGTGTGCAGGACCCATGTAAGAGTGCGCCGGACGCCATAGAAAGTGTACGGGACCCATGTTAGAGTACGCCGGACGCCATAGAAAGTGTACGGGACCCATGTTAGAGTGTGCCGGACGCCATAGAAAGTGTACGGTACCCATTTAGGAGTGCGCCGAACGCCATAGAAAGTGTGCGGGACCAATGTAAGAGTGCGCCGGACGCCACCGAAAGTGTGCGGGACCCGTGTTAGAGTACGCCGGACGCCATAGAAAGTGTATGGGACCCAGGTGAGAGTACGCCGGGCGCCATAGAAAGTGTACGAGACCCATGTTAGAGTGTGCCGGACGCCATAGAAAATGTACGGTACCCATTTAGGAGTGCGCCGAACGCCATAGAATGTGTACGGAACCCATTCAGGAGTGCGCCGGACGCCATAGAAAGTGTGCGGGACCCATTTAGGAGTGCGCCGAACGCCATAGAAAGTGTGCGGGACCCATTTAGGAGCGCGCCGAACGCCATAGAAAGTGTGCGGGACCCATGTTAGAGTGCACCGGACGCCATAGAAAGTGTGCGGGACCCATGTAAGAGTGCGCCAAACGCCATAGAGTGTGCGGGACCCATGTAAGAGCGCGCCGGACGCCATAGAAAGTGTGTGGGACCCATGTTAGAGTGTGCCGGACGCCATAGAAAGTGTGCGGAACCCATTTAGGAGTGCGCAGAATGCCGTAGAAAGTGTGCGGGACCCAAGTGGGAGTGCGCCGGACGCCGTATAGAGTGTACGGAACCCTTTTAGGAGTGCGCTGAACGCCATAGAAAGTGTGCGGAACCCATGTTAGAGTGCGCTGGACGCCGTAGGAAGTGTACGGAACTCTTTTAGGAGTGCGCCGAACGCCATAGGAAGTGTGCAGGACCCATGTAAGAGTGCGCCGGACGCCATAGAAAGTGTACGGAACCCACTTGGGAGTGCGCCGAACGCCATAGAAAGTGTACGGGACCCATGTTAGAGTGTGCCGGACGCCATAGAAAGTGTACGGTACCCATCTAGGAGTGCGCCGAACGTCATAGAAAGTGTGCGGGGCCCATGTAAGAGCGCGCCGGACGCCATAGAAAGTGTGCGGGACCCATTTAGGAGTGCGCCGAACGCCATAGAATGTGTGCGGGACCCATGTAAAGTGCACCGGACGCCATCGAAAGTGTGCGGGATCCATGTTAGAGTACGCCGGACGCCATACAAAGTGTACGAGACCCAGGTGGGAGTACGCCGGACGCCATAGAAAGTGTACGGGACCCATGTTAGAGTGTGCCGGACGCCATAGAAAGTGTACGGTACCCATTTAGGAGCGCGCCGAACGCCATAGAAAGTGTGCGGGACCCATTTAGGAGTGCGCCGAACGCCATAGAAAGTGTACGGGACCAATGTAAGAGTGCGCCGGACGCCATCGAAAGTGTGCGGAACCCATGTTAGAGTACGCCGGACGCCATAGAAAGTGTACGGAACCCATTTAGGAGAGCGCCGGACGCCATCGAAAGTGTGCGGGACCCATGTTAGAGTGCGCCGGACGCCGTAGGAAGTGTACGGAACCCTTTTAGTAGTGCGCCGAACGCCATAGAAAGTGTGCAGGACCCATGTAAGAGTGCGCCGGACGCCATAGAAAGTGTACGGAACCCATTTAGGAGTGCGCCGAACGCCATAGAAAGTGTGCGGGACCAATGTAAGAGTGCGCCGGACGCCACCGAAAGTGTGCGGGACCCGTGTTAGAGTACGCCGGACGCCATAGAAAGTGTATGGGACCCAGGTGAGAGTACGCCGGGCGCCATAGAAAGTGTACGAGACCCATGTTAGAGTGTGCCGGACGCCATAGAAAATGTACGGTACCCATTTAGGAGTGCGCCGAACGCCATAGAATGTGTACGGAACCCATTCAGGAGTGCGCCGGACGCCATAGAAAGTGTGCGGGACCCATTTAGGAGTGCGCCGAACGCCATAGAAAGTGTGCGGGACCCATGTTAGAGCGTGCCGGACGCCATAGAAAGTGTACGGTACCCATTTAGGAGCGCGCCGAACGCCATAGAAAGTGTGCGGGGCCCATGTTAGAGCGCGCCGGACGCCATAGAAAGTGTGCGGGACCCATTTAGGAGTGCGCCGAACGCCATAGAAAGTGTGCGGAACCCATTTAAGAGCGCGCCGGACGCCATAGAAAGTGTGCGGGACTCATGTTAGAGTGTGCCGGACGCCGTAGAAAGTATACGGAACCCATTTAGGAGTGCGCCGAACGCCATAGAATGTGTGCGGGACCCATGTTAGAGTGTGCCGGACGCTGTAGAAAGTGTACGAAACCCATTTAGGAGTGCGCCGAACGCCATAGAAAGTGTACGGGACCAATGTAAGAGTGCGCCGGACGCCATAGAAAGTGTGCGGGACCCATGTTAGAGTGTGCCGGACGCCATAGAAAGTGTACGGAACCCATTTAGGAGTGCGCCGAACGCCATAGAAAGTGTGCAGGACCCATGTAAGAGTGCACCGGACGCCATAGAATGTGTACGGAACCCATTTAGGAGTGCGCCGAACGCCATAGAAAGTGTGTGGGACCCATGTTAGAGTGTGCCGGACGCTGTAGAAAGTGTACGGAACCCATTTAGGAGTGCGCCGGACGCCATAGAAAGTGTGCGGGACCCATGTAAGAGTACGCCGGACGCCATAGAAAGTGTACGGAACCCATTTAGGAGTGCGCCGAACGCCATAGAATGTGTGCGGGACCCATGTTAGAGTCCGCCGCACGCCATAGAAAGTGTACGGAACCCATTCAGGAGTGCGCCGAACGCCATAGAAAGTGTGCGGGACCCATGTAAGAGTGCGCCGGACGCCATAGAAAGTGTACGGAACCCATTTAGAGTGCGCAGACCGCCGTAGAAAGTGTGGGGGACCCATGTTAGAGTGCGCCGGACGCCGTAGAAAGTGTACGGAACCCATTTAGGAGTGCGCCGGACGCCATCGAAAGTGTGCGGGACCCATGCTAGAGTGTGCCGGACGCCGTAGAAAGTGTACGGAACCCATTTAGGAGTGCGCCGGACGCCATAGAAAGTGTGTGGGACCCGTGTTAGAGTGCGCCGGACGCCGTAGGAAGTGTACGGAACCCTTTTAGGAGTGCGCCGAACGCCATAGAAAGTGTGCAGGACCCATGTAAGAGTGCGCCGGACGCCATAGAAAGTGTACGGAACCCATTTAGGAGTGCGCCGAACGCCATAGAAAGTGTGCGGGACCAATGTAAGAGTGCGCCGGACGCCACCGAAAGTGTGCGGGACCCGTGTTAGAGTACGCCGGACGCCATAGAAAGTGTACGGGACCCAGGTGAGAGTACGCCGGGCGCCATAGAAAGTGTACGGGACCCATGTTAGAGTGTGCCGGACGCCATAGAAAGAGTACGGTAATAGAAAGTGTACGGGACCCATGTTAGAGTGTGCCGGACGCCATAGAAAGAGTACGGTACCCATTTGGGAGTGTGCCGGATGCCATAGAAAATGTACGGAACCCTTTTAGGAGTGCGCTGAACGCCATAGAAAGTGTGCGGAACCCATGTTAGAGTGCGCTGGACGCCGTAGGAAGTGTACGGTACCCATTTAGGAGTGCGCCGAACGCCATAGAAAGTGTGCGGGACCCATGTAAGAGCGCGCCGGACGCCATAGAAAGTGTGCGGGACCCATGTTAGAGTGTGCCGGACGCCGTAGAAAGTGTACGGGACCCATGTTAGAGTGTGCCGGACGCCGTAGGAAGTGTACGGAACCCTTTTAGGAGTGCGCCGAACGCCATAGAAAGCGTGCAGGACCCATGTAAGAGTGCGCCGGACGCCATAGAAAGTGTACGGAACACATTTAAGAGCGCGCCGGACGCCATAGAAAGTGTGCGGGACTCATGTTAGAGTGTGCCGGACGCCGTAGAAAGTATACGGAACCCATTTAGGAGTGCGCCGAACGCCATAGAAAGTGTGCGGGACCCATGTTAGAGTGTGCCGGACGCCATAGAAAGTGTACGGATCCCATTTAGGAGTGCGCCGAACGCCATAGTAAGTGTACGGGACCAATGTAAGAGTGCGCCGGACGCCATAGAAAGTGTGCGGGACCCAGATGAGAGTGCGCCGGACGCCATAGAAAGTGTGCGGGACCCAAATGGGAGTGCGCCGAACGCCATAGAAAGTGTGCGGGACCCATGTTAGAGTGCGCCGGACGCCATAGAAAGTGTGTGGGACCCAAATGAGAGTGCGCCGGACGCCATAGAAAGTGTGCGGGACCCATGTTAGAGTGCGCCGGACGCCGTAGAAAGTGTACGGAACCCATTTAGGAGTGCGCCGAACGCCATAGAAAGTGTGCGGGACCCAAATGGGTGTGCCGGACGCCATAGAAAGTGTGCGGGACCCATTTGGGAGTGCGCCGAACGCCATAGAAAGTGTGCGGGACCCATGTTAGAGTGCGCCGGACGCCATAGAAAGTGTACGGAACCCATGTGGGAGTGCGCCGGACGCCATAGAAAGTGTGCGGGACCCATGTTAGAGTGCGCAGAACGCCCTAGAAGGTGTGTGGGACCCAAATGGGTGTGCGAAGAACGCCGTAGAAAGTGTGCGGGACCCAAATGGGTGTGCGCCGAACGCCATAGAAAGCGTGCAGGACCCATGTAAGAGTGCGCCGGACGCCATAGAAAGTGTACGGAACCCATTTGGGAGTGCGCCGGACGCCATAGAAAGTGTGCGGCACCCATGTTAGAGTGCGCCGGACGCCGTAGAAAGTGTACGGAACCCATTTAGAGTGCGCCGGACGCCATAGAAAGTGTGCGGGACCCAAATGGGAGTGCGCCGAACGCCATAGAAAGTGTGTGGGACCCAAATGAAAGTGAGCCGGACGCCGTAGAAAGTGTGCGGGACCAATGTAAGAGTGCGCCGGACGCCATAGAAAGTGTGCGGGACCCAAGTGGGAGTGCGCCGGACGCCGTATAGAGTGTGCGGGACCCAAATGGGTGTGCGAAGAACGCCGTAGAAAGTGTGCGGGACCCAAATGGGTGTGCGCAGAACGCCATAGAAAGTGTGTGGGACCCAAGTGAGAGTGAGCCGGACGCCGTAGAAAGTGTGCGGGACCCAAACGAGAGTGCGCCGGACGCCGTAGAGAGTGTGCGGGACCCAAATGGGTGTGCGCAGAACGCCCTAGAAAGTGTGTGGGACCCAAATGAGAGTTCGCCGGACGCCGTAGAAAGTGTGCGGGACCCATGTTAGAGTGCGCCGGACGCCGTAGAAAGTGTGCGGGACACAAATGGGTGTGCGCAGAACGCCCTAGAAAGTGTGTGGGACCCAAATGAAAGTGCGCTGGACGCCGTAGAATGTGCCGTACCCAAATGGGTGTGCGCAGAACGCCGTAGAAAGTGTGCAGGACATCAGTGGGAGTGTGCAAGATGTAACAGAATGTGCGCAGGACATTAGTGGGAGTGTGCAGGATGTCATAGAAAGTATGCAGGACATCAGTGAGAGTGTGCAGCACCTTATAGAAAGTGTGTAGGACATCAGTGGAAGGGTGCAGGACATCAGTGGGCGTGTGCAGGACGTCTTAGAAAGTGCGCAGGCTATCAGTTGGAGTGCACAGGACGTCATAGAAGTGGGGCAGGACATCAGTGGGTTTACTTTCATCTAACACCACCAGGCATAAATCATTCCATAGTAATAAAGGAGAGTGGTGTCCGTCCGTCCGTCCGTCCGTCAGTCAGTCAGTCCGTCAGTTTACGGTGTGCATTCTGTAATTGCAGACTTTTCTGTTTTACAAGGGTTAAGCCCGAAACAATCAAACGGGACGTCGTAGAAAGTCAGCGGGACCCAGCGAGAGTGCGCCGGACGCGGTAGGAAGTGTACGGTACCCATTTAGGAGCGCGCCGAACGCCATAGAAAGTGTGCGGGGCCCATGTTAGAGCGCGCCGGACGCCATAGAAAGTGTGCGGGACCCATGTTAGAGTGCGCCGAACGCCATAGAAAGTGTGCGGAACCCATTTAAGAGCGCGCCGGACGCCATAGAAAGTGTGGGGGACTCATGTTAGAGTGTGCCGGACGCCGTAGAAAGTATACGGACTCCATTTAGGAGTGCGCCGAGCGCCATAGAATGTGTGCGGGAGCCATGTAAGAGTGCGCCGGACGCCATATAAAGTGTGCGGGACCAATGTAAGAGTGCGCCGAACGCCATAGAAAGTGTGCAGGACCCATGTAAGAGTGCGCCGGACGCCATAGAAAGTGTACGGAACCCATTTGGGAGTGCGCCGGACGCCATAGAAAGTGTACGGAACCCATTTGGGAGTGCGCCAAACGCCATAGAAAGTGTAAGGGACCCATGTTAGAGTGTGCCGGACGCCGTAGGAAGTGTACGGAACCCATTTGGGAGTGCGCCGAACGCCATAGAAAGTGTGCGGGACCCATGTTAGAGTGCGCCGGACGCCGTAGGAAGTGTACGGAATCCATTTAGGAGTGCGCCGAACGCCATAGAAAGTGTGCGGGACCCATGTTAGAGTGCGCCGGACGCCGTAGGAAGTGTACGGAACCCTTTTAGGAGTGCGCCGAACGCCATAGAAAGTGTGCAGGACCCATGTAAGAGTGCGCCGGACGCCATAGAAAGTGTACGGAACCCATTTGGGAGTGCGCCGAACGCCATAGAAAGTGTACGGGACCCATGTTAGAGTGTGCCGGACGCCATAGAAAGTGTACGGTACCCATTTAGGAGTGCGCCGAACGCCATAGAAAGTGTGCGGGGCCCATGTAAGAGCGCGCCGGACGCCATAGAAAGTGTGCGGGACCCATTTAGGAGTGCGCCGAACGCCACAGGAAGTGTGCGGGACCCATGTAAAGTGCACCGGACGCCACCGAAAGTGTGCGGGATCCATGTTAGAGTACGCCGGACGCCATAGAAAGTGTACGGGACCCAGGTGAGGGTACGCCGGACGCCATAGAAAGTGTACGGGACCCATGTTAGAGTGTGCCGGACGCCATAGAAAGTGTGCGGGACCCATTTAGGAGTGCGCCGAACGCCATAGAAAGTGTACGGTACCCATTTAGGAGTGCGCCGAACGCCATAGAAAGTGTGCGGGACCAATGTAAGAGTGCGCCGGACGCCACCGAAAGTGTGCGGGACCCATGTTAGAGTACGCCGGACGCCATAGAAAGTGTACGGGACCCAGGTGAGAGTACGCCGGACGCCATAGAAAGTGTGCGGGGCCCATGAAAGAGCGCGCTGGACGCCATAGAAAGCGTGCGGGACCCAAATGAGAGTGCGCCGAACGCCATAGAAAGTGTGCGGCCTATGTGGGAGTGCACCGGACGCCGTAGAAAGTGTGCGGGACTCAATTGGGAGTGCGCCGGACGCCATAGAAAGTGTGCGGGACCCATATGAGAGTGCGCCGGACGCCGTAGAAAGTGTGCGGGACCCAAATGGGTGTGCGCCGGACGCCATAGAAAGTGTGCGGGACCCATGTTGAGTGCGCAGAACGCCGTAGAAAGTGTGCAGGACATCAGTGGGAGTGCGCCGGACGCCGTAGAGAGTGTGCGGGACCCAAATGGGTGTGCGCAGAACGCCGTAGAAAGTGTGCGGTACCCAAGTGGGAGTGCGCCGGACGCCGTAGAGAGTGTGTGGGACCCAAATGAGAGTGAGCCGGACGCCGTAGAAAGTGTGGGACCCAAACGAGAGTGCGTCGGACGCCGTAGAAACTGTGCGGGACCCACGTGGGAATGCGCCGGACGCCGTAGAAAGTGTGTGGGACCCAAATGAGAGTGTGCAGGACGCCGTAGAAAGTGTGCGGGACCCATGTGGGAGTGCGCCGGACGCCGTAGAAAGTGTGCGGGACCCAAATGGGTGTGCGCAGAACGCCCTAGAAAGTGTGTGGGACCCAAATGAAAGTGCGCCGGACGCCGTAGAAAGTGCCGTACCCAAATGGGTGTGCGCAGAACGCCGTAGAAAGTGTGCAGGACATCAGTGGGAGTGTGCAAGATGTAACAGAATGTGCGCAGGACATTAGTGGGAGTGTGCAGGATGTCATAGAAAGTATGCAGGACATCAGTGAGAGTGTGCAGCACCTTATAGAAAGTGTGTAGGACATCAGTGGAAGGGTGCAGGACATCAGTGGGCGTGTGCAGGACGTCATAGAAAGTGCGCAGGCTATCAGTTGGAGTGCACAGGACGTCATAGAAGGGGGGGGGGCAGGACATCAGTGGGTTTACTTTCATCTAACACCACCAGGCATAAATCATTCCATAGTAATAAAGGAGAGTGGTGTCCGTCCGTCCGTCCGTCAGTTAGTCAGTCCGTCAGTTTACGGTGTGCATTCTGTAATTGCAGACTTTTCTGTTTTACAAGGGTTAAGCCCGAAACAATCAAACGGGACGTCGTAGAAAGTCAGCGGGACCCAGCGAGAGTGCGCCGGACGCGGTAGGAAGAGTACGGAACCCGTGGAGGGGTGCGCCGAACGCCATAGAAAGTGTGCGGAACCCATTTAAGAGCGCGCCGGACGCCATAGAAAGTGTGCGGGACTCATGTTAGAGTGTGCCGGACGCCGTAGAAAGTATACGGAACCCATTTAGGAGTGCGCCGAACGCCATAGAAAGTGTACGGGACCAATGTAAGAGTGCGCCGAACGCCATAGAAAGTGTACGGGACCAATGTAAGAGTGCGCCGGACGCCATCGAAAGTGTGCGGGACCCATGTTAGAGTGCACCGGACGCCAGATAAAGTGTACGGAACCCATGTTAGAGTGCAACGGACGCCGTAGGAAGTGTACGGAACCCTTTTAGGAGTGCGCCGAACGCCATAGAAAGTGTGCGGTACCCATTTAGGAGTGCGCCGAACGCCATAGAAAGTGTGCGGGTCCCATTTAGGAGTGCGCCGGACGCCATAGAAAGTGTACGGGACCCATTTAGAGTGCGCCGGACGCCGTAGAAAGTGTACGGAACCCATTTAGGAGTGCGCCGAACGCCATAGAAAGTGTGCGGAACCCATGTTAGAGTGCGCCGGACGCCGTAGAAAGTGTACGGAACCCATTTAGGAGTGCGCCGGACGCCATCGAAAGTGTGCGGGACCCATGTTAGAGTACGCCGGACGCCATAGAATGTGTACGGTACCCATTTAGGAGTGCGCCGAACGTCATAGAAAGTGTGCGGGACCCATGTTAGAGTGCGCCGAACGCCATAGAATGTGTGCGGGACCCATGTTAGAGTGCGCCGAACGCCATAGAAAGTGTGCAGGACCCATTTAGGAGCGCGCCGGACGCCATAGAAAGTGTGCGGGACCCATTTAGGAGTGCGCCGAACGCCATAGAATGTGTGCGGGACCCATGTAAAGTGCACCGAACGCCATAGAAAGTGTACGGGACCCATGTTAGAGTGTGCAGGACGCCATAGAAAGTGTACGAGACCCAGGTGGGAGTGCGCCGAACGCCATAGAAAGTGTACGGTACCCATGTTAGAGTGTGCCGAATGCCATAGAAAGTGTGCGGGACCCATTTAGGAGTGCGCCGAACGCCATAGAAAGTGTACGGTACCCATTTAGAAGTGCGCCGAACGCCATAGAAAGTGTGCGGGACCAATGTAAGAGTGCGCCGGACGCCACCGAAAGTGTGCGGGACCCGTGTTAGAGTACGCCGGACGCCATAGAAAGTGTATGGGACCCAGGTGAGAGTACGCCGGGCGCCATAGAAAGTGTGCGGGACCCAAATGAGAGTGCGCCGGACGCCGTAGAAAGTGTGCGGGACCCAAATGAGAGTGCGCCGTACGCCGTAGAAAGTGTGCGGGACCCACGTGGGAGTGCGCCGGACGCCGTAGAAAGTGTGCGGGACCCAAATGGGTGGGCGCCGGACGCCGTAGAAAGTGTGCGGGACCCAAGTGGGAGTGCGCCGGACGCCGTAGAAAGTGTGCGGGACTCAAATGGGTGTGCGCAGAACGCCCTAGAAAGTGTGTGGGACCCAAATGGGTGTTCGCAGAACGTCGTAGAAAGTGTGCGGGACCCAGAGTGGGAGTGCGCCGGACGCCATAGAAAGTGTGTGGGACCCAAATGGGTGTGCGCAGCACGCCGTAGAAAGTGTGCGGGACCCAAATGGGTGTGCGCAGAACGCCCTAGAAAGTGTGTGGGACCCAAATGAGAGTGAGCCGGACGCCGTAGAAAGTGTGCGGGACCCAAACGAGAGCGCGTCGGACGCCGTAGAGAGTGTGCGGGACCCAAATGGGTGTGCGCAGAACGCCCTAGAAGGTGTGTGGGACCCAAATGAGAGTGTGCAGGACGCCGTAGAAAGTGTGGGGGACCCATGTGAGAGTTCGCTGGACGCCGTAGAAAGTGTGTGGGATACAAATGGGTGTGCGCAGAACGCCCTAGAAAGTGTGTGGGACCCAAATGAAAGTGCGCCGGACGCCGTAGAAAGTGCCGTACCCAAATGGCTGTGCGCAGAACGCCGTAGAAAGTGTGCAGGACATCAGTGGGAGTGTGCAAGATGTAACAGAATGTGCGCAGGACATTAGTGGGAGTGTGCAGGATGTCATAGAAAGTATGCAGGACATCAGTGAGTGTGCAGCACCATAGAAAGTGTGTAGGACATCAGTGGAAGGGTGCAGGACATCAGTGGGCGTGTGCAGGACGTCATAGAAAGTGCGCAGGCTATCGGTTGGAGTGCACAGGACGTCATAGAAGGGGGCAGGACATCAGTGGGTTTACTTTCATCTAACACCACCAGGCATAAATCATTCCATAGTAATAAAGGAGAGTGGTGTCCGTCCGTCCGTCCGTCAGTTAGTCAGTCCGTCAGTTTACGGTGTGCATTCTGTAATTGCAGACTTTTCTGTTTTACAAGGGTTAAGCCCGAAACAATCAAACGGGACGTCGTAGAAAGTCAGCGGGACCCAGCGAGAGTGCGCCGGACGCCATAGAAAGTGTACGGTACCCATTTAGGAGTGCGCCGAACGCCATGGAAAGTGTGCAGGACTCATGTAAAAGTGCGCCGGACGCCATAGAAAGTGTGCGGGACCCAAATGAGAGTGCGCCGGACGCCGTAGAAAGTGTGCGGGACCCGCGTGGGAGGACCCCGGACGCCGGAGAAAGTGTGCGGGACCCATTTAGAGGGCGCAGGACGCCGTCGAAAGTGTGCGGGACCCATGTTAGAGTGCGCCGGACGCCGTAGGAAGTGTACGGAACCCTTTTAGGAGTGCGCCGAACGCCATAGAAAGTGTGCGGGACCCATGTTAAAGTGCGCCGGACGCCGTAGGAAGTGTACGGAACCCATGTTAGAGTGCGCCGGACGCCGTAGGAAGTGTACGGAACCCTTTTAGGAGTGCGCCGAACGCCATAGAAAGTGTGCAGGACCCATGTAAGAGTGCGCCGGACGCCATAGAAAGTGTACGGTACCCATTTAGGAGCGCGCCGAACGCCATAGAAAGTGTGCGGGACCAATGTAAGAGTGCGCCGGACGCCATCGAAAGTGTGCGGAACCCATGTTAGAGTACGCCGGACGCCATAGAAAGTGTACGGAACCCATTTAGGAGAGCGCCGGACGCCATCGAAAGTGTGCGGGACCCATGTTAGAGTGCGCCGGGCGCCGTATGAAAGTGTACGGACCCCATTTAGTAGTGCGCCGAACGCCATAGAAAGTGTGCAGGACCCATGTAAGAGTGCGCCGGACGCCATAGAAAGTGTACGGAACCCATTTAGGAGTGCGCCGAACGCCATGGAAAGTGTGCGGGACCCATGTAAGAGTGCGCCTGACGCCATAGAATGTGTATGGAACCCATTTAGGAGTGCGCCGTACGCTATAGAAAGTGTGCGGGACCCATTTAGAGCGTGCCGGACGCCATAGAAAGTGTACGGTACCCATTTAGAGTGCGCCGAACGCCATAGAAAGTGTGCGGGGCCCATGTTAGAGCGCGCCGGACGCCATAGAAAGTGTGCGGGACCCATTTAGGAGTGCGCCGAACGCCATAGAAAGTGTGCGGAACCCATTTAAGAGCGCGCCGGACGCCATAGAAAGTGTGCGGGACTCATGTTAGAGTGTGCCGGACGCCGTGGAAAGTATACGGAACCCATTTAGGAGTGCGCCGAACGCCATAGAATGTGTGCGGGACCCATGTTAGAGTGCGCCAGACGCCATAGAAAGTCTACGGAACCCACTTAGGAGTGCGCCGAACGACATAGAAAATGTGCGGACCCATGTTAGAGTGGGCCGGACGCCATAGAAAGTGTGCGGGACCCATTTAGGAGTGCGCCGGACGCCATAGAAAGTGTACGGAAATCATTTAGGAGTGCGCCGAACGCCATAGAAAGTGTACGGGACCCATGTTAGAGTGTGCCGGACGCCATAGAAAGTGTACGGTACCCATTTAGGAGTGCGCCGAACGCCATAGAAAGTGTGCGGGACCAATGTAAGAGTGCGCCGGACGCCACCGAAAGTGTGCGGGACCCGTGTTAGAGTACGCCGGACGCCATAGAAAGTGTATGGGACCCAGGTGAGAGTACGCCGGGCGCCATAGAAAGTGTACGAGACCCATGTTAGAGTGTGCCGGACGCCATAGAAAATGTACGGTACCCATTTAGGAGTCCCCCGAACGCCATAGAATGTGTACGGAACCCATTCAGGAGTGCGCCGGACGCCATAGAAAGTGTGCGGGACCCATTTAGGAGTGCGCCGAACGCCGTAGGAAGTGTACGGAACCCTTTTAGGAGTGCGCCGGACGCCGTAGAAAGTGTGCGGGACCCAAATGGGTGTGCGCAGAACGCCCTAGAAAGTGTGTGGGACCCAAATGAAAGTGAGCCGGACGCCATAGAAAGTGTGCGGGACCCAAACGAGAGTGCGCCGAACGCCGTAGAAAGTGTGCGGGACCCATTTAGGAGTGCGCCGGACGCCATAGAAAGTGTGCGGGACCCATGTTAGAGTGTGCCGGACGCCGTAGAAAGTGTGCGGGACCCAAATGGGTGTGCGCCGAACGCCATAGAAAGCGTGCAGGACCCATGTAAGAGTGCGCCGGACGCCTTAGAAAGTGTACGGAACCCATTTGGGAGTGCGCCGAACGCCATAGAATGTGTGCGGGACCCATGTTAGAGCGCGCCGGACGCCGTAGGAAGTGTACGGAACCCTTTTAGGAGTGCGCCGGACGCCGTAGAAAGTGTGCGGGACCCAAATGGGTGTGCGCAGAACGCCCTAGAAAGTGTGTGGGACCCAAATGAAAGTGAGCCGGACGCCGTAGAAAGTGTGCGGGACCCAAACGAGAGTGCGCAGAACGCCGTAGAAAGTGTGCGGGACCCAAGTGGGAGTGCGCCGGACGCCGTATAGAGTGTGCGGGACCCAAATGGGTGTGCGAAGAACGCCGTAGAAAGTGTGCGGGACCCAAATGGGTGTGCGCAGAACGCCCTAGAAAGTGTGTGGGACCCAAATGAGAGTGAGCCGGACGCCGTAGAAAGTGTGCGGGACCCAAACGAGAGTGCGTCGGACGCCGTAGAGAATGTGCGGGACCCAAATGGGTGTGCGCAGAACGCCCTAGAAGGTGTGTGGGACCCAAATGAGAGTGTGCAGGACGCCGTAGAAAGTGTGCGGGACCCAAGTGGGAGTGCGCCGGACGCCGTAGAAAGTGTGCGGGACACAAATGGGTGTGCGCAGAACGCCCTAGAAAGTGTGTGGGACCCAAATGAAAGTGCGCCGGACGCCGTAGAAAGTGCCGTACCCAAATGGGTGTGCGCAGAACGCCGTAGAAAGTGTGCAGGACATCAGTGGGAGTGTGCAAGATGTAACAGAATGTGCGCAGGACATTAGTGGGAGTGTGCAGGATGTCATAGAAAGTATGCAGGACATCAGTGAGAGTGTGCAGCACGCCATAGAAAGTGTGTAGGACATCAGTGGAAGGGTGCAGGACATCAGTGGGCGTGTGCAGGACGTCTTAGAAAGTGCGCAGGCTATCAGTTGGAGTGCACAGGACGTCATAGAAGGGGGGGGGGCAGGACATCAGTGGGTTTACTTTCATCTAACACCACCAGGCATAAATCATTCCATAGTAATAAAGGAGAGTGGTGTCCGTCCGTCCGTCCGTCCGTCAGTCAGTCAGTCCGTCAGTTTACGGTGTGCATTCTGTAATTGCAGACTTTTCTGTTTTACAAGGGTTAAGCCCGAAACAATCAAACGGGACGTCGTAGAAAGTCAGCGGGACCCAGCGAGAGTGCGCCGGACGCGGTAGGAAGTGTACGGAACCCTTCTAGGAGTGCGCCGAACGCCATAGAAAGTGTGCGGGGCCCATGTTAGAGCGCGCCGGACGCCATAGAAAGTGTGCGGGACCCATTTAGGAGTGCGCCGAACGCCATAGAAAGTGTGCGGAACCCATTTAAGAGCGCGCCGGACGCCATAGAAAGTGTGCGGGACTCATGTTAGAGTGTGCCGGACGCCATAGAAAGTGTGCGGGACCCATGTTAGAGTGCGCCGGACGCCGTAGGAAGTGTACGGAACTCTTTAAAGAGTGCGCCGAACGCCATAGAAAGTGTGCAGGACCCATGTAAGAGTGCGCCGAACGCCATAGAAAGTGTGCAGGACCAATGTAAGAGTGCGCCGGACGCCATCGAAAGTGTACGGGACCCAGGTGAGTGTGCGCCGGACGCCATCGAAAGTGTGCGGGAGCCATGTTAGAGTACGCCGGACGCCATAGAAAGTGTACCTAACCCATTTAGGAGTGCGCCGAACGCCATAGAAAGTGTACGGAACCCATGTTAGAGTGTGCCGGACGCCATAGAAAGTGTACGGAACCCATTTAGGAGTGCGCCGAACGCCATAGAAAGTGTACGGGACCAATGGAAGAGTGCGCCGGGCGCCATAGAAAGTGTACCGGACCAACGGAAGAGTGCGCCGGACGCCGTAGGAAGTGTACGGAACTCTTTAAGGAGTGCGCCGAACGCCATAGAAAGTGTGCAGGACCCATGTAGGAGTGCGCCGGACGCCATAGAAAGTGTACGGAACCCACTTGGGAGTGCGCCGAACGCCATAGAAAGTGTACGGGACCCACGTTAGAGTGTGCCGGACGCCATATAAAGTGTACGGTACCCATCTAGGAGTGCGCCGAACGCCATAGAAAATCTACGGGGCCCATGTGAGAGTGTGCCGGACGCCATTGAAAGTGTGCGGGACCCATTTAGAGTGCGCCGAACGCCATAGAAAGTGTGCGGGACCCATGTAAAGTGCGCCGGACGCCATCGAAAGTGTGCGGGATCCATGTTAGAGTACGCCGGACGCCATAGAAAGTGTACGAGACCCAGGTAGAGTACGCCGGACGCCATAGAAAGTGTGCAGGACCCATGTTAGAGTGTGCCGGACGCCATAGAAAGTGTGCGGGACCCATTTAGAGTGCGCCGAACGCCATAGAAAGTGTACGGTACCCATGTTAGAGTGCGCCGAACGCCATAGAAAGTGTGCGGGACCAATGTAAGAGTGCGCCGGACGCCACCGAAAGTGTGCGGGACCCGTGTTAGAGTACGCCGGACGCCATAGAAAGTGTATGGGACCCAGGTGAGAGTACGCCGGGCGCCATAGAAAGTGTGCGGGACCCATGTTAGAGTGGGCCGTACGCCGTAGAAAGTGTGCGGGACCCATTTAGAGTGCGCAGAACGCCGTAGAAAGTGTGCGGGACCCAAAAGGGAGTGCGCCGTACGCCGTAGAAAAAGTGCGGGACTCAAGTGGGAGTGCGCCGGACGTCATAGAAAGCGCGCGGTACTCAAGTGGGAGTGCGCCCGACGCCGTAGAATGTGTGCGGGATGCGCCGGACGCCGTAGAAAGTGTGCGGGACCCAAACGAGAGTGCGCAGACCGCCGTAGAAAGTGTGCGGGACCCAAGTGGGAGTGCGCCGGACGCCGTAGAAAGTGTGCGGGACTCAAATGGGTGTGCGCGGGAGGCCGTAGAAAGTGTGCGGGACCCAAATGGGTGTGCGCAGAACGCCCTAGAAAGTGTGTGGGACCCAAATGAGAGTGAGCCGGACGCCGTAGAAAGTGTGCGGGACCCAAACGAGAGCGCGTCGGACGCCGTAGAGAGTGTGCGGGACCCAAATGGGTGTGCGCAGAACGCCCTAGAAGGTGTGTGGGACCCAAATGAGAGTGTGCAGGACGCCGTAGAAAGTGTGCGGGACCCAAGTGGGAGTGCGCCGGACGCCGTAGAAAGTGTGCGGGACACAAATGGGTGTGCGCAGAACGCCCTAGAAAGTGTGTGGGACCCAAATGAAAGTGCGCCGGACGCCGTAGAAAGTGCCGTACCCAAATGGGTGTGCGCAGAACGCCGTAGAAAGTGTGCAGGACATCAGTGGGAGTGTGCAAGATGTAATAGAATGTGCGCAGGACCCATTAGTGGGAGTGTGCAGGATGTCATAGAAAGTATGCAGGACATCAGTGAGAGTGTGCAGCACCTTATAGAAAGTGTGTAGGACATCAGTGGAAGGGTGCAGGACATCAGTGGGCGTGTGCAGGACGTCATAGAAAGTGCGCAGGCTATCAGTTGGAGTGCACAGGACGTCATAGAAGGGGGGGGGCAGGACATCAGTGGGTTTACTTTCATCTAACACCACCAGGCATAAATCATTCCATAGTAATAAAGGAGAGTGGTGTCCGTCCGTCCGTCCGTCAGTCAGTCAGTCCGTCAGTTTACGGTGTGCATTCTGTAATTGCAGACTTTTCTGTTTTACAAGGGTTAAGCCCGAAACAATCAAACGGGACGTCGTACAAAGTCAGCGGGACCCATGCGAGAGTGCGCCGGACGCGGTAGGAAGTGTACGGAACCCTTTTAGGAGTGCGCCGAACGCCATGGAAAGTGTGCAGGACCCATGTAAAAGTGCGCCGGACGCCATAGAAAGTGTGCGGGACCCAAATGAGAGTGCGCCGTACGCCGTAGAAAGTGTGCGGGACCCACGTGGGAGTGCGCCGGACGCCGTAGAAAGTGTGCGGGACCCAAATGGGTGGGCGCAGGACGCCGTAGAAAGTGTGCGGGACCCAAATGGGTGGGCGCCGGACGCCGTAGAGAGTGTGCGGGACCCAAATGGGAGTGCGCCGAACGCCATAGAATGTGTGCGGGACCCATGTTAGAGCGCGCCGGACGCCGTAGGAAGTGTATGGGACCCATGTTAGAGTGCGCCGGACGCCATAGAAAGTGTATGGAACCCATTTAGGAGTGCGCCGAACGCCATAGAAAGTGTGCGGAACCCATGTTAGAGTGTGCCGGACGCCATAGAAAGTGTACGGTACCCATTTAGGAGCGCGCCGAACGCCATAGAAAGTGTGCGGGACCAATGTAAGAGTGCGCCGGGCGCCATCGAAAGTGTGCGGAGCCCATGTGAGAGTACGCCGGACGCCATAGAAAGTGTACGGGACCCATTTAGAGAGCGCCGGACGCCATCGAAAGTGTGCGGGACCCATGTTAGAGTGCGCCGGACGCCGTATGAAGTGTACGGAACCCTTTTAGTAGTGCGCCGAACGCCATAGAAAGTGTGCTGGACCCATGTAAGAGTGCGCCGGACGCCATAGAAAGTGTACGGAACCCATTTAGAGTGCGCCGAACGCCATAGAAAGTGTGCGGGACCCATGTTAGAGTGCGCCGGACGCCATAGAAAGTGTATGGAACCCATTTAGAGTGCGCCGAACGCCATAGAAAGTGTGCGGAACCCATGTTAGAGCGTGCCGGACGCCATAGAAAGTGTACGGTACCCATTTAGGAGCGCGCCGAACGCCATAGAAAGTGTGCGGGGCCCATGTTAGAGAGCGCGCCGGACGCCATAGAAAGTGTGCGGGACCCATTTAGGAGTGCGCCGAACGCCATAGAAAGTGTGCGGAACCCATTTAAGAGCGCGCCGGACGCCATAGAAAGTGTGCGGGACTCATGTTAGAGTGTGCCGGACGCCGTGGAAAGTATACGGAACCCATTTAGGAGTGCGCCGAACGCCATAGAATGTGTGCGGGACCCATGTTAGAGTGCGCCAGACGCCATAGAAAGTCTACGGAACCCACTTAGGAGTGCGCCGAACGACATAGAAAATGTGCGGACCCATGTTAGAGTGTGCCGGACGCTGTAGAAAGTGTACGAAACCCATTTAGGAGTGCGCCGGACGCCATAGAAAGTGTACGGAACCCATTTAGGAGTGCGCCGAACGCCATAGAAAGTGTACGGGACCCATGTTAGAGTGTGCCGGACGCCATAGAAAGTGTACGGTACCCATTTAGGAGTGCGCCGAACGCCATAGAAAGTGTGCGGGACCAATGTAAGAGTGCGCCGGACGCCACCGAAAGTGTGCGGGACCCGTGTTAGAGTACGCCGGACGCCATAGAAAGTGTATGGGACCCAGGTGAGAGTACGCCGGGCGCCATAGAAAGTGTACGAGACCCATGTTAGAGTGTGCCGGACGCCATAGAAAATGTACGGTACCCATTTAGGAGTGCGCCGAACGCCATAGAATGTGTACGGAACCCATTCAGGAGTGCGCCGGACGCCATAGAAAGTGTGCGGGACCCATTTAGGAGTGCGCCGAACGCCATAGAAAGTGTGCGGGACCCATGTTAGAGCGTGCCGGACGCCATAGAAAGTGTACGGTACCCATTTAGGAGCGCGCCGAACGCCATAGAAAGTGTGCGGGGCCCATGTTAGAGCGCGCCGGACGCCATAGAAAGTGTGCGGGATCCATGTTAGAGTACGCCGGACGCCATAGAAAGTATGCGGAACCCATTTAAGAGCGCGCCGGACGCCATAGAAAGTGTGCGGGACTCATGTTAGAGTGTGCCGGACGCCGTAGAAAGTATACGGAACCCATTTAGGAGTGCGCCGAACGCCATAGAATGTGTGCGGGACCCATGTTAGAGTGTGCCGGACGCTGTAGAAAGTGTACGAAACCCATTTAGGAGTGCGCCGAACGCCATAGAAAGTGTACGGGACCAATGTAAGAGTGCGCCGGACGCCATAGAAAGTGTGCGGGACCCATGTTAGAGTGCGCCGGACGCCGTAGGAAGTGTACGGAACCCTTTTAGGAGTGCGCCGAACGCCATAGAAAGTGTGCAGGACCCATGTAAGAGTGCGCCGGACGCCATAGAAAGTGTACGGAACCCATTTAGGAGTGCGCCGAACGCCATAGAATGTGTGCGGGACCCATGTTAGAGTGCGCCGGACGCCGTAGGAAGTGTACGGAACTCTTTAGAGTGCGCCAGACGCCGTAGGAAGTGTACGGAACCCATTTAGGAGTGCGCCGGACGCCATCGAAAGTGTGCGGGACCCATGTTAGAGTACGCCGGACGCCATAGAAAGTGTACGGGACCCATTTAGGAGTGCGCCGAACGCCTTAGAAAGTGTGCGGGACCCATGTAAGAGCGCGCCGGACGCCATAGAAAGTGTACGGGACCCATGTTAGAGTGTGCCGAACGCCTTAGAATGTGTGCGGGACCCATGTTAGAGTGCACCGGACGCCGTAGGAAGTGTACGGGACCCATTTAAGAATGCGCCGAACGCCATAGAAAGCGTGCAGGACCCATGTAAGAGTGCGCCGGACGCCATAGAAAGTGTACGGAACCCTTTTAGGAGTGCGCCGGACGCCAGAGAATGTGTGCGGGGCCCATGTTAGAGTGCACCGGACGCCGTAGGAAGTGTACGGAACCCATGTTAGAGTGTGCCGGACGGCGTAGAAAGTGTACGGAACCCATTTAGGAGTACGCCGGACGCCATAGAAAGTGTGCAGGACCCATGTTAGAGTGTGCCGGACGCCATAGAAAGTGTACGGTACCCATTTAGGAGTGCGCCGAACGCCATAGAAAGTGTGCAGGACCCATGTAAGAGTGCGCCGGACGCCATAGAAAGTGTACGGAACCCATTTAGGAGTGCGCCGAACGCCATAGAAAGTGTACGGGACCCATGTTAGAGTGCGCCGGACGCCATAGAAAGTGTACGGAACCCATTTAGGAGTGCGCCGAACGCCATAGAAAGTGTACGGGACCCATGTTAGAGCGTGCCGGACGCCATAGAAAGTGTACGGTACCCATTTAGGAGTGCGCCGAACGCCATAGAAAGTGTGCGGGACCAATGTAAGAGTGCGCCGGACGCCACCGAAAGTGTGCGGGACCCGTGTTAGAGTACGCCGGACGCCATAGAAAGTGTGCGGGACCCATTTAGGAGTGCGCCGAACGCCATAGAAAGTGTGCGGGACCCATGTTAGAGCGTGCAGGACGCCATAGAAAGTGTACGGTACCCATTTATGAGCGCGCCGAACGCCATAGAAAGTGTGCGGGGCCCATGTTAGAGCGCGCCGGACGCCATAGAAAGTGTGCGGGACCCATTTAGGAGTGCGCCGAACGCCATAGAAAGTGTGCGGAACCCATTTAAGAGCGCGCCGGACGCCATAGAAAGTGTGCGGGACTCATGTTAGAGTGTGCCGGACGCCGTGGAAAGTATACGGAACCCATTTAGGAGTGCGCCGAACGCCATAGAATGTGTGCGGGACCCATGTTAGAGTGCGCCAGACGCCATAGAAAGTCTACGGAACCCACTTAGGAGTGCGCCGAACGACATAGAAAATGTGCGGACCCATGTTAGAGTGTGCCGGACGCTGTAGAAAGTGTAGGAAACCCATTTAGGAGTGCGCCGAACGCCATAGAAAGTGTACGGGACCAATGTAAGAGTGCGCCGGACGCCATAGAAAGTGTGCGGGACCCATGTTAGAGTGCGCCGGACGCCGTAGGAAGTGTACGGAACCCTTTTAGGAGTGCGCCGAACGCCATAGAAAGTGTGCAGGACCCATGAAAGAGTGCGCCGGACGCCATAGAAAGTGTACGGAACCCATTTGGAAGTGCGCCGAACGCCATAGGAAGTGTGCGGGACCCACGTTAGAGTACGCCGGACGGCATAGAAAGTGTACGGAAGCCATTTAGAGTGCGCCGGACGCCGTAGAAGGTGTACGGTACCCATTTAGGAGTGCGCCGAACGCCATCGAAAGTGTGCGGGACCCATGTTAGAGTGCGCCGGACGCCGTAGTAAGTGTGCGGGACCCATTTAGGAGTGCGCCGAACGCCATAGAAAGTGTGCGGGGCCCATTTAAGAGCGCGCCGAACGCCATAGAAAGTGTACGGGACCCATGTTAGAGTGTGCCGGACGCCACAGAAAGTGTACGGAACCCATTTAGAGTGCGCCGAACGCCATAGAAAGTGTGCGGGACCCATGTTAGAGTGCGCCGGACGCCATAGAAAGTGTACGGAACCCATTTAGAGTGCGCCGAACGCCATAGAAAGTGTGCGGGATCCATGTTAGAGTGCGCCGAACGCCATAGAAAGTGTACGGAAGCCATTCAGGAGCGCGCCGGACGCCATAGAAAGTGTGCGGGACCCATGTAAGAGTGCGCCGTATGCCATAGAAAGTGTACGGAAGCCATTCAGGAGCGCGCCGAACGCCATAGAAAGTGTGCGGGACCCATGTTAGAGCGCGCCGGACGCCATAGAAAGTGTACGGAACCCATGTTAGGAGTGCGCCGGACGCCGTAGGAAGTGTGCGGGACCCATTTAAGAGCGCGCCGGACGCCATAGAAAGTGTACGGTACCCATTTAGGAGTGCGCCGAACGCCGTAGAAAGCGTACGGAACCCATTTAGGAGTGCGCCGGACGCCATAGAAAGTGTGCGGGACCCATTTAGGAGTGCGCCGAACGCCATAGAAAGTGTGCGGGACCCATTTAGGAGCGCGCCGGACGCCATAGAAAGTGTGCGGGACCCATGGTAGAGTGTGCCGGACGCCGTGGAAAGTGTACGGAACCCATTTAGGAGTGCGCCGAACGCCATAGAATGTGTGCGGGACTCATGTTAGGGTGTGCCGGACGCCATAGAAAGTCTACGGAACCCACTTAGGAGTGCGCCGAACGACATAGAAAATGTGCGGACCCATGTTAGAGTACGCCGGACGCCATAGAAAGTGTACGGAACCCATATAAGAGCGCCGGACGCCATAGAAAGTGTGCGGGACCAATGTAAGAGTGTGCCGGACGCCATAGAAAGTGTGCAGGACCCATGTAAGAGTGCGCCGGACGCCATAGAAAGTGTACGGAACCCGTGTTAGAGTACGCCGGACGCCATAGAAAGTGTATGGGACCCAGGTGAGAGTACGCCGGGCGCCATAGAAAGTGTGCGGGACCCAAACGAGAGTGCGCCGGACGCCATAGAAAGTGTGCGGGACCCATTTGGGAGTGCGCCGAACGCCATAGAAAGTGTGTGGGACCCAAATGAGAGTGCGCCGGACGCCATAGAAAGTGTGCGGGACCCATTTAGAGTGCGCCGAACGCCATAGAAAGTGTGCGGGACCCATGTTAGAGTGCGCCGGACGCCATAGAAAGTGTGCGGGACCCATTTAGGAGTGCGCCGAACGCCATAGAAAGTGTGCCGTACCCATGTAAGAGTGCGCCGGACGCCATAGAAAGTGTGCGGGACCCATGTTAGAGTGCGCCGAACGCCATAGAAAGTGTGCGGAACCCATTTAGGAGTGCGCCGAACGCCATAGAAAGTGTGCAGGACCCATGTTAGAGTGTGCCGGACGCCATAGAAAGTGTACGGAACCCATTTAGAGTGCGCCGAACGCCATAGAAAGTGTGGACCCATGTTAGAGTGCGCCGGACGCCATAGAAAGTGTACGGAACCCATTTAGAGTGCGCCGAACGCCATAGAAAGTGTACGGGACCATGTAAGAGTGCGCCGGACGCCATAGAAAGTGTACGGTCCCATAGAGAGTGCGCCGGACGCCATAGAAAGTGTACGAACCCATAAGTGCGCCGAACGCCATAGAAAGTGTGCGGGACCCATGTTAGAGTGCGCCGGACGCCATAGAAAGTGTACGGAACCCATTTAGGAGTGCGCCGAACGCCATAGAAAGTGTGCGGGACCCATGTAAGAGTGCGCCGGACGCCATAGAAAGTGTGCGGGACCCATTTAGAGTGCGCCGAACGCCATAGAAAGTGTGCGGGACCCATGTTAGAGTGCGCCGGACGCCATAGAAAGTGTACGGGACCCATTTAGAGTGCGCCGGACGCCGTAGAAAGTGTGCGGGACCCATGTTAGAGTGCGCCGGACGCCATAGAAAGTGTACGGGACCCAAATGGGAGTGCGCCGAACGCCATAGAAAGTGTGCGGGACCCATGTTAGAGTACGCCGGACGCCATAGAAAGTGTACGGAACCCATTTAGGAGAGCGCCGAACGCCATAGAAAGTGTACGGAACCCATTTAGGAGTGCGCCGAACGCCATAGAAAGTGTGCGGGACCCATGTTAGAGTGTGCCCGACGCCATAGAAAGTGTACGGTACCCATTTAGAGTGCGCCGAACGCCATAGAAAGTGTGCGGGACCAATGTAAGAGTGCGCCGGACGCCATAGAAAGTGTGCGGGACCCATGTTAGAGTGCGCCGGACGCCATAGAAAGTGTACGGAACCCATTTAGAGTGCGCCGAACGCCATAGAAAGTGTGCGGGACCCATGTTAGAGTACGCCGGACGCCATAGAAATTGTATGGAACCCATTTAGGAGTGCGCCGAACGCCATAGAATGTGTGCGGGACCCACGTAAGAGCGCGCCGGACGTCATAGAAAGTGTACGGGACCCATGTTAGAGTGCGCCGGACGCCGTAGAAAGTGTACGGCGCCCATTTAAGAGTGCGCCGGACGCCATAGAAAGTGTACGGTACCCATTTAGAGTGCGCCGAACGCCATAGAAAGTGTGCGGAACCCATTCAGGAGTGCGCCGGACGCCATAGAAAGTGTGCGGGACCCATTTAGAGTGCGCCGAACGCCATAGAAAGTGTGCGGAACCCATTTAAGAGCGCGCCGGACGCCATAGAAAGTGTGCGGGACTCATGTTAGAGTGTGCCGGACGCCGTGGAAAGTATACGGAACCCATTTAGGAGTGCGCCGAACGCCATAGAATGTGTGCGGGACCCATGTTAGAGTGCGCCAGACGCTATAGAAAGTCTACGGAACCCACTTAGGAGTGCGCCGAACGACATAGAAAATGTGCGGACCCATGTTAGAGTGTGCCGGACGCTGTAGAAAGTGCACGAAACCCATTTAGGAATGCGCCGAACGCCATAGAAAGTGTACGGGACCAATGTAAGAGTGTGCCGGACGCCATAGAAAGTGTGCAGGACCCATGTAAGAGTGCGCCGGACGCCATAGAAAGTGTACGGAACCCGTGTTAGAGTACGCCGGACGCCATAGAAAGTGTATGGGACCCAGGTGAGAGTACGCCGGGCGCCATAGAAAGTGTGCGGGACCCAAACGAGAGCGCGTCGGACGCCGTAGAGAGTGTGCGGGACCCAAATGGGTGTGCGCAGAACGCCCTAGAAGGTGTGTGGGACCCAAATGAGAGTGTGCAGGACGCCGTAGAAAGTGTGCGGGACCCAAGTGGGAGTGCGCCGGACGCCGTAGAAAGTGTGCGGGACACAAATGGGTGTGCGCAGAACGCCCTAGAAAGTGTGTGGGACCCAAATGAAAGTGCGCCGGACGCCGTAGAAAGTGCCGTACCCAAATGGGTGTGCGCAGAACGCCGTAGAAAGTGTGCAGGACATCAGTGGGAGTGTGCAAGATGTAACAGAATGTGCGCAGGACATTAGTGGGAGTGTGCAGGATGTCATAGAAAGTGTGCAGGACATCAGTGAGAGAGTGTGCAGCACCTTATAGAAAGTGTGTAGGACATCAGTGGAAGGGTGCAGGACATCAGTGGGCGTGTGCAGGACGTCATAGAAAGTGCGCAGGCTATCAGTTGGAGTGCACAGGACGTCATAGAAAGGGGGCAGGACATCAGTGGGTTTACTTTCATCTAACACCACCAGGCATAAATCATTCCATAGTAATAAAGGAGAGTGGTGTCCGTCCGTCCGTCCGTCAGTTAGTCAGTCCGTCAGTTTACGGTGTGCATTCTGTAATTGCAGACTTTTCTGTTTTACAAGGGTTAAGCCCGAAACAATCAAACGGGACGTCGTAGAAAGTCAGCGGGACCCAGCGAGAGTGCGCCGGACGCGGTAGGAAGTGTACGGAACCCTTTTAGGAGTGCGCCGAACGCCATGGAAAGTGTGCAGGACCCATGTAAAAGTGCGCCGGACGCCATAGAAAGTGTGCGGGACCCAAATGAGAGTGCGCCGTACGCCGTAGAAAGTGTGCGGGACCCACGTGGGAGTGCGCCGGACGCCGTAGAAAGTGTGCGGGACCCAAATGGGTGGGCGCAGGACGCCGTAGAAAGTGTGCGGGACTCAAGTGGGAGTGCGCCGGACGCCGTAGAGAGTGTGCGGGACCCAAATGGGAGTGCGCCGAACGCCATAGAATGTGTGCGGGACCCATGTTAGAGCGCGCCGGACGCCGTAGGAAGTGTACGGAACCCTTTTAGGAGTGCGCCGGACGCCGTAGGAAGTGTACGGAACCCTTTTAGGAGTACGCCGGACGCCATAGAAAGTGTACGGGACCCATGTTAGAGTGTGCCGGACGCCATAGAAAGTGTACGGTACCCATTTAGGAGCGCGCCGAACGCCATAGAAAGTGTGCGGGACCAATGTAAGAGTGCGCCGGACGCCATCGAAAGTGTGCGGAACCCATGTTAGAGTACGCCGGACGCCATAGAAAGTGTACGGAACCCATTTAGGAGAGCGCCGGACGCCATCGAAAGTGTGCGGGACCCATGTTAGAGTGCGCCGGACGCCGTATGAAGTGTACGGAACCCTTTTAGTAGTGCGCCGAACGCCATAGAAAGTGTGCAGGACCCATGTAAGAGTGCGCCGGACGCCATAGAAAGTGTACGGAACCCATTTAGGAGTGCGCCGAACGCCATAGAAAGTGTACGGGACCCATGTTAGAGTGCGCCGGACGCCATAGAAAGTGTATGGAACCCATTTAGGAGTGCGCCGAACGCCATAGAAAGTGTGCGGAACCCATTTAGGAGCGTGCCGGACGCCATAGAAAGTGTACGGTACCCATTTAGGAGCGCGCCGAACGCCATAGAAAGTGTGCGGGGCCCATGTTAGAGCGCGCCGGACGCCATAGAAAGTGTGCGGGACCCATTTAGGAGTGCGCCGAACGCCATAGAAAGTGTGCGGAACCCATTTAAGAGCGCGCCGGACGCCATAGAAAGTGTGCGGGACTCATGTTAGAGTGTGCCGGACGCCGTGGAAAGTATACGGAACCCATTTAGGAGTGCGCCGAACGCCATAGAATGTGTGCGGGACCCATGTTAGAGTGCGCCAGACGCCATAGAAAGTCTACGGAACCCACTTAGGAGTGCGCCGAACGACATAGAAAATGTGCGGACCCATGTTAGAGTGTGCCGGACGCTGTAGAAAGTGTACGAAACCCATTTAGGAGTGCGCCGGACGCCATAGAAAGTGTACGGAACCCATTTAGGAGTGCGCCGAACGCCATAGAAAGTGTACGGGACCCATGTTAGAGTGTGCCGGACGCCATAGAAAGTGTACGGTACCCATTTAGGAGTGCGCCGAACGCCATAGAAAGTGTGCGGGACCAATGTAAGAGTGCGCCGGACGCCACCGAAAGTGTGCGGGACCCGTGTTAGAGTACGCCGGACGCCATAGAAAGTGTATGGGACCCAGGTGAGAGTACGCCGGGCGCCATAGAAAGTGTACGAGACCCATGTTAGAGTGTGCCGGACGCCATAGAAAATGTACGGTACCCATTTAGGAGTGCGCCGAACGCCATAGAATGTGTACGGAACCCATTCAGGAGTGCGCCGGACGCCATAGAAAGTGTGCGGGACCCATTTAGGAGTGCGCCGAACGCCATAGAAAGTGTGCGGGACCCATGTTAGAGCGTGCCGGACGCCATAGAAAGTGTACGGTACCCATTTAGGAGCGCGCCGAACGCCATAGAAAGTGTGCGGGGCCCATGTTAGAGCGCGCCGGACGCCATAGAAAGTGTGCGGGACCCATTTAGGAGTGCGCCGAACGCCATAGAAAGTGTGCGGAACCCATTTAAGAGCGCGCCGGACGCCATAGAAAGTGTGCGGGACTCATGTTAGAGTGTGCCGGACGCCGTAGAAAGTATACGGAACCCATTTAGGAGTGCGCCGAACGCCATAGAATGTGTGCGGGACCCATGTTAGAGTGTGCCGGACGCTGTAGAAAGTGTACGAAACCCATTTAGGAGTGCGCCGAACGCCATAGAAAGTGTACGGGACCAATGTAAGAGTGCGCCGGACGCCATAGAAAGTGTGCGGGACCCATGTTAGAGTGCGCCGGACGCCGTAGGAAGTGTACGGAACTCTTTTAGGAGTGCGCCGAACGCCATAGAAAGTGTGCAGGACCCATGTAAGAGTGCGCCGGACGCCATAGAAAGTGTACGGAACCCATTTGGGAGTGCGCCGAACGCCATAGAATGTGTGCGGGACCCATGTTAGAGTGCGCCGGACGCCGTAGGAAGTGTACGGAACCCTTTTAGGAGTGCGCCAGACGCCGTAGGAAGTGTACGGAACCCTTTTAGGAGTGCGCCGAACGCCATAGAAAGTGTGCGGGACCCATGTTAGAGTGCGCCGGACGCCATGGAAAGTGTACGGTACCCATTTAGGAGTGCGCCGAACGCCATAGAAAGTGTGCGGGACCCATGTAAGAGCGCGCCGGACGCCATAGAAAGTGTACGGGACCCATGTTAGAGTGTGCCGGACACCGTAGAAAGTGTACGGGACCCATGTTAGAGTGTGCCGGACGCCGTAGGAAGTGTACGGAACCCTTTTAGGAGTGCGCCGAACGCCATAGAAAGCGTGCAGGACCCATGTAAGAGTGCGCCGGACGCCATAGAAAGTGTACGGAACCCATTTGGGAGTGCGCCGAACGCCATAGAATGTGTGCGGGACCCATGTTAGAGCGCGCCGGACGCCGTAGGAAGTGTACGGAACCCTTTTAGGAGTGCGCCGGACGCCGTAGGAAGTGTACGGAACCCTTTTAGGAGTACGCCGGACGCCATAGAAAGTGTACGGGACCCATGTTAGAGTGTGCCGGACGCCATAGAAAGTGTACGGTACCCATTTAGGAGCGCGCCGAACGCCATAGAAAGTGTGCAGGACCCATGTAAGAGTGCGCCGGACGCCATAGAAAGTGTACGGAACCCATTTAGGAGTGCGCCGAACGCCATAGAAAGTGTACGGGACCCATGTTAGAGTGCGCCGGACGCCATAGAAAGTGTACGGAACCCATTTAGGAGTGCGCCGAACGCCATAGAAAGTGTACGGGACCCATGTTAGAGCGTGCCGGACGCCATAGAAAGTGTACGGTACCCATTTAGGAGTGCGCCGAACGCCATAGAAAGTGTGCGGGACCAATGTAAGAGTGCGCCGGACGCCACCGAAAGTGTGCGGGACCCGTGTTAGAGTACGCCGGACGCCATAGAAAGTGTGCGGGACCCATTTAGGAGTGCGCCGAACGCCATAGAAAGTGTGCGGGACCCATGTTAGAGCGTGCCGGACGCCATAGAAAGTGTACGGTACCCATTTAGGAGCGCGCCGAACGCCATAGAAAGTGTGCGGGGCCCATGTTAGAGCGCGCCGGACGCCATAGAAAGTGTGCGGGACCCATTTAGGAGTGCGCCGAACGCCATAGAAAGTGTGCGGAACCCATTTAAGAGCGCGCCGGACGCCATAGAAAGTGTGCGGGACTCATGTTAGAGTGTGCCGGACGCCGTGGAAAGTATACGGAACCCATTTAGGAGTGCGCCGAACGCCATAGAATGTGTGCGGGACCCATGTTAGAGTGCGCCAGACGCCATAGAAAGTCTACGGAACCCACTTAGGAGTGCGCCGAACGACATAGAAAATGTGCGGACCCATGTTAGAGTGTGCCGGACGCTGTAGAAAGTGTAGGAAACCCATTTAGGAGTGCGCCGAACGCCATAGAAAGTGTACGGGACCAATGTAAGAGTGCGCCGGACGCCATAGAAAGTGTGCGGGACCCATGTTAGAGTGCGCCGGACGCCGTAGGAAGTGTACGGAACCCATTTAAAGTGCAGCCGAACGCTCGTAGAAATGTGTGGGATGACGGAAATAGAATGGTATGGCCCAGATTACAACGCCTACGCATTTTGAGTGTCGACCCACAATGCCGCTAGAAAGTTGGCCCGCCTGTACGTATTTGCCCTTTTCCTGCAACGCAAGTGTTGCTGGGTCATATTCACCGTCGGTAGTGTTGGTATATTGCCTAAGGAACCACATGTCACTGACGGCGAAGATGACCCAGCAACGCCATAGCAAAGAGCAAATACGAACCCATGTTAGAGTGCGTCGTTTGACGCCATAGAAATGCGTACGTTGTAAGCCATACGGTTCGATTCACGTGTTATCGCCGAACGCATTTACGAAAGTGTGCTGCCTTTAAGAGTGCGCCGAACGCCATAGAAAGTGTGCGGGACCCATGTTAGAGTACGCCGGACGCCGTAGGAAGTGTACGGAACCCTTTTAGGAGTGCGCCGAACGCCATAGAAAGTGTGCAGGACCCATGTAAGAGTGCGCCGGACGCCATAGAAAGTGTACGGAACCCATTTGGGAGTGCGCCGAACGCCATAGAATGTGTGCGGGACCCATGTTAGAGTGCGCCGGACGCCGTAGGAAGTGTACGGAATCCTTTTAGGAGTGCGCCGGACGCCGTATGAAGTGTACGGAACCCATTTAGGAGTGCGCCGAACGCCATAGAAAGTGTACGGGACCAATGTAAGAGTGCGCCGGACGCCATCGAAAGTGTGCGGGACCCATTTAGGAGTGCGCCGAACGCCATGGAAAGTGTGCGGGACCCATTTAAGAGCGCGCCGGACGCCATAGAAAGTGTGCGGGACCCATGTTAGAGTGTGCCGGACGCCGTAGAAAGTGTACGGAACCCATTTAGGAGTGCGCCGAACGCCATAGAGTGTGTGCGGAACCCATGTTAGAGTGCGCCAGACGCCATAGAAAGTCTACGGAACCCATTTAGGAGTGCGCCGAACGACATAGAAAATGTGCGGACCCATGTTAGAGTGCGCCGGACGCCATAGAAAGTGTACGGAACCCATTCAGGAGTGCGCCGGACGCCATAGAAAGTGTGCGGGACCCATGTAAGAGCGCGCCGGACGCCATAGAAAGTGTACGGTACCCATTCAGGAGTGCGCCGAACGCCATAGAAAGTGTGCGGGACCCATGTAAGAGCGCGCCGGACGCCATAGAAAGTGTACGGGACCCATGTTAGAGTGTGCCGGACGCCGTATAAAGTGTGCGAGACCCATTTAGAGTGCGTGCCGGACGCCATAGAAAGTGTACGGTACCCATTTAGGAGTGCGCCGAACGCCATAGAATGTGTACGGAACCCATTCAGGAGTGCGCCGGACGCCATAGAAAGTGTGCGGGACCCATTTAGGAGTGCGCCGAACGCCATAGAAAGTGTGCGGAACCCATTTAAGAGCGCGCCGGACGCCATAGAAAGTGTGCGGGACTCATGTTAGAGTGTGCCGGACGCCGTGGAAAGTATACGGAACCCATTTAGGAGTGCGCCGAACGCCATAGAATGTGTGCGGGACCCATGTTAGAGTGCGCCAGACGCCATAGAAAGTCTACGGAACCCACTTAGGAGTGCGCCGAACGACATAGAAAATGTGCGGACCCATGTTAGAGTGCGCCGGGCGCTGTAGAAAGTGTACGGAACCCATTTAGGAGTGCGCCGAACGCCATAGAAAGTGTGCGGGACCCATGTAAGAGTGCGCCGGACGCCAGAGAAAGTGTGCGGGACCCATGTTAGAGTGTGCCGGACGCCATCGAAAGTGTGCGGAACCCATGTTAGAGTGTGCCGGACGCCATAGAAAGTGTGCGGGACCAATGTAAGAGTGCGCCGGACGCCACCGAAAGTGTGCGGGACCCGTGTTAGAGTACGCCGGACGCCATAGAAAGTGTATGGGACCCAGGTGAGAGTACGCCGGGCGCCATAGAAAGTGTACGAGACCCATGTTAGAGTGTGCCGGACGCCATAGAAAATGTACGGTACCCATTTAGGAGTGCGCCGAACGCCATAGAAAGTGTGCGGAACCCATTTAAGAGCGCGCCGGACGCCATAGAAAGTGTGCGGGACTCACGTTAGAGTGTGCCGGACGCCATAGAAAGTGTGCGGGACCCATGTTAGAGTGTGCCGGACGCCATAGAAAGTGTGCGGGACCCATGTTAGAGCGTGCCGAACGCCATAGAAAGTGTGCGGGGCCCATGTTAGAGCGCGCCGGACGCCATAGAAAGTGTGCGGGACCCATTTAGGAGTGCGCCGAACGCCATAGAAAGTGTGCGGAACCCATTTAAGAGCGCGCCGGACGCCATAGAAAGTGTGCGGGACTCATGTTAGAGTGTGCCGGACGCCGTAGAAAGTCTACGGAACCCATTTAGGAGTGCGCCGAACGCCATAGAATGTGTGCGGGACCCATGTTGGAGTGCGCCAGACGCCATAGAAAGTCTACGGAACCCATTTAGGAGTGCGCCGAAAGCCATAGAAAGTGTACGGGACCAATGTAAGAGTGCGCCGGACGCCATAGAAAGTGTGCGGGACCCATGTTAGAGTACGCCGGACGCCATAGAAAGTGTACGGAACCCATTTAGGAGTGCGCCGAACGCCATAGAAAGTGTGCGGGACCCATGTAAGAGTGCGCCGGACGCCATAGAAAGTGTACGGAACCCAATTAGGAGTGCGCCGAACGCCATAGAAAGTGTGCGGGACCCATGTTAGGGTGCGCCGGACGCCGTAGAAAGTGTACGGAACCCAATTAGGAGTGCGCCGGACGCCATAGAAAGTGTACGGAACCCATTTAGGAGTGCGCCGAACGCCATAGAAAGTGTACGCGACCCATGTTAGAGTGGGCCGGACGCCATAGAAAGTGTACGGAACCCATTTAGGAGTGCGCCGAACGCCATAGAAAGTGTGCGGGACCCATGTTAGAGCGCGCCGGAGGCCATCGAAAGTGTGGGGGACCCATGTTAGAGTGCGCCGGACGCCATAGAAAGTGTACGGGACCCATGTTAGAGTGTGCCGGACGCCGTAGAAAGTGTACGGAACCCATTTAGGAGTGCGCCGAACGCCATAGAAAGTGTGCAGGACCCATGCAAGAGTGCGCCGGACGCCATAGAAAGTGTACGGAACCCATTTGGGAGTGCGCCGAACGTCATAGAAAGTGTACGGGACCCATGTTAGAGCGCGCCGAACGCCATAGAATGTGTGCGGGACCCATGTAGAGTGCACCGGACGCCGTAGGAAGTGTACGGAACCCTTTTAGGAGTACGCCGGACGCCATAGAAAGTGTACGGAACCCATTTAGGAGTGCGCCGAACGCCATAGAATGTGTATACGGTACCCATTTAGAGTGCGCCGAACGCCATAGAAAGTGTGCGGGACCAATGTAAGAGTGCGCCGGACGCCATCGAAAGTGTGCGGAACCCATGTTAGGAGTACGCCGGACGCCATAGAAAGTGTACGGAACCCATTTAGAGTGCGCCGAACGCCATAGAAAGTGTGCGGGACCCATGTTAGAGTGCGCCGGACGCCATAGAAAGTGTGCGGGACCCATTCTAGAGTGCGCTGTACGCCATAGAAAGTGTACGGAACTCATTTAGGAGTGCGCCGAACACCATAGAATGTGTGCGGGACCCATGTTAGAGTGCGCCGGACGCCATAGAAAGTGTACGGAACCCATTTAGAGTGCGCCGAACGCATACATAGAAAGTGTGCGGGACCCATGTTAGAGTGCGCCGGACGCCATAGAAAGTGTACGGAACCCATTTAGAGTGCGCCGAACGCCATAGAAAGTGTGCGGGACCCATGTTAGAGTGCGCCGGACGCCATAGAAAGTGTACGGAACCCATTTAGGAGTGCGCCGAACGCCATAGAAAGTGTGCGGGACCCATGTTAGAGTGCGCCGGACGCCATAGAAAGTGTACGGAACCCATTTAGGAGTGCGCCGAACGCCATAGAAAGTGTGCAGGGACCCATGTTAGAGCGTGCCGGACGCCATAGAAAGTGTACGGTACCCATTTAGGAGTGCGCCGAACGCCATAGAAAGTGTGCGGGACCCATGTAAGAGTGCGCCGGACGCCATAGAAAGTGTGCGGGACCCATGTTAGGAGTGCGCCGGACGCCATAGAAAGTGTGCGGTACCCATTTAGAGTGCGCCGAACGCCATAGAAAGTGTGCGGGACCCATGTTAGAGTGCGCCGGACGCCATAGAAAGTGTACGGGACCCATGTTAGGAGTGCGCCGGACGCCATAGAAAGTGTGCGGGACCCATGTTAGAGTGCGCCGGACGCCGTAGGAAGTGTACGGAACCCTTTTAGGAGTGCGCCGAACGCCATAGAAAGTGTGCAGGACCCATGTTAGAGTGCGCCGGACGCCATAGAAAGTGTACGGAACCCATTTGGGAGTGCGCCGAACGTCATAGAAAGTGTACGGGACCCATGTTAGAGCGCGCCGAACGCCATCGAAAGTGTGCGGGACCCATGTTAGAGTGCGCCGGACGCTGTAGGAAGTGTACGGAACCCTTTCAGGAGTGCGCCGAACGCCATGGAAAGTGTGCGGGACCCATGTTAGAGTGTGCCGGACGCCATAGAAAGTGTACGGTACCCATTTAGGAGTGCGCCGAACGCCATAGAAAGTGTGCGGGACCCATGTTAGAGTGCGCCGGACGCCATCGAAAGTGTGCGGAACCCATGTTAGAGTACGCCGGACGCCATAGAAAGTGTACGGAACCCATTTAGGAGAGCGCCGGACGCCATCGAAAGTGTGCGGGACCCATGTTAGAGTGCGCCGGACGCCGTAGGAAGTGTGCAGGACCCATGTAAGAGTGCGCCGGACGCCATAGAAAGTGTACGGAACCCATTTAGGAGTGCGCCGAACGCCATAGAAAGTGTACGGGACCTATGTAAGAGTGCGGCGGACGCCATAGAAAGTGTACGGAACCCATTTAGGAGTGCGCCGAACGCCATAGAAAGTGTACGGGACCCATGTAAGAGTGCGCCGGACGCCATAGAAAGTGTACGGAACCCATTTAGGAGTGCGCCGAACGCCATAGAAAGTGTACGGGACCCATGTTAGAGTGCGCCGGACGCCATAGAAAGTGTACGGAACCCATTTAGGAGTGCGCCGAACGCCATGGAAAGTGTGCGGGACCCATGTTAGGGTGCGCCTGACGCCATATAAAGTGTGCGGGACCCAATTAGGAGTGCGCCGAACGCCATAGAAAGTGTGCGGGACCCATGTTAGAGTGCGCCTGACGCCAAACAAAGTGTACGGAACCCATTTAGGAGTGCGCCGAACGCCATAGAAAGTGTACGGGACCAATGTAAGAGTGCGCTGGACGCCATAGAAAGTGTGCGGCACCCATGTTAGAGTGTGCCGGACGCTGTAGAAAGTGTACGGAACCCATTTAGGAGTGCGCCAGACGCCATAGAAAGTCTACGGAACCCATTTAGGAGAGCGCCGGACGCCATAGAAAGTGTACGGAACCCATGTTAGAGTGCGCCAGACGCCATAGAAAGTCTACTGCGGAACCCATTTAGAGTGCGCGCCGGACGCCATAGAAAGTGTGCGGGACCCATTTTAGAGTGTGCCGGACGCCGTAGAAAGTGTACGGAACCCATTTAGGAGTGCGCCGAACGCCATAGAATGTGTGCGGGACCCATGTTAGAGTGCGCCAGACGCCATAGAAAGTCTACGGAACCCATTTAGGAGTGCGCCGAACGACATAGAAAATGTGCGGACCCATGTTAGAGTGTGCCGGACGCCATAGAAAGTGTACGGTACCCATTTAGGAGTGCGCCGAACGCCATAGAAAGTGTACGGGACCCATGTTAGAGTACGCCGGACGCCATAGAAAGTGTACGGGACCCATGTTAGAGTGTGCCGGACGCCGTAGAAAGTGTACGGAACCCATTTAGGAGTGCGCCGAACGCCATAGAAAGTGTACGGGACCCATGTTAGAGTGTGCCGGACGCCGTAGAAAATGTACGGAACCCATTTAGGAGTGCGCCGAACGCCATAGAATGTGTGCGGGACCCATGTTAGAGTGCGCCAGACGCCATAGAAAGTCTACGGAACCCACTTAGGAGTGCGCCGAACGACATAGAAAATGTGCGGACCCATGTTAGAGTGTGCCGGACGCTGTAGAAAGTGTACGAAACCCATTTAGGAGTGCGCCGGACGCCATAGAAAGTGTACGGAACCCATTTAGGAGTGCGCCGAACGCCATAGAAAGTGTACGGGACCCATGTTAGAGTGTGCCGGACGCCATAGAAAGTGTACGGTACCCATTTAGGAGTGCGCCGAACGCCATAGAAAGTGTGCGGGACCAATGTAAGAGTGCGCCGGACGCCACCGAAAGTGTGCGGGACCCGTGTTAGAGTACGCCGGACGCCATAGAAAGTGTATGGGACCCAGGTGAGAGTACGCCGGGCGCCATAGAAAGTGTACGAGACCCATGTTAGAGTGTGCCGGACGCCATAGAAAATGTACGGTACCCATTTAGAGTGCGCCGAACGCCATAGAATGTGTACGGAACCCATTCAGGAGTGCGCCGGACGCCATAGAAAGTGTGCGGGACCCATTTAGGAGTGCGCCGAACGCCATAGAAAGTGTGCGGGACCCATGTTAGAGGCGTGCCGGACGCCATAGAAAGTGTACGGTACCCATTTAGGAGCGCGCCGAACGCCATAGAAAGTGTGCGGGGCCCATGTTAGAGCGCGCCGGACGCCATAGAAAGTGTGCGGGACCCATTTAGGAGTGCGCCGAACGCCATAGAAAGTGTGCGGAACCCATTTAAGAGCGCGCCGGACGCCATAGAAAGTGTGCGGGACTCATGTTAGAGTGTGCCGGACGCCGTAGAAAGTATACGGAACCCATTTAGGAGTGCGCCGAACGCCATAGAATGTGTGCGGGACCCATGTAAGAGTGCGCCGGACGCCATATAAAGTGTGCGGGACCAATGTAAGAGTGCGCTGGACGCCATCGAAAGTGTACGGGACCCATTTAGCAGTGCGCCGAACGCCATAGAAAGTGTGCGGGACCCATGTTAGAGTGCGCCGGACGCCGTAGGAAGTGTACGGAACTCTTTTAGGAGTGCGCCGAACGCCATAGGAAGTGTGCGGGACCCATGTTAGAGTGTGCCGGACGCCGTAGAAAGCGTACGGAACCCATTTAGGAGTGCGCCGAACGCCATAGAATGTGTGCGGGACCCATGTTAGAGTGCGCCGGACGCCGTAGGAAGTGTACGGAAACCATTTTAGAGTGCGCCAGACGCCGTAGGAAGTGTACGGAACCCTTTAGGAGTGCGCCGAACGCCATAGAAAGTGTGCGGGACCCATGTTAGAGTGCGCCGGACGCCATGGAAAGTGTACGGTACCCATTTAGAGTGCGCCGAACGCCATAGAAAGTGTGCGGGACCCATGTAAGAGTGCGCCGGACGCCATAGAAAGTGTACGGGACCCATGTTAGGAGTGCGCCGGACGCCGTAGAAAGTGTACGGGACCCATGTTAGAGTGTGCCGGACGCCGTAGAAAGTGTACGGAACCCATTTAGAGTGCGCCGAACGCCATAGAAAGCGTGCAGGACCCATGTTAGAGTGCGCCGGACGCCATAGAAAGTGTACGGAACCCATTTGGGAGTGCGCCGAACGCCATAGAAATGTGTGCGGGACCCATGTTAGAGCGCGCCGGACGCCGTAGAAAGTGTGCGGAACCCATTTAGGAGTGGGCCGAACGCCGTAGAAAGTGTACGGAACCCATTTAGGAGTGCGCCGAACGCCATAGAAAGTGTACGGGACCCATGTTAGAGTGTGCCGGACGCCATAGAAAGTGTACGGTACCCATTTAGGAGCGCGCCGAACGCCATAGAAAGTGTGCGGGACCAATGTAAGAGTGCGCCGGACGCCACAGAAAGTGTGCGGAACCCATGTTAGGAGTGCGCCGGACGCCATAGAAAGTGTACGGAACCCATGTTAGGAGTGCGCCGAACGCCATCGAAAGTGTGCGGGACCCATGTTAGAGTGCGCCGAACGCCATAGAAAGTGTGCACGACCCATGTTAGAGTGCGCCGGACGCCATAGAAAGTGTACGGAACCCATTTAGGAGTGCGCCGAACGCCATAGAAAGTGTGCGGGACCAATGTAAGAGTGCGCCGGACGCCATAGAAAGTGTACGGGAACCCATTTAGAGTGCGCCGAACGCCATAGAAAGTGTGCGGGACCCATGTTAGAGTGCGCCGGACGCCATGAAAGTGTACGGAACCCATTTAGAGTGCGCCGAACGCCATAGAAAGTGTGCGGGACCCATGTTAGAGGAGCGCCGAACGCCATAGAAAGTGTACGGGACCCATGTTAGAGTGCGCCGGACGCCATAGAAAGTGTACGGAACCCATTTAGAGTGCGCCGAACGCCATAGAAAGTGTGCGGGACCCATGTTAGAGTGCGCCAGACGCCATAGAAAGTGTACGGTACCCATTTAGGAGTGCGCCGAACGCCATAGAAAGTGTACGGGACCAATGTTAGAGTGCGCCGGACGCCATAGAAAGTGTACGGTACCCAATTAGGAGTGCGCCGAACGCCATAGAAAGTGTGCAGGACCCATGTTAGAGTGCGCCGGACGCCACCGAAAGTGTGCGGGACCCATGTTAGAGTACGCCGGACGCCATAGAAAGTGTGCGGGACCCATTTAGGAGTGCGCCGAACGCCATAGAATGTGTACGGGACCCATGTTAGAGTGTGCCGGACGCCACCGAAAGTGTGCGGAACCCATTTAGGAGCGCGCCGAACGCCATAGAAAGTGTGCGGGGCCCATGTTAGAGAGCGCGCCGGACGCCATAGAAAGTGTGCGGGACCCATTTAGGAGTGCGCCGAACGCCATAGAAAGTGTGCGGAACCCATTTAGAGAGCGCGCCGGACGCCATAGAAAGTGTGGGACCCATGTTAGAGTGTGCCGGACGCCGTGGAAAAGTGTACGGAACCCATTTAGGAGTGCGCCGAACGCCATAGAAAGTGTGCGGACCCATGTTAGAGTGCGCCGGACGCCATCGAAAGTGTGGGAACCCATGTTAGAGTGCGCCGGACGCCGTAGGAAAGTACGGAACCCATTTAGAGTGCGCCGAACGCCATAGTGCGTGCGGGACCCATGTTAGAGTGCGCCGGACGCCATAGAAAGTGTACGGAACCCATTTAGAGTGCGCCGGAACGCCATAGAAAGTGTGCGGGACCCATGTGAGAGTGCGCCGGACGCCATAGAAAGTGTGCGGGACCCATGTTAGAGTGCGCCGGACGCCGTAGGAAGTGTACGGAACCCATTTAAAGTGCGCCGAACGCCATAGAAAGTGTGCGGGACCCATGTTAGAGTGCGCGCCGGACGCCATAGAAAGTGTACGGAACCCATTTAGGAGTGCGCCGAACGCCATAGAAAGTGTGCAGGACCCATGTAGAGTGCGCCGGACGCCATAGAAAGTGTACGG